>JAWWEQ010000027.1:5543990-5658455 GCA_035583055.1 Torymus tubicola
ATTGCGTATTTTATTATTTATTTATACATATTTTCCAACTAAAAGTTTAAAAATGCAAAAAAATCCCTATTTCCCTAATTTGAAAATTAAAAGTTTAATATTTATTGCGTATTTTATTATTTATTTATACATATTTTCCAACTAAAAGTTTAAAAATGCAAAAAAATCCCTATTTCCCTATTTTGAAAATTAAAAGTTTAATATTTATTGCGCTGTAATTTTAATTTATTTTTATCTTTCGAAGAGCAAATAAACAACGCGAAATATACTTCAAAGAAAATTAAATTACCTTCAGATTAATTAGAAGTAAAGTAATAACATTTCAAAGGAACGTCCAATCATATCCAAAGGAAAAAAAATATCATATTTTCAAATGAAAATTAACAAAACAAGTATATACTTGAATATTGAACAAAAATTGAAGTTCTCTTAGATCATAAAAAAAAATTTCTCTCACCATTCTGACAATTATTTCGCCATATCTATCGTCCAATACAAGAACACATAGAAGTTGATGAAAAAACTGTAAAACAATCTTCAGGTTTATTTCATCACACTACACGAGAACAACCAACATATAGCCAAAAGAAAATTCGTAACACAATTGATTCGTTAATCATTAACTCGTTACGCGCGCGTTGAATGTTTAATTCGGCCGCGGGAGCAACGCGCAAAAGTCGTATAATTCCAGCCGCGCAATATCCCACGTTTGAATTACAGAAAAGCTATGGGCGTGCGCTGTGTTGAAGGCTATAAACGTTTATTAAATTAGGATGCGCCGTGTATAAATTTCCCACTGCCGTGTGCCGCAACGATAAACAAATGCGTTTCATGGCGAGAATGCGAATTTTTTTTTACTTTCTTTCGCGCGAACGACGACGAGATGAGAAAGTTATATAGGATACATATACGGGTGTCGCTTGTGAATCCTTTTCTCGTACAATTTACATGAAGGTTTATCGCAAAAGTACTTAGTATTTGTAAGTCATATAAAAATATTGATTATTAATGTTTTAAACCTTACGTTGTTACTATAAATGTATAACTATAGGTATATGTTATGATATCAATGTTATAAAATTTGAAGAAAAAACCAAATTTATTTTAGATTTGTACGTAATTATCAAATACAAATGGAATATTATTTTTCTAATTTATGATTAAGGTTTGTACTATATGAAATGACTTTTTTATAATGATAGTGTTTTTTTGTTTCAAAATTACTTATCATCATACAACAAAAACTAACCATTATATTTTATTTTAAAACAAACAACAATCTATTTACATCATCAAAGATTCAGACTACAAGTCCCTTAAGAACCAGCCAACCACAACATTTTCTTCATTAGCCGTAAAAGGCAAAATCTCAGCAACATCTGTGCACAGAGGCTCTGATTAAAATACGCGACACTACGGATGCAAATAGTCACAGGTCGCGTGATGATGGATGAGTGTAGCATCAGCGACGTTGCTATACTATAATACCGTCGATAGCCACGCGGACGAATCATAAAATGAATTATTTTTTTCGCATTTTATAGTATACGCGCGCGTTGCAAATGGACCGTAACAGATTACTTTTCTTCTCCTGCTTTCTTTTTTTTCTGTAAACAAATATACATATACACACACACATATCAGGCTGTGTGTTCGATAAGACAACACGAGGGTATCTCGAATTGGTTTTGTTTTGCGATTTAGATGTAGATATTTAAATTTCGAGAGTTAAGTCGAGGAGAGAGAGAGAGAGAATACTATACTCGGTTGGAAATGTGCGACGGCATTCAAGCCGATAATATCGGAGCGAAGAACAAAGTAGTAGTATCACTTGCATATAGGTACCGCCCGCGGGTGCTTGTAATGCGAGCGTCTGCGATATTATCTCTTCTCACGAAATGTTATTCCTGATTTCTTTTTGTATCTCATTTTAACCTTCCGCACGCGCGGTATAAGAGAACCAAGAGCGAATATATAAAACGCGTGTAACTCGATCGACTTTACCGGAAAATAGTGCCTTATATGTTATATATTTACATTTATATTAAAAAACTTGAGAGTTTATCAATTAGCCGAAATGGAATTTTCGAAGCTTTTCACATACAGATGTCGAAGAAAGTAAGTTGAAAGCGCGCGAAAAATCTGCTCCGTCCGAATCGACTTCCATTGAGTGCGCAACGACGTGTATGCGTGTATATATATATATATATATAGTTATATATATATATAATACTCGGCGGATGGGAGTTGAATTCCTGTTTGACTGAATTCTGCCTTCGACTACTTGAATATCAGCGCGTAGTAATATTTTTCGATCAGACTCTTTTTAATTTGAAAAAAATTTTCCATCGTTATTCGTATACGTTATATACGGTTCTAAGGTAAATGACTTTACTATACTAGGTGAGGAACGGATTTGTTTAACCGAAATTCTGAAATATTTTCTTAAGTGGCCCGTGGCTGTGGAGGAGTTAATAGAGGAACGAAGTTTAGTTAGGTGCTATACGCTATATATTATAGTGTTACGTGTTTACCATTGTTTCGCTTTTAATTCAAGTACATCGAGTTTCTCAAAATCATTTGCTAATTGCATTGTCTCATAGAAGTTTTAAACAGAATTAACGGTCAAACGATATACCAAAGAAAAATTTTTCACGCACATTGCAATTTGTTTCACGGATTTATCGAGAATATTTCATTGTGGACGTGTTGGACAAAGCATTCTTGTACAATTTCTCATAATTTTTCAGACTTTTGCGCTTTAATCGTTTCTTAAGTGAAAATTCTGTAAAGGAGATATATATATGAAACTAAAGCCTCTTTCTAAAAGCTGTACAAAATATAGATTTATCGCTAACAGTATACACGACGTAGACTATGGTATATCAAGGCTCTGTTAAATTACTCTTATATTATAAGTAAATACTTCCAGTTATATATTAAGAAATTCCATATTACAGTCTTAAACCCAAACAATCTCTAAAAAAAACTTCTATACCAAATGCAAAAAAATATAAAAAGAAAAACATTCAAAAATTCTTTCTACCCTCCACACCCATCAGCTCTCCTCGTTTGTGTGCGCCACCCTCACCCCTTACGCACACGCGCTATAAAATCAAAAGCCAACCAACCCATTACTCTCTCCCCTCTCTCTTCACTCGCCAGCTTCTACTCTCCCTATACCTTCTCTCCTTTACAGCGCGGGTCAGGTTGTACCTCAACAAACCCCCCGGAACAATAGCCTCTCTTCCTCTCTCTCTCTCTCTCTCTCTCTCTCTCTTCGCCACTACAGGCCGTTACAAAAGCACGGCGATTCTCTGATATTAGCCCCTGGGAAGCCCCATCAAAAATCGCCTGAAAGAAGAGCAATAGTGACGAGAGAGAGAGAGAGAGAGAGAGAAGAATTGGAGAAGGAGAAAACGAGTGGTGATGGTGGTAGTGGTGGTAATTAAGAGGGTTGTTATGGTTTCTTTATTTTTTTTCCGGGTATTTTTGATAATAAAGGGATAATTGGGATACGGAAGTTTTGGTACTGACGTCGATGTATTCGAGGGGTTCAGAAGAGAACAGTATTGTAGAAAAAATTAATTTACAAAAGATGCTTTTTTACGCACAGAATCTTACGAAGACGCTGGTTTTGTATAAAATTATTTCAAATTCTATATAGCCAGTTTAATTTTGTTTCAAACTTATATAAATTCATCTTTAATCATCATACAATCGTGCTCAAAAGAGTTAACATATCGTCTTTTTCTTAATAACTTCACTATTCTCAATCAATGACATACGTATTAAATCCATTCTCAAAAGAAAAAATTAACTTTCAAAAAAACCATACAACAAATAACCAGATCAGCATGTCTCTATGTATACACTTACTTGTTATAAAGAATAGTATCAGGCCGCCAGACGCGATTATACGGTACACGAATAACGCGTATACCAGCGAACTCAGAAGCATTCCACTTGAGATGATGATCCGTCCAAGCTTGTGTCAGCCAGCAATTCGTCGTCAGAATCTGATTTTTCTCATCCTGTAACAAGAAGAAAAAAGCAAGGATTCTCGATGAAAGAAGAAAAGTGGCTTGGGTATATATATACGGAAAGGTGATTAATCACACGCGATCAGAAAGTTAGAGTTTTTCGATTTTACGCAGGACCAAGCGATATTGACAGCGTTGAAGATTTTATTGGCACTCTGGTTGTTTAGACGAGGATCCGATTAAATTGATGATAGTGGCTCTGCTGGTGCGTATGCAATATCATATCGCACAGCTCTCGTTTAAATATATATATGTAGATATATCTAGATTACGCTCGAGTGCGTAATATATATAGTATGACTATCAAAAGTTAATGGAATTAGAAAGGTGAAAGAGTCTTTTGGTTATATATTGCAAGTACGATTGGATATTATTGCTTCATGCATATTGTTTTCTGAAGGTATTTGTGTATTTCATTCAATTAAAGGTAATATTATTACTACTTCATATTTCGTTTCGCATATACGTTCTTCTCTTTGTAATATTCGAAATATACGTATTCATTCATCGAATGGGCGTGTGACCAAGATAAATATGAAACGTCAAAAGTAGGTCACTATATCGTAACGTACACCGCCACTGCAAAGACGTTGTTGTTCTATTATTATTAAAGCTATTTGCATTGAATTACACGCTACTCTAATTCGGTCCTTCACTTTTCATTGAGAGTACAGTGATAAACTTAAAGACCGCGTAAATATAACCAGAGTAAATTACCAAAGTTAAATCCAACATACACAGAAGCAACGAATGCAAGAGTGTCGTTAACAACGTAATCCTTTACATGAACTACATGCAACATCAGGCTCAAAAATGTTTCTCAAGAAACTGCCTTCCTTTAACTATGACAAAAGTCCATTCAAATGCGAAACTTTCTTTACAAAAAGAAAGAAGCAGAAGAGATATACCCATAAACCTTCTACATAAAACCACTTCTCGCAGCCTCAAAAGCTTTTGCGGCGGTGGCATATACCTGGGCCTCGCGAGTTCCTCGAAGTGTAAATAACTCGCGGCTACGTTAATTCATAATCAACAGCAACGACGACGTCTCGATACCCGACTTCTCTCTCTCTTCTCCTTCGTCACTTGAGTTCCGAGGAAATCCCGCTGAATAGTCCATTGCTCCATGAAACATTAATTTCACGCAGGTATCAACAGCAGCAGTAGCAGCAGCATCTTCTCTCTCTCGTTTCCCCACAACTAATCTAAATATCTCCTCTCATCTGCGTCTGTCAGCCACGACCGATAAATAATAATCAAACCACTAGATCGCAACCATTGAAGATTGTTCCTTCTCCCCCCTTCGCGTTCGTATACATGAAACTACATCACGACGCTTGATCGTAAAGTCAGAGATGTTATACGACGACAAAGAAGAAGCAGAGCAGCACAGCTCTCAGTGGAGAAAGGAGGGAGAAAGTGCAGGTCTCCCCCTTTATATATACGCTAAAGGAGGGAGACACCACAATGTTTACCGTGGATGATAGCACACTACGGTTTATCTCTCGCGTTATCGCCGCCCCCCCTCCCCCTCCCGCTTTAACGTAGCGAGCTTGCAGTTATCTTGCCCGAACGTTTATACATCCGTGGTAAGTATAGAACGTAGAGAGAGAGAGAGAGATTGCGCGACAGAGATTTCGATTATTTTTGTGAGAGTAAAAGAGGAGGATAAGGAAAAGAGTCTAATTGTTAGCGTGATTAGGAATGCATGGAGGAGGTGGGATGGAACTCTGTACATATACAGTTCAAGTAGAGACTTAATTGAGCGTGATTTGTTGTGTCGAAGTCGGTGAGTAGAGGAAGGAGAGGCTCGTTATGCGGAACGTCGTTAATGGGGGTTAATTTTCGGGGTAATTGCGTTAGAATTGGAGGTTTGAAGAGGAGGCTGTATGGAGTTTTTGAGAGTTACTCATGAGAGGTTGACGATGAGTTGGAGTAAAGAGGGTTACCATTTGGGTTAATGTATTTTGGGGTAAAAGAGGATTTGGTACGCCATTTAAAAATAATAACTATATATATCCTTCAATTAATGATATGCAAGTTTAGATGAGTTAAGTTGTATCGCTACAAAATTGCCGTTCAGATTTTTGACGTTTAACATACTTATATATTTTGGTCTAAGAGTGACTCAAAAACAATTTGGTCAGACCAAGTCACATGAGAAAAAGGCATTTTTATTTTCACTCCTTTAACACGTGATCTTACGGAAAATCAATTTTTTTTGTAGATTCGACTATGTTGTAAAAATTACTGTTCAATTTTTGTTGCAAATTTTTGTAGAAAAAGATAAAAACATCTATTTTTTATTGGATTTTTTTGATTCTACATGTCATAATTTTTTGATAAAAATTTAAAAAATTCTGAGAGTTATAGCTCAAAAACTAAGATAGTCTTCATAAACCCCGGTTTCGATCCCGTTTTTTATAATTTTTTTTTGTATTTAGCTATTTTTCAGAAAATATTATTTTTTGGATTTTAATGTAGTTTTCCTAAGCACCTCTTCGCTCAACAGTTGAACAAAATACAAAGAATTTAAGCTTTACCCCTTCCAAATCTATCACCCTGTTGTTGAGAAAAACTACATGAAATAATGTAAATTTGCTGTATATTATATGTACATTGTACTAATAATGTTGCCCTTTTTTTGCAGGAAAAATAGTCAAGAAATTTTTAATAGTGTAAAACCCTTTTACCTCATAGCGTTTGAACAAACCGTCTACAGATAAAATTTCACTGCCCGTAAGTATATTTATTCGCAACCACAACCGATCTCGAAAATTTGAATAATGCTTCATATCGCATAGACATCGATCTCTACCAGTATATGAAAATACATCTCTACAATAAAAAAGTACATATATCCACATATGCTACACTCACTACGCGCGTTCATCCGGGAAAAATCTCATTACCCTAAAAAACCACCACCACCGCTACGCAGCAGCTAACCCCTCCACTCATCGCTAAAAAATCGAATCCCCCTTCAAAGGCTTTCCCATATATACACTCGCATTCTATCCTCTCTCTCTCTCTCTCTCCGCACGCAATCAGCTTAACAACACTGCGGCCGCGGCGTACACGCGCGCGTACCACTGTTCACTTTTCTCTGTTCTCAACGTAGAGATAAAAAGGTAAATCTACATTACAACACGGTACCCATATAGGGCCGCATACATTCGAATTTCAAATATATACATATATATACTATATACTACCAGTCGAACTTTACAGAAGGTAGGTGGAGAGGTGTGAGGAAAAAAAAATTGTGCTCCACGGGCCACAGAGTGAACAAACTTTCGCAACAATGACGCAGCTGCGCGCCGATAAAAGGCCGTCATTTGCAAGCGCACTCGGTGGTACCCCCACCCCTTCCCCCCTCCTTTTGTCCCAAAGTTGCGAATTCGAAGGAGAAGGAGGTGAGGTCGAAGACTGGGACGAAGGAGGAAGAGTAGGTAGTACTCGTAGGTAATGAAATTCCGCGGCGAAAGATCGCGCGGGGAAAGGCAGTCTGCTCAAAGGTAGGTTATACACACGGTGAGCTGCGAGCTTGTAAAAGAATAGAGGGAAAAGGGGCCGATTAATCTGTGTTGCCGTGTGATTAGAGAATTTTTGGGGTCGCCGTGGGGCAAGGAGATGTGAAAAGGGAAGTATTGGAATATGAGTTATGAGTGGTAGTGAGGAGGTAGCTGGAAAAGTATAAAAGAAACGTATAGAGAAGAGTAAGGACCGTCGTGGAATGGTGGTAAGTAGTAAGGTCAATGTTACATCCGACATACAGATGTTTCCTTATATATCCTAATTGTACATAGATTTTCTATTAACAATTCGTATTAGCAAACTGACGAACATTTTCTTTCAAACTATAGAGCTTTAGTTTGAAGTTATGTTAACAACTACCCTTAAGATAAAGAAAAATCTGTGGAGAATTGCATTTCGCTCCAGCGACACACGCAGACACTTTGCTCATAAACAACAAAACAGTTCATCTCTTCGTTTCTCTACGCATTAAGCAATGCAAGGATGCGTGTATCCACAGGTGCCAAGAAAGAGAATGAAAAGGGTAAATGAATGTTTAAACACGTGGAAATGATCAGAAATGTATGACATTCGGAAGGTCGTTTTGTTTGCTTTGCTGCACATCTGATGTTTTCTTTCGAAGGCATTTTGTTTTAAGAAAAGAAGGAATCTATATGAGGCGCGTTGGTGAACTATACTGTCTTTTCGTGTGTCAAAAATGAAATTCAAAGCTCATGTTGTGCGGTATGTATTATAATTAGATATTAACTTTCAGCTTCTGAATAAGAAACATGAAACTTTTGAAATACAAAAATAAGTAATACTTTTTCAAATAAGAACGCGCGTTGAAAGGTATCCAGCTAACAATACAACGACATATGACGTGCAAAATGAGAATTTCTCAAAATATGATAATTAAAAAAAATATGCCCAAGAAAAACCTTTCGTTACGTACGGGGATAAGGTCACTGAATAAAACACCCCGCTAACTTAAAAGGACGTAATATATTGACTCCAAGTCGGTTTTACACTGCTTTTACAAGTCTCAATTTCTGCTTATAGCACAAACACTTTTTCGAGAGACTCGACCGCGATGTTGCGTCCGCATGCTTGCGAGTCTCTCTCGCGTCTGCCTCGCGCTCGCGCGTCTTTCCTAATCTTCCCGCTTATAGGGCGCTGTTAATCTACTAGTGTAGTACTTTTTTTTTCTCGTATCTGTCTTATACGCACATATTTTTATTCTTTTGTTACAGAGTATTAAGAATTTAAGAAGAATAACATTCTTACCTACACATTAATCATAAAAACCCCAAATTAAAAAATATTCTTACACCTCACACCTCCAAATCCTTAATAAACCAATCAAACCTTATTTTTCCCTTATCATCAACACCATTTATACACAATCCATACCCTCGAATATCCTATAACAACCAACAGCTCAGTTTTATACACGCATGTATACCTTGCGATGCGCATACATTATTCAACACATTTTATTGACACTATAAAAAAAAAAAGAAAAAGAACCGCACCACATACATTGCACGAATGCGCGCACTTTGTAATCTCAGATTCGCATCGGCAGGCGGGGTACAGCTGTACATATTGCTCTATCGTATACTCGCGTACGTACAACCACACGCAACTGACATACACGCGGCTATAAAAGAAAAAAAAATGGCAATATATTTGATATATATACCCCGTTCGCAAGTTGCGCGAGTCGTCGAGAGGTAAACTTAAGCGTCTCTTTTCTCTTTCTCTCATGCTGGTGCTCTATACTGTTGAAGGCGTATATAAAATATAAATTGAACCTCTTATTCGCTTGTGTGCAATATAACGACCGATATCGGTTTGAGAGATTCGTACGTACTTATTCTCTGTCCGAGTATAATAAAAAAAACGGAACATTTTTATTTCTTTTTAAAAACAACGAACACACAGCCACAAACTTAATATTTTACACTTTGTGTATATAAATAAAATCAGCGACGATCCTTTCGCGTGTAACCTGCGCACAGGAAAAAGCACATCAAGAAAACGAAAAAGATAACCGTGTCCCCTATCCTCCTATACTTATATTCTTTTCTACCACGGTCCACTTCACGGTCCACGGTGGGAAAGCTTTTCGCCCGCGCGCGCGCGTTTCTCGCAGACGGGAAAAACGTCTCGGAATTAAGAAATATGACGCTCGGCCGTTTGAAGCGACGCGAGGCAAATGCTTTAAGCGAGAAAATTTACTTGAAGAGGGCAAGAGAAAGACAGAAGGAGGAGTAAGAGAAAAACATGGCAAGAGGTAGAAATGTCGCAACGAGAGAGAGGGAGAGAGAGAGAGAAGTAAGTAGAATTAGGAATGGTAATGCGAATTTGAATTGTCTTAGTGCTGACGAGATGACGTAATTAATGCGGATTAGTTTGTAACGCGGAAATTCCATAATATTCTTGTATAGTTAAAGAAAAGACGAGGGTGCTGAGGATAAAGTCTGCCGGCGACTGTGCGGGAAAATTACTGACAAATAATTGTTCCACGAATTAAGAAATTCAAATGGCTGAAGGATATATAATTATGAGGCAGCTTTTGCAAAGTGATAATTTCAGTGTTAAATGTAGAAACAATTATAGCGCGTTTAACAATAATCGCAAAGGATCTTTAAATTGAAATATTTAAGAACTAGATTATATACAGTTTATAAATGTGATCGTACAATGGAATGTTAAAAATTAAATCATATTCTTATACGAAATGCATTTACAAACCACGCAAGCTATATGTACGCTTAACCCCTAACAAACGTTTCTTATAAAAATAAACAAACAAAACAGCCTACCTTCGCCCTTATAACCAACCCAATTTTCATTCCACCCTGACTACTACTCTATCCTGCACAAATTTCACCAAAAGAAAAAAAAAACCAAAACACCCACGAGAAAAAGAGAAACCCTCAGCCACAGTATCTCTCCTTATATCTATTTGTCCGAAATCCATTTACAAATATAAGCGTCTTTTCCTCTCTCCTATACACTCTTCTCTATCTTTTTTTTCCTCTCTCTCTCTCTCTCTCTCTCTCTCTCTCTCTCCCCCTCCCTAAAAAGAACATTTCTCCCGGGTCGGTTATTAATCTCTTGGCAATGGTAACAATATATACCGTTCCTCACTCGCACCTATGGCCCCCCTACGGTTTCCCTCTATATATACAGCATCTTAATCCAGTATCATTTGCTATCACTACCGCCTGAGGGTGGGACACACACACACACGAGATGCGCTCTGGTGATTCTCTTTACGGCTGGGAGTGAGAGTATAATAGAGGAGAGAGAAATTTTGCGATTATTGCGAGCGAAGGGAGAATGAGAGAGAGAGAGTGGATAGATGAGGCCGTGCGTGCGGTTAATTATTTCGCGCGGTTTCGGGAGGAGGTGTGGTCGTTGGGTTTACTTGTGGTGATATATACGTATATAAGGCGGTGTGGCTAGTTGATAAGGTTAATATACTTATACGGCCGTGTAGTGTAGGGTATGGGTTTGGTTTGGTGAAGGTATATTGGGCTTCGAAAAATAAAAAAAGTTTTACATATATACGAATAATAACGATCTGGTTATCTTTTTCGTCAGTTATTTGCACGATAAACAACCAGATATCGGGTTAACGGTGAAAATTATTACTGATGAAAATCATGCAAAAATCAACCTCCTCAATCATTATTCGCATACACCTATATATATATAACTCGGGGTATACGCGTGTGCATTACAGAGCGCAGCAATTTAAATTATACTTCGTTTTAATGAGCTAACTTTAATCTCTTCAAACGCAGTTGAACCGTACGCGCGCGTTTCTATATATATATATATATAACACTCGAAATATACATTAGCCTCCATTCCCCCATACCCTGCGCCCCATATAATTCAGCGCACTTGATATTGTTCTATATACTGAATGCACTAATAGCATGATTTATGAGATCCGAAAGTTACGAGTATATAGCACTAGCGTTCGAGAACGCGCAGGCGAGAGAGAAATTACTGTTTACATGTCATACTTTTTTTCGCGTTCGAATGTAATTTTAAGCGCATGACCAGTTACGGGGAAATGACGTTATGTAGGTCGTTGGAAATTTCGAAACGATTTCGAAGTGCTTCGCGGAAAAGGCCGTGCGTACGTGATAATTTTACGCGAATTTCGAAAGTCTACTTTAGCTGCAAGTATATATAAATAGGATGATTATATTGTTATATCAATATTTGATATGAAGAGAGTGTGTTTTATTCGAAACCAATTGAACTGACCCTCTCCAAAAGCCACATAATAGAAAATTATATATCTACATTATCAAGAGAATATATACAAGTCCCAGCCTCTTGACACCTCGCAACACATAAATATAATCTCTTTTATACCGCAAAGATTTTTACAGTCGTATATATATATACAGTGAATCGAACTTCGATGATGCATTCGCTAACGAACAGACCCCGCGGAACCTTTATATACCGCGTTGCGGTGACGGCACCCCGTATAAGTGGAATTGCGCTCGTAAAGGAAGTTGCTGCTACTCGAACTTTTCTTTTTTTATAGCTGCGCTTGTAAAGAAGCCAGTGGGGGGGAGAAGGAGGTTGAATAAAAAAAAAAGATCAACTCGCCAAGTGCGCTAACTCTCCGCACCGCACGGGGACGGGATATAAAATATTACGTGTCTATATCGGCCGGTAGTAAACATCACTTCGCTGATTCTTCGCGTATATAGTAGTAAGAAGAAGAGTGAAGGGATACGGCGGATAATAGGGCATGAACGTGCGATGGCGTTTTGGAAGGAAAGGGATTTGCATAACATAGCATTTTAAGGTAGTGATGGTGGTGGTAGTAGTAGTGGCGAGCGTGTGTGTTTACGCGAGTTCTATGAGCTTGTCGAGATTCAACGGTCCGTCGTAAAATTTGAAGAAACGACGCGCGCCGGCGAGACTGTGAGAAGTTCAGATGCAAGGTTGTTATATTAATTTTCAATTCGAATGGGAGAGTGAGGAAGATTGAAAGAGGGAGAGGTTGGGATTCTTTATGGTAAGTTTTGTGATGGTACTTTGAAATGAATCAAGAGAGGTTTGCACGGGGTTGGAGAGTTCAAAGGGAAAGGTCTTAATTTGAGGTTTCTTGTAATAGGGGTTGGAAAAGAGAGAGAGAGAGAGAAAAAACAAAAGGATATTGGAAATGTTTTCTTGTTTGAGAATTTTAGAGTTACGTGTTATATATGACGATATTAGCTTTCCTTTACAGAAGATTACGGGATTTAATTAAAATTGTTGAATAGTATACAGCACGTAAAGCATTACTTTATTTCTCTCTTCTCTGGCAAATAAAACAATCAAGCGCGGGGATTTACGATAGAAAACGTAGTTTTATTTACTCGACGTTGTACCTTTAGAAACGAAAAATATTCTATTTTAGGAGAAAAGTTTTATAAAATTATACGGCGGGAAGGTGAAAAATATAATTTACTTTGCGAGAATTCCAGGGTAAACATATTTTCTAAGGTTTTTGATTGTCTGGATAGAAAAAAAAATTATAGAATGTAATACGTTACTTGATTCGGCGAGTTTTACCGGTGAAAATCTTTGAATTTTTCAGAAGTAGTGCATGTGTAAAACGTTCCAATTTTCGCACTATTTTAAAGTTTATCTCCGGCGTGATTTTAAAGAATTGTTTTCTCTAGGATGTGTAAAAAAAAGAATGAGAGAGAGAGAGAGGAAAAATATGAAAAAGACATAAAATAGATATACGATTACGTCCGTGGAAATTTATAGTCAAGTTCCCACGGAGTATACAGATATTATATTAAGTGTAAATCAATTTTTTTTTCTCATCTCTTAGGAATTTTTTTTTCCAACTCGACATAACTGTTTTATATTAATATTTTTTAAACCGTTTTCTCGGCGATAAAAGTTGACGTTTTTGTAGACGTTGATTGGATCGTTTAAAAATAAAATGTTTCTTAAAAATATTAAATCTTTATAGCAGTAAAATAATTTCACGAATTAAATAAATGTATATATTTTGAAATTTCTATGTACAACCCATTTATATCTTTATAGACTGTAACAGTTTAATCTTAATAATAAATAACCGAGACTTCGTCAACATTTTTCATTTTATCATTTCTAAAATAATCCCATTTTCCGATCGCGAGAAAAACCTATTTTCCTGTCTTCACAGAAAACTACTTCCAACAACGACAACCAATCTTACAACAAAATCATTCCCTCCTAATGCATCTCCTGTACTATCCATCATCCAACGTCATAACCACCCGTACCACAAACCCATAGCTTGCACCAAACCCCCAAAAACCTCGTGCACCCCTTTTCTACCAACCTTCCGAAATGCTCGAATACACATCTCTTGACTCTCGCATATACGCTGCATACAACACACACACATATATACGTACACACACGTCCTTCCCGAAACAATTTCCAACGGCTTATCCTCACGCTTGTGTACGTACACAAACGCAGGCGTCGCGAAACAATGCGTGAGAGCGGATGGACGAAAATCCCGTATACATACGAGAGGGTATGTAAGGGAAAGAGAGAGAGAGAAGGCTTACCACGTCGATGATGTGGTGTAGGGCGAGGCCGAAGGCTACAACCAGAGGCTGGGATGAGTTCTTCGCTGGACGTACGCCTGCGTCGTAGCCCTCCAGCAGGTGCTTCGTCAGTCTGTACTCGTGCTCGTCGCAGAAGCCTGGAAAATAGATAGATATGTATATATAAGAGGAAGAATATTATGTGAGAGTGTATTTTTGGGAGTATATATCGTGTGCAAAACGTAGATGGTGAAGAATATTATGGGGAAGTGACCAGGTTATTTTAGAAAAAAATATAAATTTAATTAGATATATTGGTTGGCGCCTGATAAAAAAAATATGGGTAGATGGATATAAGACAAGAGTCATAGTTTTACCACTTTCTTCACGATTTTGATCTTTTGCTCAGAAAGTATTAGTTTATGAGATATAAAAAGTTGAGTATAGAAAAAAGCTCGTAACATTGGATGTTATCTTGTTTCTTTTTTAAACTTTTTATAATTTTATCTCAATATATTGAAGTACGTGTATTATAAAGTCTGTATAATATTTTATACGTACCAAAATAAATCATTTCAAGTATTTTTATATATTTTTTCTTATGGTTTATGTAAGAAAAAGTGCCTCAAATATATGAAATAAGAATTTTCACAAAATTATTTCTTCAAATGATTGGAATGAATAAATACTTATAATTCAATTATCTCTTATCTTCATCCTGGCTTATCTCAATGACAAATAATTTCTAGGAAACCAAAAAAATTCTGTAGTATTCGGGATTGCTAGATTCTTCAATATTTACAATAGCACTTATATACCAATGTAAAAAGAAAAAAAATACATAAAAGAATTTTCAATCAAATAAACCTCGATTGTTTCTTACAAGAGAGCAGATTTTTATCATAAATTAATTACAATAACATTACTAATTTTATTTGTATGAGAAAACAAATAAATCTATTTAAAAAATATTTATTTTACCACGAAAAAAGAGATATCAGTATCTTAAATTTTTTAAATGTCCCTCCCCGAAAACATCCTCAACTGAATTATTCATGTTTGAAGCATGCACTTCTTTTAAAGAATTTTTCTCCTCTTTAAAGAATAACTCGACTTTTTCGCAGCACTTCTACCAAAACGGCTGCAGCTTCCGTCAACTTTTTGGTCCCTAAACATCTACTTCAATATTTGAGTTGATTTTGAAGTCCATGGGTTACACATATATACACTGTAGTTTGTAAAAATGCAAAAATTTTGATAAAAAGTCAAAAACGTTTTTAATCAACGCACAGTTACACTCGTAATCTGTAGCAATTATTTATAATTACCACTTCGTGACTGAAGTTTAAAAAACGTTTTACAAGTGTTTTATAATTTCCCCAAAAAAAGAAATCTCTTTATTCTCAAAACACACACACACACATATTTCTTAAAATTAAGGTACTAAACGTTGAATTCAAACGCTAAAACTGCCTCCACGTGTTGCCGCTTTCGAGGCGTATAAAAAACAGCGCAAAAATTCAGGTCAAATTTCAAAAAGTCTCTTACACCTTTTTGCGCCTAGCCCAAGCACCATGAATAAACAAGTGCGCCCTTTCGTTATATATATATATATATATATATTTTATGCAAAGAAAACTCCTCCCAAATATAATTATACCGGACCAACGCTATTAAAAAAATAAACTAAATCATTCGGCATTTGCAAATTGAACGATGAAAAATTACCGAGAATAAATTGAATGAAAAATTTAACCATTCGTATATATATCGACCGTTTCCAAAAGGATATACGTATATATATATACATGTTACACACGTTAGCTTAAACAATGCAAAACTCCCTGAAAAATATAAAAGGTTTAAGGTGTGCGAAGTAGCCCCTTCTACCCCCCCCCCCCTTCTGTATACGTTATAGATTTATCGAAAAGGGCCGAACGTATATATTTTCAACGCGGTTGTATTTTTAAAGGGAACAAGGCACGCACGAATTGATTGTACTACGGTTGGTGTCTTGACAGGTTAAAAAAAACATAATGGTAGGGCGGAGGGATAATTCAATTTTCATGCGCGTAATAAGTAGTGGTGGTATTAAATATAAATAATTGTTATATTGGTTTTTATGAAGAGAAAATTATTAAATTTACAAAAACATGCTTATATAGAATATTCAATGATATTAGATAAAATAAACTAAATATAGCTTCTGAATTTTCAATTATCCGAGAGAAAATAGAGATAACAAGTTTGCCCCAAACATTATATTATTCAGCAAAACTTTGCATTTCCCAACATTTATGATGTTTGGGTTCTTGTAAACGTATAATCTAATATAATTAGTGTGAAAATATAGTTTTCGCTGTTACGTAATAAATTGCAACAAACAATAACTTTTCAATTAATCTAAAACAGTAAGTAATCATAATATTTAGTGAAACTTCATATAATTCATCAATTTCAATAACTCTATCATTGAAATTAAACAACCCATTTAATAATATATTATACTTTCACCACTGCACGCACGCAATATCCGAGAGATTAGTCGCTTTTTATGAGGCAATCGCTACCCACGCTGCAACGGCGAACGGAAATGCCAAACGTAGGATGAAGTCAAGTGATTAGGAAAATCAATATGACGATGCTGACCAGAGGCAAACAAAACCTTGTATACACAATCCTAAAATCAACTAACGTATATTAATCGACAGCAAATACACGTGCTTTGCCTGTCCTCCTCTATAAACGCCGAGAAAAGTGTAGTCAAATTCAACACTCGACCAATTAAATAATATCCTACAATCACGTATATGTATAGTAGGCGTGTGTTAACTTTCAACCCACGCGTATATATAAATATCCACTTTCAACGGTTCGTATACAGCAGCCAATCAAAATTAAGGACGCTTGCACGTGGTGATATATATCCATCTCCGCTCTCTCGTCGTCGTATCGGATATACCTTCAACACGTATATAACATACACCTTCCCAACGGACGAGAGAGTGAGTGAGAAAGAGAGACGCTGATCAATCATCGCTCTGTGAATTATGTACCCTACTGACTTTACCTGCTCAGGGACGGTTAAGGGGGAGGGAGACGATTTTTTATATTTTCGGGATTTGGCCGCGTGTGCGCTCGCGTTATTGGGAGAGGAAATATAAGAATATAGCGGTGGCGGCTATAGTTTTGATAAAGTTCTTGAGAAATGCTGTGATATTATCAGAGCGCGTGGCGGTCGATATATATACAGGAGTCTTAGTGGGGATGTATAGTGTCGGGTGAACGAATGTCTAATTAATCACGTCTGGACGTGTGTCCGGAGACCTGTGGGAGTTAGTTTTTTTTTTTTTTTTTTTTTTTTTGATAGTTTTATTTTAGGTTGGGAATATGTGGTGGTTTATATAATATTGTATATAAAAAGATCGATGAGCGATTGTTGTGTTATATATAATTTATAGTTTCAATTTAATTAACATGGAATGGGATAATTTAAGATACAAATGATCACTGAATTGTCAATTATAGAATGGGTATAACGAGTTCCTGTCTTCATTTGAAAATAATTATTCAACTTAATGGAAAACTAAAATATAATCAGGCATTTGGTTAAACAAATTTATTAGTATAATTGAAGTTTTTTTCAATTTTAATTTTGTTAATTATAAAAATAATTCGGTTTCGATTTTTTCTACAGAAACAGCTATTCAAAAGTATAAAATGAAATTTTGTTCAAAATATAGTTACCGATGAAAATCAAGTTTTCTCATTTTTATACGTGATTAAAAGATTCATCTTTTCAAGCAAAAAAATAACGCTTCTTTTAGATATACCGAAACAATGTAATCACAGATATGCGGTTTCACATTACCTCCTCTTTTAGCCACTATCTCCTTTTAAAACAAAGGAAAACATTTTCTCCGGATAAGAGCGCCGCACCCACGCGCATTATTTTCATTCCTTGTAAATTACATTACCCAATATAACCCAACTTTACACTCATCATTAAAAGCTATCCCTTCACCAGGATATATACCAAAACAAGCCAAAATCCGTTCGTCGACACACACACACACATACACATAGCGTGACTACTACCCAATTTCCTCGAATCTATTTCCTCGTGAAAAGAGATAGTTCGGAATTTAAACCAGGGATTCTCTCGCACTTTTTCCACCCTTCCCTCGTGTCAAGTCTATAAAGTCTTTATACAGCACGTGTGTGACGTGTGCAATACTCTACATTCGCCTGTGTGTATATGTATGGGTGCACATCATGTGCTGGGCGCGCTCGCGCACGTAAGTCAATTGAAGCCGGTGACGAATTTAAAACGTGGCCCGGCTGACAATGTCACTTTTACGACGTGGAACGCGCGCGCGTACACGTGGTTCTTTTAGGAAAACAAATCAGGTGCCAACTGCTGCTGCTGCTGCTGCTTTCTCTCTATATCCTGGCTAGCGAAAAAATCGGATTTTTTCGGTTTCCGAGGTTTTAGAGAGAGTGAGAGAGTGTTTTGTGTTCGCAGCTAGGCTATGCGTGAATAAAGTGCAAGTTGGACAATAGTCTTGCATCGATATAAAGGTGGAGGTAGAGGAGGTGGGGTTGATTATTTTCATTTCGCAAAAATGGCTTAAAAGCAAGCGTGATTCATGTTTTTTCTTTTTGCATGTATAACGTGATCGTCACTATAGCACTGTCATGCTTTTTACCCGTTAGAATTGAAAAAAACGATGCTTTCTTGTAAAAATGCACCATTTAACTTCAAAACTTTTATCACAGTCACCAAAAAATTGATTATTTTCCTATAAAAATCCACCATAATCTCTAACCTCATGTCTATATAACACTTTCAAAGAAACCATCTCTTTCTTACGTACTAAGCTGAACAGGAGATTAAGCTTACATACCACCTAAATCAGCGCTAATTGCGTTATTGTATTACCACTTGGTCTGGAAAATTAGCGGTCGCATACGCGTGGTGCGCGCAAGGTATTTATTATGCTGCTTTGCACTCACCCCCCCCCCCCCCCCCTCTCGACTTCAATGTTATCGTGTATAGGAGGGGGGTAGATCGTAATGCTGCAATTTAGATAGACGAAGTTTAAGGGGTGGGGGGGGGAGGGTGTAAGGGTACGCGGATACGGTGGAGAGGCCTAAGTCGCGGCTGTCTATATATCGGATTATAAATTTTGGCTTGTGGGAGAGAGAGAGAGAGAGAGAGAGAGAGGTAGGAAGATCGATTTTGCCATACGCGGTGATAGAGATAGACACGAAGCTTCTGAAAGGAGTCATCAGAGATTATATAGGGTATACATGCGTGTATAAGCGTATATGTGGTGAAATGGTATCTTTTAAATAGATCGTTGCGTGAAATGATGAGATTGTGCAAAAAAGAGATTAGAGTTTATCATAAATTCCTTTGTGAGGGGATATCAAAATTTATGCACGCACTTATGCATTAGAGGATAAAAGCTGCGGCCATTTCGCATATATATGTCGCTTTAATCCGTCGCTTGCGTAAGTATAAGCTGAATGATCCTGCAGTCGGCAAATTTTGACTTTGAGCAGTCTTTGAAGTCTATATACGCCTAAGCTTTGAATGAAGGTAAACAATGGTAATCCTAACTAAATAAAATCTATGTGTATTCTGTTTTGCTTTTATATTGAAATTAAATACGTATACTTTCATTCGTTTAACAGCATAATACAAGTTGTAAACGTTAAATTAACTTATAATATACAAAACATAATTATATATATAATTCATTATATAATTAATATAATATATCTCACAGATCATAAAGACTCACAATTAATCATCAACCCTTAAAACTTGTCTAACTATCGATTTGATTTATTATAGAATATGCCAAACGGAATACATAAAATTGAGCTGGCATTAGGGGGTGTTATCGTGGCGATGAAAAATGATTTCTCTATGCTTTTCTCTCTCATCAAGATTCGCGTTTTACAAATTGAAAATGCAAATGATCTTTTGCGAATGAACTTTGATTGATTCAAATTTCACGGTGTGCGCCTGCAGTGAATGGACGAACTAAAAGTGGAAGTTTTGAAAAGATTCTTTTTTGCATTCGAACGTAATGTCATTTCCATAAATGAGTGACTGCTGACGTGGCGGATGGTAATTTGGTTCAGTATGAAGGAGTAAGTTGGGTATAAGAAAAAAAACAAATATGTTGGCTATATCGTTAATTATTCGCGATAATTTTCTTTTTGAAACGATTATAATTAATAATAATGGTATTATAAAAGAATAATTCGTTCGTGATTCTGAAAGTGATAGATTCCTTCGGACTATGAATTTTGATGTTTGCAATATTAAAAAAAAAGTCGTAAATTTTATTTATGACTGTTCGTATGAATTTTCGAAATTTTTCGTCTACAGGTGATTTTCATTACGTATTTTATAAATGTATACTTGTTTGAATTATGACTTTGAAACGATTACCTACAATACTTTTTAAATACGTCCACTAAAAATTTTCTTTAAATCATATAATTGTTAATTTACAGATACCAAAATATTTTTACCTCGTTATTTATATTCTTTTTTCTTAATTTTACAGCTTCAATTATAAGACTATTCACTTGAAAATAATTTCAAACTAACACAATGCCCGGCATAAGAAAAGTTAAAATTATAAAAAGATAAAAATATATAAGATTTATCCCCATCAAGGCCGATTTCAGAAGTTTTCAAGATGAAAACACTCAACCTGATTTTAAAATGCTTAGGAAGTGATTTTACGAGTTCTATATAAAAGACGATCTAAAGATATTTTTAACATTTCACGATTTATCTTAAAAATTCTTTTAGTACTCTATATATATACAATTATTCTATCAGAAAATATAAATACCCATCACAAAACATCTTCATCAGCACAGGCACACACACACGTCCCTATAAATACTCCCTTCTACGCGCCCAATCCCATCAAAAAACCGTAAAACCGCAACGTCGCACGTAACCCCGTAATCGCGTAACGAGCTATTATCTCGCGACACACTCGTCTCTCTTCATCAGCGATGCGCGTGCGAGTTTGTTTTCGCATTAAATTCGCCCCCGCGTCGTATAATTAATCGGCGGATAATTTATCGGCATTATGCGTGAAACAATAGCCGCGATCGCAACAAAGTGTGTATTCCTCACTCTCTCTCTCTCTCTCTCTCTCTCTACACACTCGCACCCGTGGTATAAATTGATTTAATCGCTCGGGGTGTTACACAGTATGTGTATGTGTTTGTATATATTTATACTAAACACATATACACGGTAGTGCTCGTGTATGCGCGTAAGTATATATGTATATATGTACATTATGTATACCAGCGGATATTGTATTAGAGGGTGGCAGAGTATATATAGGATCCCTCTGTGTGTGCGTGATCGGCTAACGTTTCGGTTTATACCGGGATAATAATGATGATCAGAGAGACCAAATGTAGCTCGTAAGTTTTCTCTACGGAATTACGTATATACTTATATGAGAAATGTTTTTCTGTGGTTCACTCTTTGTCAGATAACGTTAGGGAGATTATTGTAATCAAGAAAAATGAAAGTTGAATCCCAGTGAGCATATGTCGACTCTTGTAAAATGTAAAAAATTATGTATAAGAATAAGGGACGACGAAACATTTTTTATATATAAACGTATGCCGTACTGTACGCGGGCGCCGGGGGTTTAAGATGAATCTGTGTGGTATGTGGTGTAGAGCTATTAATCTTCGTATATGTAAAAAGATACACAATTATATACATGAGAACGCGCGGATCATTTCTTATATATATATATATATATATATATATTTACATATATACATGTGGTCTGTCATCGTGTGGCAGGGCAGCGTCACATGCATGATTATATGTGGATAGAATTACAAGGACCCAGACATGTGGATAGAATTACAAGGACAGAAACTCAGGTTGCAACAAGCGACCCACTTTTTTTTGGAGAAGTAAGATTAATTTGTCGCAGATGTATATAGGGATGATATGTTATTCAAAAAATATTTGAGATAATTTTTACATATATAATTGTATATATGTCGTAAACATATGTACGTCATCCTATATGATCAGTAAATTGTTCTTGTTTAAATCCTAATGGAAATCGTGTATTTTTCTCCCACTTGTGAAACGATTTTTCAAGCATTTTCTATAGCAATTTAATTTCGTTTTAGCTAATTTGTCATAAAACGACTAGAAAATGTGCAAAAATCGTTTCATAAATGAGAGAAAATTGATGAGTTTCGACAATATATATAGCTGTGCTGGAAATAACGTAACTATTAAAATGTTTGCTATATTATCATTATTTTATATTATTATATATACTTTAATCTGCTCTCTAAAGTTGAATTAGTGAAAATTACTCCATCATTTCAATTAGTGGAAAAAACTACTAATTTATTAGTGCATATTTACTGTTTCATTCAGTAGTTTTTTAAAACTACTATAATTTAATTTTTATTTTCTATACTAATTTGATTAGTAGTTTAAAAAAAAGTACTAATCAAATAGTAAATATTAACTAATAAATTAGTAGTTTTTTCCACTAATTGAAATGGTGAAGTAATTTTCACTAATTCAACTTTAGAGAGAGTAAAACGTCAAATCCCAACAATCTGTCAACGCCCAATTAACACTACAGATTATCAAATCCTCATAAAAAAAAACCATACTTTGTACACCATCGTTTCACCTCCACCACCACAATGCCACCTTCCTTCACTCACCCCTCATACCCTTCATGCTCCATCGACAATCGCTTTCTCTCTTTCTCTCTCTCTCTCTCTCCCTTCTCCCCTCCGTTAATTCGGCAGCACGCATGCAAATCATCGCGCATCGATCACGAATTAGTTCGCCGACAGTCATTTGCTCCGAGCAATGCGCGCATCTGGCTCTGACAATTTCGTCCGTGTCATTTTTCTTATCGCGATATCGGATTGATGCGCGCGCGCACTGAGGATGAATGAGAGACAGCGAGAGTAAGAGCAAGATTTATTATATCGAGGGAGGGATTTAATGAAGACGACGCGCGTACAGCAGTTGGCGAAAAGTTGCTATATATATATATGTGCGTGGAAGGAGAGAGAGAGAGAGAGAGAGAGAGAGAGAGAAAAGGTTTTCAGGTGATAAGCGGTGATTGTTTTTTGATGGTTCGGTGATTGGCAAGGGAGGTGTTGTTGAAAAGAAGTGAGAATTTGTTTAATTGAAGGTGATTTGTAATAGGCTTGTTGTAGAATTTTTTATGAGTCGCTTCCCAAAATAACCGTATAATAAGTAATATTCGGAAATCGAGTTTATGCGATTTTTTGTACTTTAAAATAGTCCTCTGTCACATAGAAGAGGACCCGATCAGAAAGTGCTAAGGTATAAGCACGAAGAAAAACAACATTTATTCTAAAATTTTTCCGAAATAACCATATATCTTCATCTTTTCAAAATAATTCTCTTAAAATAGTTTTCAGACGAACTATTTACCAATTATTTAATTATCTTATTCAATCATGTTTTTATCGTATCTTTTTACATTTTTAAAACATTTTTTATTTTTTTTTATCCTCATTAATTAATCAAAAACAATGTAATTACCATTGATACTGAAAAACCCATATAACTCCACTAAAAATTGTTTCTTATTTCCGGAATAACCATATAAGTGACAGTCAATTTTTTAGACAATCATTTATTGGTTCAGTAACTATGGTAAAAAATATGTTATTTATCGATATGAAACCATATATTATGCAGTGTGCTACATTGAATCTCATTTGTCTTGATTTTAAATAGGGCACAAAAAATTCTATTTTCTCGAAATCACGAAAAGTTTAGATATATGGTTATTCCCGGAAATATGTTTTTTTTTTCAATAATCAAGTCATAAAAAAGAAACGATATTTTTGTTAATCTTTAATTAAAACTCTGACTTACCAAGTAGATACGCGGCACATCTGTACATCAAATGCAAATAATCAAAAGTACTATATACAACGAAGCAATTCATTTCGCCAAGTACAAAATAATAATTTGCTCCCTTTTACAAATCGACAAGATGTTTCACTATGACATATAACCAATAGAGCTCGAGTCAACTACCTACATATAACTTCCTAGACCTATTCATAATTTCACAGTGTATATAACTTACCATTATACCTTTAACGAGGTAAATCTCAATAGTCCACGTTCTCATTGCGCAATTCATTCGCGTTGCGACGAAGGACCACCGTCGTGAGAAAAAGCGAGCAATAACGAGAAGAAGAGTAATTCATTTGCGAAACTCTATAGTATCATGTACCCGCGACCTCGTTATATATATATTTGCATGAATTATATATACATCGTCCGTTTACTCGAAAATTAAAAATAATGTAAAATTCTCACTCGGAACGGCAGCCTAAGCGAAGTTTTATGACTTCATCCCGATAAGATGAAACATTGTTTTCGCTAAAACTTGAAGGAGTTCTTAACGGATCACATCTATATATATACCTATAGTAGTAACGTCGCTTGTTCACAACTTTCAGCGCACAAGGTATATAGATGCATTTTTAATCATAGGATCTCGGTTATGTATCTATATAGTATATACAGCATTCCAATCGAAATTCGTATAATTGCGAATGCGAGAGAACAATGCGAGAAAAGCCATTCGAATTGCATATTCCGTTAAACGATTGCTTGACACTCTACATAGGCATTGTGTCCTTGACATTTTCTGCCTTTTTTTTGGTAAAAAGGTATATATTATACACCGTGAAAATTCGATACGATGAAAGGTAAAATTGCGTGTCAACTGTCTGAATAGTGTACGATTTTTGCGAAAATTGAAGAGAGCTTCATATATATCGAACTAACGGGGATCCGACCCGCGTCAACACTTCCCTTTACGATTTTTAAAGAACTTTTGAATTTCGATATTTCGCATTTTGCGTATACAGACAGTATGCAGGACAGAACGTATAATAAAAAGTTAACAATTCCAAAACCACGCGTTATATATTCATAGAAACAAGCAAAGAGAAAAATCTTCTCTTTCTCGTAACTCTTTCACACCGCGCGATATCAATCCTGCGCGTTCTCGTGTGTCCGCGACACATTGGATTCTCGCGCGTCTCTTATCGGCATCGAGGGTACAAAGAAATTTTCCAGTAGTGCGCGGGCGACTTCAATCACTTAAACACGTCGAGTATCGTGATCTTGTCCTCCACCAATGGCACTGGCATGTCACAAAGGGATGCCATTTCTCGAAAAGACAATTAATTAAATGTTTTTTTTTGTTGCGAGGGTGCCGAAGACACAATGCTATGTGTATATGGGGATGAAGGACAAATGATCTGCTCTCTCGCGGTTGCTCTCTGTTGCTGCTCGTAATTTCTTAATAGCGTTGATTAACTGCGCGCGGTCGGAGAGGTTCGGTCGGATATGTGCGTGGTTGAGTGCAGTATCTGATTTTTTTTTCTTTTAGTTGGTTTTGGAAATGATTTGTTTTTGGATGGAAAGAGAAACTTGGCTATTGTTTCTTTTAGTTCGGTAACGTTGATGCAAGCAAGAAGTTACCATTGTTATAAGTTTTACAGTAAATACAGTGTTTTTTTATCTCTATATTATAGAAATTAGTAGAATCAATATATTTGTAATTTATAGGTCATCTGTAAATTTTCCTTTGGTAATCAAACAGAATTAAATTTGAATTGGAAGTAGACTATTCATCGAACATTGACAGCAACATTGAACATTATAAAGAGTATCATTTATTATATTAAACTAACTCAAAGTTATATGAAATATGTACCAATGAGTAATTACATTACATGAATAATTCAACTAAAAGCAGAAATTTTGTTAAATATACTGAAATTTCCTTATGACTAGAGATTATACCAAATTCAAAATTACGAGTTGAACATTCATCTATAAACATTCATCTAAAACAATAATTCTAATAAATAAAATATTTAAAAATAAGCATTTATTATCAATACGTAGATACTTCGTTTTTCCTGAAACCATAGAGATTCCTATAATCTATTTGAATTACAATTGTTCTCTGCAGCGTCTCCCTTAGATTTCAAGTACCGTAAATTTTCATATTTTTCATTTAAAAAATCTTTTTTTTTATCATTTATTAATCAATTTCTTTTTTTCAATTTTCGAGTCAACTCCACGCCACCAATTGATCATGTTTAATTTTAATCGCAATGGCCAACAACCAAGCAATACGATAAAAAGCTTATACATTTATTCGTTATTTTCAAAATAACTATACCTATATGTACGAATTCGAAATCCCGAATGACGAACATTATTGAAATCGAAAATTGCACCACTTGTCCCTCCCACGAAACCCCAGCTGACTCGACTACATTTCCAGCTACTCACTATAATACCAGCGGGCGCATTCGTATAACCATTCTACTTTAAATCGAATGACAATGACTCAGCATACACACACCTTCACCTCCCTCCCAAAAACATTAAGTATACCATACAGAACGACTTTGAGAAAAAAAAATGCGTCTCGCATCGTTATATATACAAAACTGATGCGCGCGTATTTACACACACGCCTAGCGTCGGCTAAATGCAAATCTCTCGTACTCTTGAAAAAGATGATCAAAGGGGAGAGCAAAACATATACACATACGTGTACGCGCGCGTGTATATATAGATATATATATATATACACACACATACACACACGATCAATCGATGCACGATGTGTGCGCGCATGTGTCGCAAATCGAGAGATATCTCCCGAATGTTCAATTATTATTCGTTGTGTATATATAGATAGACACATATATATGTATACATATGTGTATATGTGATATGCGACGTGCGACTGACATATTCGCAGCGTCGGCGAAATGCTGATTTTTTTTCATCCCTGTCCGGGAACATAGTACATATATATACATACATGGAAAGATGAAGGGAGGGAGAACGGATCACTGTGGGTTTCGATCACTCATATATGCTACTATACGTGTATGTGCTCGGAATTCAGAGGCGTTGTTATGAGGTATACGATAGTTTTTCGGAGGATGTGATGTATGGTAGTGATTACCGGATTAGGGAGAACGTATATAATATAATATATAAACGTTGCGTTTTTTCTTTCTGTCGCGCGTATATATATATATATATATATATATATATATATACAGTAAGCGACGTGTAACTTGCTGATATTGATGAAAATTCGAGGGACGGTCGGATGAGTTGATCGCGCTACGTTTATTTGGTCAGCTCGTTTGTGATACTTTGGGTAAGTAGGTATTATATGTGATGGTTGATTGTGGATGAGAGAGAGACGAAATGAAATGGTTTGACTTGTAAGGAAAGCTTCTTTAAGGATGGATCACTGATTTGGTTAAAACGTTAAAAATGTTATTTTTTTTTATAATTATGTCCAGAGAGATCTAAATACACTGAGAGAAGGATTTATTTATAGTTAATATATTTAGTAACAATTAATACGAAATAGTTGATTTTGGGGAAATAAGGAAATTGTAAATGTGAAAACATTCACATTTGACTGAAATTCCAAAATATTACTACTAATGGTGGCATATTAATAGTTAATATGCTTAGTTAATAAGAGTTAACAAAGAGTAAATATAAATAAATTTTTCTGTGTATTTTTAATATATCTTCTTATTAACTGTAAACAAATTCTTCTCTCGGTGTAAGTCAATAGATGTAAAAATATCAGAAAATAAACATACATGTATAAAAAAAAGTTGATAATATATTTCAATTTAAGCTACAGTAATTCGTTTAAAAATATTGATTCTTCAGAAAGTTATGTAATATACAACACATATAAGCAATCAAAGACGTAAATGGGTCTGAAGTTTACAACGCTAGGATGCAACGAAATAATTTCTCACAAATAAATAAAACAGTTAAAAATTTGGACGATACAGTGAAATCTTTCTTTTGATGTTGGGTTATGCTATAAAACGCTAAACACATGAGAAAATTCAAAATCTAACATATAAAACTAAAAATAAAAAAAAATTTCTAAAGTTTCGTTGCACTTTAACGAGATGCAAACTTCAAACCTATAGACGTAAGGTAAGAAAAAAAAATTATAATCATCAGGTAGAGAACAAGGAAAATTTCGACAATTTTCTTACCAGCTGTCTTTGATTTCTTATAACTTTCTGGGGATTATTCTGACATCTTTATTTCTCCGAGTTATTTCGAAAAACTCCCGATATCATTGTCCCTCGAGTCCAATGGACAAAATCTTGCTACAGGGGTAAATTTCTTTTGTTCGAAAAAAAGATCCTCAAGTTTTAGCCAAAAAAAAATAAATGTTATATATATACAATGCATTGTCTATGTCATTCGGAATAAAGCACGATTCATGTGACCGAAGAAACCATAAGAATTAAATGGGGATAACCGAAAAAATAAGAATAAGTAAAATTTTTATAAAAAGAAAACGTATAAACATAAAAATATTCCTTTTTTGCCACCCGGCAACCACAGACATGTCGCAAGACTCGCGGAATCTCACGCGAGATATATTGTGGGAATAGTTCCGGTATATAACGCGGCTACTGCAGAACGCGCGCGCACGAACCTCTTTCCCCCCTTGAATCTTTATCATGATTTACTACAACTTTAAACCGCGACGTCACATTAATTTTTACTATATGTGTCGTCGTGAAAGTTGTTGCGATTTTGAGGGTAGATTTGAAAAGGAAATTTTGAAAATATAAATTTGTCGTTCTATAGAATTATATAGGATTTTGCGTAACATACTCTCTAAAATTGAATTAGTGAAAAATCCACTATATATTATTAGTGAGAATTACTCCGCTATAGAATTAGTGGATTTTCATTAATAAAATAGTGAGTTTTCACTATGAATTAGTGGATATTCACTATTTTAAATAGTAAAATCTCACTATTTCAAATAGTTAAATTTTACTAATTAAAATAGTGAAATTTTACTATTTAAAATATCCACTAATACTTAGTGAAAATTCGCTATTTTATTAGTGAATATCCATTAATTCTACGGTGGAGCAATTCTCACTAAGATATAGTATTTTCACTAATTCAACTTTAGAGAGTAGAAATCGGATTTATTGAAAATTGTTTTTTTTTTCTTTAAATATATAGCTTTGTGTAAATATAATATTAACATTAGTAT
Source organism: Torymus tubicola (assembly GCA_035583055.1). Classification (NCBI taxonomy): domain Eukaryota; kingdom Metazoa; phylum Arthropoda; class Insecta; order Hymenoptera; family Torymidae; genus Torymus; species Torymus tubicola. Next base: position 5,573,337 of record JAWWEQ010000027.1, read on the forward strand.
GAATAATTATACTGCAATAACATAGTATCTTACGGACATGAAGTTCCGCACTCTTAAATCAGCTATCTTATATGTCTTACTTGACCGAGAAAGGCATTGGAAGTATCGTAAAAAAATTTTATAAGGTAAATATAAACCATGATTTACGATGTTGCTGTAATAAAAATTGAATAGATTTCTTTTTAATGCGCCTTCAATATATATAAGATCATAAATACACTTCGCCAAATGTATCCATGTATACCTGCGAATTTCCATTCGAGTATATAAGTATGAACTTATATAGGTACCTATCGCGCGCGACATCAAAGCAACAGATCAAACTGTCTTCGCAGTATGTAGATATGTAACTCTTTTTACTGCCAACGGTTTATTTATCGATTTCCTATAATATTTGTATTTACATCAAATTTAAAATGACAGAAAATTCAATGTTTTCTAAAACATCAGTCAGAAAGAATGTAGTTTTAATTTTCAACACTGTTTTTTATAAATATATATTTCGATGTTATGTAATTATTTAGATTTACATTAATTGACATTAACAATTCACGTTTATCAAACAGACGTATAAATATTATTCTCAATGATATATTTGTCATATAAAAAAAGTTTTATTTAAAAAAAAATTTTGTTTATCTATAATGGATCCAAAACCATTTATACCTATACAAAATTTCATTTACTTTTTCTACTCATAGCTATATACTCTTTCCCCCCCGAACAAAAACACATCATAAAGAAAAGCATATAATAATCTCTCACCGAAGCGAAAAAGCACGAGTCCGACGAGTCCGCATCTAAGGATCGACGCGAGTCGCACTACGTTACTCAGATTCAGCATCATTCCCATTATCCACCAACCCCCCACAACAACAATATAACAAACAAAAACCAACAACAACACTTTTTTTTCTATATCACTACTATATATTATTACAATTATAATATATATAATATCTATATATACTATAAAAAACGTCTTCCAAAACTCATATCACGCACAAAACCCGAATAAGGGAACCGTTGCGCGTATACTTTTATCTGCTGCTCACCGGCCGCGTGCAGCTCGCTCTCCCGACTGAAAGTCCGTCTCGCACGCGCGCGCGCGCGCGGTTCTCGGAATAAGACTCGTGCTGCGCGCGCGGCGTGCCGAGAGAAAAGTTTCCCGCGCGCAGACGCGCCGTCTCCATAGTGTATGGTAGGTACCGGCTGTGAGATGCGTGCGGATGATGAGTTTCTTAGCCGAATACGCACGCGCATATATGCAAGTTTTGATGGGTTGTAGGCTGAATTTTAAGTGCTCGTATAAGGGTGATTGAAATGGCAAGGGGAGAGGGAACGAGGGTGGTTGGAGTTTCCGAGGTGGACAGGATTGAGATGTTGAGAGGATGTGTATAGGTTGTTGGTGGAATGGAGCAGAGAAGGTAAAGTGGTGTGGTGTAAGAGGAATAGCAGTTGTTTTGGGGAAGTATTTGGTGAGGGAGTATATCTTGAGGGCGAGTTTCGATAGTTAAATGTAGAAGGGTTTTGAATTCTCATGTGGGATTAAGGTTGAAGGAAAGTGGTAGGTTGCTAAATTTCGTCAAAGATTGCGCGGCTATAAAGTTAGTATAGGAGTATTTGGAAGCAATAAAAATTTGTGAGGTCAGATTAGATTAGATTACGTATTGGTATTTGGTAATGGATTTCATACAATTGGTAAGAGTTGTAACTGATGCAAAAATATACTGATAAAATTTAAATATATGTGAGTCTTTTTGATAATCTTCGAAATGTATCTGAAAATATGTAACAAGCTACGAAAATAAATGGTGCCTGTAAATCATTAAATAACGAAAACATGTATCTTTACTAACAAGAAACATAAAAATTCTCAAGGTGAATTTTCATCTAAATATCCGTAAAATATGCGTGATCAAATAAATTTGAAAAAAAAAAATTCGATCTCTGTTCTCTTTAGGGATGGTAATAAATGCCCTTAAAACAAAGGGAGGGCCATTTGACCCCAGGCCATGTCTCACAAGAAATGATAGAATGCTATGTATTTATGTCGAAACTTATGGAAAATGTGAATTCTTAGAAAAATTCATGATTTTTAATTTAAGAATAAAGGTACGTGATGAAAGAGAAGTAGGTTTAATGATGCAATTATTCTTATACAAAAACATTTAATTCTTATACCGTTTATATTATTTGATATAAACGAGATGAAAATTATAAAAATATTTAAAATAATTTCTATTTTTACATCTGACTCAGCTCCTATATTTTTATTTGTTACGTATAATTAACAAAATAAATCTAATAATAGTAAAACCATGGAACAAAGTATCTTTAAGGAAGTTTGAAGGATCGTGGATTTAAAGATACGGGATGTCAGAAATGAAAGATAATAATTTTGTAAGAAAAATAGATCGGTTTCGTGATGTTTTTCCTCGTTTTATTAAATTTCTTAAATAAAAGTCACGGGTTCAACAACACGTGGTGTGTTTATGTGTATTGTATGTTCAGTACAAACTCCCTTCTCACTTCTTCGCGGGCTTGGGCGCTGCTGCCTTAGCGGGTGCCTTGGCGGGCGCGGCCTTCTTGTCAGCGGGCTTGGCGGCGGCCTTGGGGTCGACGGGTGCCTTCTTTTTCGGTGCCTTCTTTACCTTAGGCTTGGTCGCCTTGATCTTAGCTAGAGCCTTTGATCGCCTCTCCTTGATCTTCTTTTCCAGCACAGCTGGTGATTTCGGGTCGAGCGTGATCTATGAATTGACAAAGTCAATGATTAGTTTAGATTCTATATGGGTAAGTGTAAGTTTAGTAATTGAGGATGAATAAAAACTTACTCCACGCTTCTCGGCGAGGGCGAGATCTCTCTCGTTCTGGCGTTTCCTGGCGGTCAGGATGGCGGCGCGCCTCAGAACGGAAGCGTATGGGTTGAGCTTCAAGAGTGCTCTGGTGTTGTTAAGTGGGTTCAGTTTCTTCACCTTGCGGATAACCCTCTTCCTACAAATTAAAAAAATCAATCGTTATTATTATTATTATTATTACTTGACAATTTGACTTATCAATTATTATGTTAGTGTTCAATCAGAAAAACGCTTCGTTTTAAAATCACTAGTCAATCATAAACACGGACCAAAGCAGATCATCATATACTTTGATTACAAATAAATAAATAATGTCTAAAAAAACATATAATAAAAAAAACCGTACTTTGGTGCGCGGAGGACCTTGCGGATTTCGTCAGACTTCAGAAGCCTGGACAGGTCGGTGTTGGCCATCTTAGGCATGGGAAGGTTATATCCCTTCTTCAGCGTAGCCTCCTTGCGCCACGTGCCGTACAGGGCGTCCAACTGTTCGAAGGCGGATTTCGTCCAGATGACGAAACGTCCAACGTGACCACCAGGTGCCAATTTCAACAGGTTCAGTTTGTTGATGTTCATGAGGTCTACTCCGGGAATGTTACGGAATGCTTTGCGGATGCCCTGTTAAAAAGAATAAAAGATTTGTTAAAGTTGAAATTTTTTTTTCTCGAGTTCTCTTTAAAAATAAGTATTAATGATTTTATTTCAGAAATGGTAATAATCAACGATATATCAGCAACACGGACCAATAATTCTCATCATAATAAATCTAAATTGAAAACTTCAATGTCTTTTATGAAAAACAAAGAAATGTAAAATTTGAAAAAAATATTTACCTGGTCGTTTCCGTAAACAATGAGAGGTCCACGACGTTGGATGCGACGACGGTTACGCATTTTACCTTTACCAGCACGGAAGCGCTGCGATTTGTATACCTAAAAATAATAAATAAGAAAATTAGCTTGACTACACTTTAAAACAATAAGTAATTATAATATTTTAACTGAATTTGTGCAATGATCATGTCCCTCTTTCATGCAAATTTCACAAAACAAGAACGCCTGATCATCAAATTACTCTAGCACCTGATGGATCAATCAAGCAAGAAATTACAAGATTGAGGACATTTGCTACAGTGCATGAACTTATTATTTATAATAAAGGGTATTATATATACCTTCTGGATATCATTCCAGGCCTTGATGCGTCTCAGGAAAATGACAGCTTCCTTCGTCTTGGTGTATCCTTGAATTTTGTCAGAGACTACCAGGGGGAATTCTGGTACTTCTTGGATCATGTGTCCTGTAAAAATTACATTTAATTATTACTTATGCTTAAATTAATCAAATATTGAAAGTAATCTTAAATTTATTCAGAAGTGGTAATAATCAATGATATATCAGCAACACGGACCAATAATTCTCATCATAATAGTAAGAAAATGTTAAAAAATTTAATTTATTAATGATTTGTACCTTTGGACTGGACAAGAGCTGGTACACCAGAAGCAGCAATAGCGGAAACAATTGCGTATCTCTTCTGGTTGACATTGACACGACGGTGCCAACGCCTCCATGGCTTGGTTGGGGCAAACATGCGACCTCCTCTACACATGTTACCGAAGGCACCCTGACCAGAGCGGTGAGTACCACCACCACGGACACGGGGAATACGAGCCACAGCACGTCCAGTACCCCATGATTCAGCAGAGGTTTGATGACCTAACAAATAATTAATACACTACTATAGTAAATATTCTTGGATGGGAACAAATAATTTGTTATTTAAAAACAAATGTGCAATGATCATGTCCCTTTTTCATGCAAATTTCACAAAACAAGAACGCCTGATCATCAAATTACTCTAGCACCTGATGGATCAATCAAGCAAAGGAGTACAAGATTGAGGACATTTGCTACAGTGCATAAAAGTTGAAATTATAAAATTCAACCACTTCATAAAATCAGATAGGTATCTTATACAATATCTTAAGTTTTTATAGATTATAATTATTGGAAGACATAATCTTTGAATTGAAATTCATTTAAATCTAAATTTAAAATTAGATAAAAGTATCAGCAATAAAACAACATAGTACAATTTGAGCATAAAAAAGGTTAAAAAATAAAGAAATTATAATTCTATGATTAAAAAGATTTGAGTAATATTTTATTCGGTAACGTACCAGCCTCCTTTGAAACACAGTAGGGCTGACGGCTGTTCTTTGAGACCTGCTGGTGAACAAAGTTTACAACATCAGGTCTGATTGGTGCCTTGAAGACAGAAGGCAGAGAAATAGTTTCTCCAGATGATTCACTCTTTTCGGTGAAAACCGTAATCAGTGGACGCGCTGTTGACAACGACTGAAACATAAAATAATTGTATTATAACCAATTTGCACAACATTAGATAATAATTGCCTTGCAGCATGTGATTTTTCAGTTTTGAAACTTTGGATTTATAATCAATGGCATATCAGCAACACGGACCAATTATTATCATCATTAAAAACCTTTCAATATCCTTAATCATTAAACAATGTGTCTATCACTTGAAGCACATGTACAACTTCTTGCATCAGTAAAAAGTTAAAAATCACAACATCGTTATCGATAACCGATTTTTTAATAAAACTACAAAAAGATAACCAATCATTGGAGGAATAAAAATATAAGTAAAAAAACTTGAAAGTGAAAAATGAAACGTCTGACAACAATGGCACGCACTGTTGCTCCAAAGTATAAGCAACAGTAACCTAACCAAAAAAAAAACCAAATACACAACACTAACAATTTTTCGTTAAAAACAATAAATTACCATCCTCTATGACTAAATAATACAAAATACCGCTACCCCCAACCGTTTTAAACTAATTAATCCACAATTAATGTGCACTCGCGATCTCGCACGTGGTCGGTCCCAAGAGCGTGCACACACATTTGTCCCGGTAACGTCGCAAAAGGTCGAATCCTTGCACTTTCATCTTCGCATATTATGGGAAATCGTTAGATAAGGATTCACATTGGTGAAAATCGTGCCACTTACCATTTCGCGGCCTTTTTCACGAGGTTTCGCTCATGAAAAATCAACTAACCAGGCAGCCTGCACGCCTAGTCTGGCCGAAAGAAAGATGGACGCGAACGGAAGCTGGCACGTAGACACGGTCCGCGACTGCGCGCCTCCAACCGGGCGCAGTTCGCAGAGAGCTGTAAGGTCGCGTCCGGTTGATAAGTTTGAATAATGTGGCGCGAAAAAAAACTGGTTCTATATATGCTGTGACTTTGTACTTCTGCGATAAGGATTACAATCAACTGTTGTGGGAAATATTGTTATTTTGTATTAATGTTAATAATTAATTAGTAATTAATAATCAAAACGGTTTAACTTTTTTAAAGAAATAGTACTACCTATTCCATGAACATTATTTATTTTATTTATTTATTTAACTCTTAAACAGGCCCATGTCCTTTTGCAATGCAAATACAAAAAATATAAGAGGTGTTTGCTCCAGTGGCAAAAAAAAAAGAAAAAAATATATAAGGTAAAGGTAAAGGGCCCTATTATGGAACACAACACATTATTAAAAACATTATGAAAAAATAACCATAAAAAATTATAAAATAGTGAAAATTTTATTAGATGTATAAAATTTAATGAAATGTTACAGGTAATTCAAAACAACTTATTTTGAAATATTTATTTATATAATTTATTTTTATACAATTACGAAAAATATTCATTTTGATCAAATAAACAACAAATTAATATATTTATTATTTTTTATTCTATAAAATAAAAGTTCGTTAAAAACCACAAGTTTCTTGAATTCAAAGTCTCGAACATCGTCGATTCGATCAATCTATTGCGCAATAATTCTCGATTGCGCGCATTGCTTCAAACCTTTATTACAGGTTGACGCATCATATATATATAGACACAAGAGAGTGCAAGAGAGACTTCCGCGCAAAAAGCGAGACGCACGACTATATACTTACGCGACGAGCAGAAACATCATGTAAATGGCGTTGCAAACTGCAGTGTGACCGTGTCGGTGCGCGTTGATGTATATAGCACGACAATAATTGATAACAAAGCCATCTCTGGAAGAGAGTGAAAGTGCCTGCACAAGTATACGCATATACATATACACAGTGTGTATATATATATATAGTACTGTCATATAGTTGCTATACCTACTGCTGAGCTGTGTATATAATAGCAACTGTGACAGTGTCACGGTATCGTGGGCCTACTGTATATTATTCGTTATAGCCAGTGTAGTGGCCAGTGTGTGCGTGCATATTATAAGCGATCTGTACACATCGTAGTATGCGGTGTACAAACAGCCGCCGAGCGAATCGTTTGAGCGCGCGCTTAGTGTGTACAACAACGGAGTCATAGGATTAAATTGCGAGCCTGCGTCGCGTGCTTGTGTGTGCCCGCGGAAAATTACCGCCGTCTGCTAGGAGCGCGTGAAGATGGCTCACTGGTTCCATCGCAACCTCCTCAAGGCGACGACCAGCCACAAGTTTGAGCTTAAACATAGCGATCCCACGGACGCAACGCGAAAGCTCTGCAAGTTAGTATCTGTCGGGGAATTCTGTTTTGTTTGTCTTTTTCTTTATTATATAGGCGTCCTTGGTTACTGTTACTGATTGCCTTGATTGATTGTTTCAGTGATTTGAGGACTTGCCGTACTCGATTATTGGATCTTATCAAGAATCCTAACAATACTAGCACTTCGGTGGAACCTGCCTTTGTGTCCTATTTGGCTTTGCTTTATGGATTCATGTGGGAAGTTGTTCCTGGGAGCGATGAGGATAAACCTACTGGAAGACCAGATGCAAGCAAGCTCCGAAATGCATTTGTCTTCAAGTGGACACATACTCTGCTCGGACCAGGCACTGTGTAAGAAGTTTTCTTGCTACAACTGAGCTGTTAAAAAATACTGTGTGAAGTTGTTTAAAGTAAAAAGTTGATGTGTATTATCTTTAAGGAAATAATTTTTTTTTTTTTATGGATAAGATAGTATTACTTTATTAAGTCTTGATGATTGATAATAATATCAGTAATATATTATATTTTTATATTTATCTTCTAATATAAATATAAAAAAATTAATTTTAATTAACATTAAAAATGACGTTTGAGAAATCATCATCTTGTGCAATTAAAATTTTACTATTTTTTTTCAAGGTCAATGTCAGAACTGTAATGATTTATAGTCAATAAATTTTCTGATTATATATTTATTCTACTGCTTTCAGTATAACTATAAGTAAATTTTGTAATATTTTTTATTTTCAGTTCCTTTGCTGATTCTATTTATGAAGCAGCAAATATGAGTATGAATCTTGGTTTGTGGTTCATGAAGCATGCAGCAATGATTGCAGCAAAAACTGAGTAAGTTAACATTACATAAATTGTAACATGTTAAATACAATTGACTATTTTAAACTAATGTATATTATTTGTTTTAGCATTACAATGAATGAAGCAAAAGAAGTGCATAGTATGTTAAGAAGGGCAGCTGGAGTATTCACTTTTGTACAAACTGAATTTTTACCCCAATTGTCCAATCCACCACCATTAGGCAGTGATCTAGATCCTCGTGTGATAAATGCCTATGTCAATCAATGTACTGCTGAAGCTCAAGAAGGTTATAATTTATTTTGAATGATTAACTCCATTTTAACAGGAATTTCAATAATACATAATTATTATACTAATTTACAGTGACTGTTGCTAGAGCTGTGGAACTGAAACACAATGCTAGCCTAATATCAGCCTTAGCTAATGAAACTAGCAAACTCTTCTTGGATGCTGCAAATACTTTACGTCCATTTAAACCTGAAATTTCGGGGCAATGGATTAAATATCTTGAGCTTAAATCAATGTTCTATCAATCATACGTGAGTAAAAATAAATAAAATAGGACTATATGTACTTAAAGAATTTTTGCTTTCTTTTTTCTTTTTAATATAGGCTTATAATTATTGTGGAGAAAATTTATTAGCAATGGATAAATGTGGTGAAGCAATAAGAGCTTTAAAGGAAAGTGAAGCATGTTTAAATAAAGCAAAAGCTCTCTGTCAAGAATACGGTAAAACTCATGGACCTGCACCACGTGTAAAACCAGATCAACATGCTGTGTTTAGACGTTTGGCACCACTTGTACAACGTACACTTGATAAATGTGAACGCGAAAATGGTTTGATGTAAGAAAATTTCTTATTATACCTTACCTTTTCTTCCATCAGAGTTACAAGTTAACGACGTTTTTAAATTTTTAGATATCATCAGGGTGTTCCACAAGAAGTACCTGCACTAGATACTAAAGCAACTTATGGTCTAGTTAGTCCTATTGACTTTCAGATGCCTGCTCCCAATTCTTTATGGAACTTAGGCATCTATAAAACGTTAACAGGTGTCGGTAGCGCTAAAGTAGGCAAAGAACAAGATTTGCCACCAGTAAAAGAAGAGGAAATACCTCAAAACAATAAAGATCCTAAAAATGAAAGTGGATGCTCGTTGCAGTGAAAAAATACATTTTAATATTGATATTAAAAAAGAAAAAGAAATGGTTCTAAACCATATTAATGCGCAAAGCTTTTACAAATAAATGTTTTACTAATTTTGTGACTGCATTTTGGATAATGGCATAATGGTGCAAATATCATTTGCAATGCTGAGATTCTGATATTAGTATTATTGGACCTAGTCAGTATATTGTTTATAATCTATCTACATCTATTTTAACAGAATGAAATTCGAAAATTGTTAAAATATTAGATAAAATTATAAATGATTGAAAAAGTGTTAAGATCGTTTTTGAAAGTATATTCTTTTACGTGCATTTGTATTTAAATTCTTTGTTAATTTTGTAAAGAAATTTTAATTTCTTTCTGATATATTTTGTTAATCAAACATTAAGCATAATGTTTACTCCAAATAATCAGAGAATATTTTAATTATTGACCACTATCTCAGTAAACTTAGATGATTCTTATTTATATATAATAAGTATATTTGTAATTACAGTAAATTGAATAAACAAACTATAATTTTTATTTCATAATGTAAAATGTTTTATTTACGAACCTCATCAATTATCATGAAAGCTGTTTTAGTATTTTTAACAAGAAAATTACTATATTATGTAGTAAATAAAAAAACGAGAAAAATACACCAACCATGAAGGAGTCAGAACAAAAATATATTTCTAGCTTATCAGCAGATTACTTTCAATTTTTCTTTACAAATTTGAAAATTTAATCATAACAATTAAGTAATTTTTTCAAAATTTTTTTTTAAATACCAAATATATTTATAATATAAAAATTAAGGTGTCAATAAGGTAGATATCTATATTAATACTGTCCTATAAATTATTTCGATTATACCTATATATAACATACTATTTAACATTTACAGTTTATATACATAACTTTGCAAATAGTATTAAATGTTATATTATCATACGAAATTTATCATAAAACGAAATCAAACAATACTAAAAAAAGCATTATTTCAGACACAGAAGTGGGTTGAAACGTAAGTTAGTTTACAATTCCTATTGCGAAGGCTTATTTGAAGTGTGTATAATGACGGAAAAATATTTTTTTTTTCAAATTTTTTAAATTTTATTTACATGGAAAATTAGATCGAAAATCACTATTTTAATCATTTTTCCCCGATAATTTGGTGCAAGTTTTAAACTTTGTTTTTATTCTTAAAAATATTGTAAAATATAGTTTTAAAAAACACATATTGAAAATTTTGTTATCTATTAACAATATTTTTCAATTTTGTTATCTAAAACCAGTTTTCTGTATGTAACACAAACTTTACCAAGAACCATTATAGTTGAATAAATTCTCAAAAATAACTTTTTCTCAACCTTATCAATAAGTACGTTTCAAATTTATATTTTGATAAATAATTTAAAAATTTATAATTATATAAATAGATATAAGTATTCCGAAATGCGTTACGGCCCCTCTCCATTGCATGCCAAATGCCGTATGCTTTAACTACTCGTAGACTTCTCCGCTGATTGGTCAAGCTTTGGAAGACAACCAATCAGCTGAAAAGTCTAGGAGTAATTGAAGCATACGGCATTCGGATTTCGGCATGCAATGGAGAGGGACTGAGGGACTGTAAACTCAAGTGTAATGTATACACTGTATATGTCATACCCATACAGTATGGGCCATCCGCCATACTCAGTCGGTATGACACATGCAGTCACACATGAAACTTTGTAGTTTGTGACAGTCAAAATTCCATTAGTTTGGCATGTGGTGTCACTCGTCAGCCGGGGATGCTTGTATATCTTTTTGAAAATTTATTTCTTACACATTTATTTTGAGAAAATTTATAAAAATGGTTGTGTTTTTTACAAGCGATGGTAAGTTTAATTAAACATTTTATACCGTCATTTTTATTTACCATATGCGAAAATTTTTTTTTAAATTCAATAAAAATATATAGCGTTAATTTTAAGGTTAAGTTAAAAGTTTTGTAAATGATATATTTATAATTCTGTAACAAATGTATTACTTTTTAGTGGTGCAACCTCCAGTAACATTATTCATGGGAGTAGATAAATATGAAAGTAAGTTTAATAGTTAATTTTTTAGTATTTCCAATTAAGGTTATCATATGATTAATAACCATAAACTCTATTTTATCTATTTAATTTAAAATATGCACTTCCCATAATAATTATCTATTTTTACAGATGAAGACCTCATTAAGTGGGGGTGGCCAGAAGATGTTTGGTTTCACGTTGATAAATATTCATCAGCTCATGTTTATCTTAGGCTACAATATGTGAGTATTCCTTTATAAAAGTTTTAGTCAGATTAATTAATTTTTATTCTTAATCTTAAATTCTCTAATTTATTATCATATAAAAATTATTCAGGGTCAAACAATTGATGACATACCAAGTGCAGTTTTGGAAGATGCAGCTCAACTAGTCAAAGCTAATAGCATTGAAGGAAATAAAATGAATGACATCGATGTTGTATATACAATGTGGGCCAATCTTAAGAAAACACAGGGCATGGATGTTGGACAAGTAGGTTTCCACAAAGAAAAGGAAGTCCGTAAAATTCATGTTGCTAAACGTCTGAATACAATAGTAAATCGTTTAAATAAAACCAAAAGATCTGAAGAAGTGAACTTCAGACTAGAGAGAGAACAAAGAGACAGAAGTGAAAGAGAAGATAAAAAGAAACTTTTGAGGGAACAGAAAGAGAAAGAAAAGGCTGAGGAAAAAAGGCGACAAGATGAAGCAGAAATGAGGTAATTTATTTTGTTTTTTTATCAAAATCATTGATTTTTAATCATCTTAGTATTTAAAAAATTTCTATAACCTACCAAAATTAATATATTTATTTTATTTACAGAAGTTACAACTCACTGTTCAATTCTAGCAGTATGACTTCTAATACGGAAAATACTGGATATGATTCCGATGACTTCATGTGATGACATTGTTTTAGGTGTCATATTAATGTTTAAATTTGTGTAAGAAACTAAACTTACTGATATAAAATTACAATCAAAATTTTTTAATTTATTATCAACTTAATTTTTTCTCTCTGTACATTGACAGTACAGAACTGTAGTAGGTAATAAGCAAAATAATTGTTATCAGATTCTTGTTTAATGTATGCATTATATGAATTAATGGTTAAGTAATAACACTGTATTATAAAAATAATTTACAAATTTAATTTTTTAACGAAAATACATATAAATTATAAGTTAATTACAGTAATTCAACATTTACTGTTTTTAAAGCATCAACAATCCATGTAGGATAATCTTTTTCAGGATAAACTTTCAACATATATTCTTGAATGTACTTAGGAAATCTCTTTTCCACAATACTTTCTCGAATTTCTTTCATAAGTCTCATTTGGAATGCAATATTATGAACTGTCAATATGTGACAAGCAACAGTCTCAATAGTCACAATGTGATGTATATATGCACGATTATAAGTTTTACAAGTACTACATGTGCATGTTTCATCAATGGGTCTTTTGTCATTACTGTATTTTCCTTGTTTCAAGTTTAATTGTCCAGTGCGTACTAATGCACATCCAAATCTCTGAAATGTAAAACATAAACAAACCCATCAAAATAAAATATACTTTCTCCAGCAAATACTTTTTATTTACAAGGCCCTTAAAAATATCATATATCAATATCTTTAATATACTTACAGCAGTTCTTGAGGGATAGACACAGTCATACATGTCAACTCCTAATGCACTGCAAACAACTAAATCTACAGCAAAGCCAACTCCCATTAAATACCTTGGTTTATTATTTGGTAAAATATCAGTTGAAAGGTGAACCATCTTCCAAAAGTCATGTTTACTCTCTCCACCACTAAAAGTATTTTGTATTACTCATCAAATTTAATAATCTTAAGAATTATAAGACTGAAAGAAATATTTAGTTATATCAAATATTTACCTTAGACCACCTATTGCATATCCATTCACTTTGCGCTCTATTAACTGTTTAGCGGACTCTGTTCTCAATTTTGGATCAAGACCTCCTTGCACTATAGGGAAAATACTTTGGTCATTTGGTCTTTGATGAGCTGCTAGGCATCTATCTACCCATCTTGTTGTTCTGAAAACATAAACGTCAATAAAAACATTTTTCATAAAACTCAATTAAAAGTTTCAAAATATTTACCTGTGCATTGCTTCTTCCACTCTAGGACCAGTAGTTGTACTATGCACAACATCATCCAATTGCATAATGATATCAGCTCCAATGGAATTTTGTATTTCAATAGACCTTTCAGGTGTCAGCATGCATTCAGAATCTAAAAATTCAACTCTATTGTCAAATAATACTAATTTTTTCGTATTCTAGTTATTTATAGCATTGAATAAAATACCATCAAAAGGACTTCTAAAATTGACACCTTCCTCTGTGATATGTGCAAGTTTTAGCAGTGAAACCATTTGAAAACCACCAGAATCAGTTAGCAAAGCTCGCTTCCAATTCATAAATTTATGCAGGCCACCAGCTTTATTAAGAACTTCTGGACCCTAGGATATGTAAAACACAAAAGTAAATCTATTCTTGCCGTCAAGTTATAAATAAAAAATAACTTTTAAGAATGTACATACAGGCCGGTTGCCAAGATGATACGTGTTCCCAAGAATAATCTGACAGTCCAGTGCTTCCAACTGCTGCGGAAGCAGTCCCTTTAAAGTTCCCTGTAATGTACACATTTACAGAGGTTATTACAAAAATAAAATATAAATAAAACAATGTTTACATATATTATGATCAATCTCGTAACGAAAATTTTCCTTCAAACCATACGGCATTAAAAAAAAAACTTGTTTATAATTAAGAAAAGACTCACTTGTGTGCCGACAGGCATGAACACCGGGGTATCCACGTGGTGATGCCTGAGCCGCATGTGTCCGACGCGTGCCTTCGTTACTGGGCATTCAGCCAATACCTCGAAAGTCAGCGGCAAGCTGCTTTCCTCTTCTGTTAAACCCGTCATCGCTGCAGCCACCGCAAAATTTCTTCTCTGGACGGAATTTATAAGCGCGGTTCGAATTTTCGAAAGCATATAGGTATATGATGACAGGAGCAGTAGTAAATTTGCGGCTGCCCGTACCACAACATTAGCGTCACGTGACCTAACCAGTAGAATGATAGGTATATACCTATATATATATGTATATTAAACTCCAAGCAGCGCTGTGGAGAAAATCATTTCAACATGGTCGCGAATCCCTGGTAACTGCGGCGAGGGTGTTGAACGCGAAACGCCGGAAGAGAGAGGGAGAACAAGAAAAAGAGAGAGAGAGAGAGAAAGTAAACATATACTTATATAGAAGCTTATAACTCGAAGAGAAGAGAGAACAAATTCGCGAATTCGCGTTGTTTTGCCAGGACTTGCATATATAAGTGATCGTGTTTGTGGCTGTATAAAGAGGTGCGTGCAACGCTATTCGGGTTTACGTGTTTTTGCAATTGTTGTTATTCTTATTGTTTGTTATGGACTAAAGATATTCCTAAGAGATGGAGAGAGATTTTTAAATAATAGTTAACGAATTTTTTGGTTTTGATGAGTGTGTATATGTTTCTGGGAATGTGGCAGTTGTGTATGGGTTTGGTAAGGTTTCTGTTACTCTATTCTCCTATATTATTGATATATTAATATTGATAATATTTTATATCTTTCCTAATCAGAATTGAGAATATAAAAGTTGTTAGTTAGTTAAAATAAACTTTAAAAACTTCTCAAAAGTATTTTTTCTGGAACTTTTCTATTATGATATACAAAGAGGTTTTTTAAAAGAGAAGGAATAAATCAACAATGAATTAAATTTCTGATAATTTTATATCAAAAGTAGAAAAAAATACAAGTTTACAAAAGATAATCTATGTACATTTAGCGAAAAATGCAAAATATAACTATGATTCCTACCCCTGCAGCTACAAGGGTATACTTCATTTTCTTGTTATTGCCTGTCTTTGGTTGTATTTTCCTAGTCTGAAAAAAAGATAAAAATGATATTTTCTAGAAAAGAAAAACATTTTTAATCTTTAGTGAATTATATAAACCGACCCGTAATTCCTTAGCAGCACTTTCAAGCTCATCCACATTTTGAAGTACGCTTTTGCATGCTATCGAAAGAGCTTCAGAAATCTTCATGTTTTTTTCTCTTTCAATAAAATAATCTTCTCTGTTTTGTGACAATTGAATGTAAGTATACTTAAGGTATATAAGAAGAGCTTTCATCTCTTTATGTGTATTTTTTATTATTTTAATAGCATCAGATGTACTAAAAATAATTCTGACTGTTACTATATGAATGGCTTGTGTAATGAAATATTAAAAAAAAAAGTTTAAAATCCATACCTTGGTTTTGGTATATTTTTATCATATTTCCTTTTTAAGCTCTGTTTTAACTTTTCAAATGATTCATAATCAAACTCATCACCTACCTCTGTAAAAATAATAATCATTATTATAAACACAATTGCGTAACATAATAATAAATGTTTACCTAAGGTAGCCAAATCTTTGTTCGTTAGTTGCCTCAAATCATTCAGGTTTATTCTTCGCTTTTTGAATCCTTTGAGGTTAGTACAATTTAAGCCGGTTAACAGCGCCTCGGTTTCGGTTGTAAAACCTAAGTAATCAATAGACATTTTTACCTTCTTTAATTACTTTAATCCTAATAATTAACGATATTTTTTCACGATTTTCGTGATACACTACTTGTGCGTTTTTCACGTGCTCTCCCATTAATTTTGTAAACAAAACAAATGCTTCCATTGTCGCGCGGTCTATATGTGGCGCTGCGCTCTGATTAGAATATCTATACTTGTGCAGTTCTTATACAGTTGACCTTGACATTGGAGACAAAAAGCGAAATTTAAGAAGTACGCAAATAACTGTACGAATATAGATCAACAAGCTTTTTATATTTATATTATGTATTATATTATAAGCGAGATTAAAAATTAATAAACGATACGAGGGTTTATAACAATTCATTTTATGCTTTTAAATAAAAAAAATTATAAAAGTTGTTTATTCGATATTCTAGAAACTATAACGGTAATTTATTTTGCTCTTCAATTTTTCAGGTACTCTGGATATAATGCGAATTTGATATTTTATACGGCTTCTGGAAAGTCTTATAACTGATTTAAGGAAATTTTTTAAAGTTTTAATATTGAAAATGGCAGAAGAAGCAATTAGAAGGCAAGATTCTATTTCTGCGATTGAGAAGAACGAAATACTATCTCGGTACGCACTTTTAAAAACCCTCTTATTACGCATCGTGCTCCGAAAAACACTCACTATTTTGGTTCTGAAAAATAGCTATATGTCAACATGTTTATTTATATTTTTATTTGTATTATTATTTATAAGCAGATTTTCTTTAAAAGGGTGCCTAACTGTAACCACTATATTTGAGCAAATAATGCGCGAAATAAAGATTTTTTTTTGGAGCTCGTCTCGAAATAAAAGGGTTTTCAGAGTACGAACGCAGATATGGCATTTTGTTCCTCTCAACTGTTAATTTTGAATTAAAGCTTTCCATGAAATAACAAAAGATATTTTGCTTTTCAGAAAACCAATCAGACGTCCTATCCGAGATTTGTACCGGAGGGTCGGTGGAGTGCCACTTCCATGCGGGCCTCAAAATATAGGTAAAAATATAGGTTTTAAATTATTATATATTATAATAATAAGTCTATTAACAAAAATCTTTTTTCCTAGAAATTCTCTATTTATTAAAATTTTCACATCTTCTTTCTAAATTTCACATTATATATACTTATTATCAAATTATACCAATGCAGACGATAATATTAAAGAAACCTTAAAAAAAAAAGAATATTTTCACAGCATTCTTCCTGCGAAGCCGCGAGGTCTCAGGTCCGATGCGCACCCGCGATCCGATGTTCTCTCACATTTTCAACGACCTAGACATCGTGCGTTCGCAGCGTGGCCACCTGCAACCGGTCATACAAATTCATTATGACTCGAAGTGCATTCATTACGTTACCCTCTGTCGTGATGGCCTCATAAAGGTGTGGGGTGTACACGATGGTCGTCTTCGTGGCACCTACCGTAGCGATATCAATGAAGTTATCGATATTGCCCTTAGCAGTGACGATAGGTTCCTCTGCGGTGTCAGCTTTACCGGCATAGCTATCTGGGATTTCAAAACAAGAGCATTAGTATGTGAATACGAATTCTGTCCGCCGGTATATCGTGAATTTTTCGTTATTCTATATATTATAATCGTTATAAAAAAATAAGAAACCTTTGTATTAAAGGAATTAAAATTGTTGCTTATATTAAAGTCATGGTTTCTTAACTATTAAGATACATTATTTGGCCTGCTAAATGAAGGACATAATCATATTCCTTAACTATATTAAGACATATGAATTTGACATGAGAAAGCGGGTCATTTCTATTAATAGCACGCGACTTGAATACTTTCAATTATTTCTCAATAATAATTGAATTTGCGTTCATCACAAATATTACTCGCGTATAGTATTCAAAAGCATAATTCATTAATTGTAACAATTTTTTTTCTCTGTGTATAACGTCGAGTTTTCTTATTCTTTCAGTTGGCTATACTTTTTTACATAGAAACCCCATTGCGCGTCTTCTTCATGACAAAACCCGAGCGCGAAGTGAAGCACATTGCAATGGTAATGAGGGATAGCGAAGTAAAATTTTTTGAATACGTAGACCTCGGTCCCGAAGTGGGCATTGAATTCGAGTAAGTGTATAATAATATATCTATTCTGTATTTTTTAAGGGATTTTTACCATAATTACAAGTGGTACCTATATGTCAGTATATGAAAAAATATATTTTCTTCCTCAGCGATCCAATCACGAGGCTGACCGCGTTCGCCGAGATGAATAAGCTCGCACTTAATGGGTTGTGCGCGGTAACAGAACTAAGCCCGTGCGGTAGGTATCTCTTCGTCGGTCTTCGACATGTACGCGTCTTTGCAATAGACGAAAAATCCAATCCGCAACTCATATTCAACGTCGGGTTGCCGCAAGGTACAATCGTCACCCTTATGAGCTGGTCGAACGCAGGCGATCGATTCCTTACAACGACCAGTGAAATGAATGTGAGATACGAGACGGAGGAGAACGAGAGGAACAAGAAAGAGACTACCGAACTCTGGGACTTTATGAATCCTATAGACAATATGGTTAATAGACAGGTCCTCGATTTGTCCCGCTTTAAACTTGTGAAAAAGAGGTTGGTATTAGGGGATTATTGTGTCGATTGGTTTTGCTTTTTGCAGAGTTAAATTTAAGAAGTAACGATCGAATAATTGAAAATAATTTTGATAACAAATTCTTTCTATTAAAAAAAAAATAATAATTTTTCTTTGTATAGATATTTTTCAACGTAATTGATAAATATAATAATGCTATCCTGCAAAATACCAGTTTCTAATAAAGATAAAATTCTCAACAACATTACCATAAAACAAAAACTCTTTTTATTCGCAGACCGATGGCACGGCCTGGTCAAAAATGGGGTGCGAGTGCCCTATGCTGGGATGCGTTCGATCAGTATTTCCTCACAGCCAACAAGTTGGGCATCATTCAGGTTTGGGATCCATTAACTTGCACGGTCGTAAGAGAAACATTCGTAGAGGACAGGATCGAATACCTAATACCTCATCCCACCGAGAAAGGTGTAATCGTGAGTGCAGGCGTTGACTCGATAATCATCCTCTGGGACATGTTACGTATGGACTATGGCGACAACGAACCAACTGCTATTGTCTCGTTCACGAATAGAATGCGACGCGTGCCGAATACGTTTACACGGATGGTATGGTCGAAGGACGGTACCGTTTTCCTCGTCGCCGATGTCGAGTGCTACGTCACCACGTACGCCCGTCTTGCCAAGCACAATGGGGTGCCAGTAAACGCGGCCGAAGGAATACCAGTAAGTTCATTTTATTATAATAATGTGGTTCAATGACATATGGATTCAACTTTTGGTTGTGTTGTTGATGTAGTATTTCATTATACATACAGAAAAATAATATATTGTTCGATATGGTAAAATAGGTAGGATTATATTTTAGGTATACACCATTTGAATCGTTCTCGTTCGAAACTTATATTCTTGGATTTCGCTAATATTGTGAACGATATACGTTGTAGTCTAAAAAGATAATCTAAAATATTATATTTCTTTATTTAAAACGTTTTGAAAAAAGTAAAAAATTTTCCTCTTAGTGGATATTTTATACACATTCCTGATGTCTCGATCGACTTGTGTTCTTTACGACTTAATATATATATATATTTTTTTTCAATTTAAAAAATTTTTTTTTTATTTTTTTTTTTTTATTTTTTAACAGGATATCGAAGAACCCGATAATGAGTTGACGCGTATGTTTAAAATTAGGCGAGTATCGCACCACGTTATTATGAAATATATTCACGAACATCCCGGAGAGCTTCAAGTATTTTGGGCTGATAATGACGATGAATTTTTGTCAGAATAGATTTGTTTTCATTATTCGCAAAAATTTTGTATAACCAATATGAGAATTTTACCGTCCATCCTAAAAAAATTTAGTGCAAAAACAAATATATTTAAAGCTAGATTCTATCTATACGCCCTGTCTACATTTCGAGATTCGAAAGCTTTGGTTTGACGAATCTTCTACGATTATCAAAGTTGTTATTATTTTTTTATTATATATATATATATTTATTATATTTTATTTATTTATTTATTATTAATAAAAATGAAGCTACGATTACAGTTAAACACGTGTTTACCATTTTTTTTTCTTTATATCTTTTTTTTAAATTTCCCTACAAATATCCATTTATTCTGTGAAATTCCCAATACTTTATCTATTCTTACAATCATCACACAGATGCCGAAAGAGCTGTTCTTTCACACGGACTTTCGGCCATTGATACGCGACTCAGAAGGTCGTCTTCTAGACAAAGAGGCCCAACTTCCACCACATCTCGTGCCACCACCGTTCCTTGTTGACAAAGAAGGTAATCCATATCCACCGGCGATTCAGCGTCTGGTACCCGGTAGACAACACTGTAGCGACGCAGAACTAACACCGGCCATCGACGTCGTTTATAGCACATACAAGAACACGAACTTCTGGCGGCCCAAGAGCAAAAAGGAACTTGAGCGGGTACTCGCGAAGTACTGGGAAGGAAGCGATTCCGTACTGGATTATTTAAGGTGATGTCGGAGCCACGATGTTTGGTTGAACTTTTCCTAACTTCGTAAATATAATATCATAAATAAAAAAAAACGTACACAATCGTAAAGCACAAAAATATGATAATCGCGTGTTTTTTTTTATCATGAGAAACGTTTATAAACGTTTTACAATATTTTAAAATTTTTTAGTTGAGACAAACAATGGGAAATACGATATGAGATAAGGACCATCACTTATTGAAAATTTTGAAAATGTTGTGATTACGGATTCGTTGTACGATAACAAATCGTTAGCAATTTAATTTCCAATATTACGAAGGAAATTTTGCGCAAACAATGGGGAATGCGGCTCAAGGTGAGGGTCACCATCACCATCAGTAAAAATAAGTATAAAAAGAGAGCCAAGCAATCGTGAAAATACTTTAGTAAGGTAGCATGAGCGACTTTTGTAAAATACTAAATCAATTTGAAAACTTGACTGAAATATTCTTCAAGTCTTAAACTTTTCATAGCTGGCAAGAAACCATAAGGTCGCCGACCAAATTATTAAGAAAACCAGTTGTAAAATAGCACACTTTTACACGGAGTTTATGGCCACGTCTATTTTTTTGCTGATTAATGATTCATAGCATTATTATAAAATACTATTTCTTAACAAAAAAGTTGGTGGTTATAGTATTTATTATAAGTATTCTGTCAGTATAAAAATAATAATGGATTGCCGATAAAAATAAATAATAGCAGCTAAAGTGTATATATCTGTGGCTTCGAGGCATAACGATATAAGTCCACTTTTTGTGTTTCCGAGAAAAATGGGTTTCAATGTTCAAATTTATTCGTAAGATCGGAATAAACGAGATAGGCTGCGATACTGTACTAATCAATTAACACATTTAAAACAAATATTTACACGGTGGTCTCCTTCGTGAAAACTCGAAAAAGTATGAAATTATGTCGTTATGCCGGGAACTTGGAATTATCTAATAGTCCTGTTCTCGTTTATTTTTCGATCATTTTCCATAATTCAATTATCAATTCCAATCAAAATAAACAATTAATCATCGAATAATTATGTTAAAAATAATACAACTTGAATACAACTTGAATTCACGATAAATTAAAAAGCATTTGGTTGAATAAAATAAATTAGTGCTGGACTTATGTTGTTATGTCGCGTAATAAATTTGAAAAATGGACTTATGTTGTTACGTTTTCCGTACATCGTAGCTTTAGGGCAATATTTTAGCTACTACTGACAGTTTTAAATGAAAAAGACCCATTTAAAGATACAAAATTCAAGGTTTTCCCGATTTTCAAAAAAATGGATATATACACCAAGAGTTCTTTTTAGTTTATATTTAATAGGCATAATTTCTATATTAACATGTTTAGAAATAAAAATACATGTTTCTTATTAAAATTTAATCATAAAATTTAGTAAAATCAGAAAGCCATTCTCGGGGCCCCCAGCTTGATACGGCACTCACTGCTCATGCTATCTTAAGTTTGGAGATGTTTAGTTTCATTTGAAAAAAAAAACTTGAATAAAGAAATAAGAGCAATAGAAAGTAAACTTTTATTTATTTATTTTTTTTTTTTAATTTGAAAAAGGTTGATTTCTTCCAAGGTCATAAAAGTTTTAAATTGAGCATAAAAAATACACTGTTTAATCTCTTAATATTTTGGACCATTTTTTAGTCTCAATTTAAAACTTTTATTTTGGACTCAATTTATAACATTTGATTGATTTGATATTTTAAATGATATTTAAGATTCTTTAACGTTAAATGGTTACCGTTTCAAGAAGAGATTTTTTCGAGCTTTAAGTGTAATATATGCAGCTTTTGTCATATATAATATAGTTTTTTTTTTAAATTTTACTATTAAGATCTTTACGATCATTATAATTCATTATTATATTGATGTTTTATTGTGTTATTATTAATTTGTCGTAATTACACACTTATGCAATTTTTTACGATTATTAGAGTGAAGAACATGCCATTAGAAATCTTTAGAATTTAGATTTAAAGTGACACTATAGAGTGATAATTTATCAGCTACATTTTCTAATAAAAAGATCGCTACGAGCAATATTCAAACTTATAAAAATGAAATATCGAGTGCACAAAGTTAATTTAAAAAAAAGTCGGCAACAAAATAAAACAATAATGCAAATATAGATACAGACCTGAAGTGCCCTTAGCCACGGACGTTGTGCCAGAATCCTCGTCGATGTTCGACGACGAAGAGGTCATTTCGGGCTGTTGTTCTTGTTGCTTATTCTTTTGGCTGCACGTGCGGCTGCCCGTTGCCTTCATCGCGCCATCGCATATCCAACTAGATTTTAGGTCCTCCTGCAGCATGTCAAGCTCACGGAAGCGCCGCTTCGGCTTTGCCGGTTTAGCTGGCTCTTCGGCGGCTGGTTCTTTCGCGGGCTCAGTGACCTCATCCGATTCAACCGGAATATCTGCGGCGGTTGTGGATTCTGCTACGGGTTCATCTTCCTTCTCTAATGGTGGAACTGTTTCTTTTACATTCTTCTTGCGGGGACTCTTTCGTTCCGGAACGACTACCTCTGGTGCCTTTTCCTTTTCCTTTTCCTTCTCTTTCTCTATTTCCGTTGATGTCTCTTTGGATTTTTCTTTCTCTTTTAAGTTTTCTTTGTCTTTCTCTTTTTTCTTCTCCTTTGCCTCCTCCTTCTTCTTCTTTTTTTGCACATCTTCAAGTTTAATTTCTAGTGTTTTCCTGGGACCGGAAAGCTTTCTTTCTCTGTCCTTCTTAGGCATGACCTCTGGTATGCTTTCACTGCTTGCCTCTGACTCCTCTGATGAAGACTCAATGATTTGTCTTGCTGATGATTTCTTTTTCTTCTTTGTTGCCTTTTTCGTCGACGATGAAGGACGTCGTTCATCCGAACTAGACTCCACGTTTTCATTCTCCTCATCTTCATTATCCTCATCCGATGAGTATATCACAGACTTTTTCGTTTTTTGTTTATTGAGCTTCTTCATAAGTGCTTTAACAATGCTTGAGACATCTTCCTTAGACAAATTCTCTTTCGAGAGCGATTTCAGGATCTCGTCTGTATTGTCACCCTTATTCTTCTTCGGCTCAGCCGATTTTTCCTTTTTGTCGATCAATTTTTCGTTATCTTTCGACTTTCCTTTTTCATTCGATTTACCAGACTTTTTACTACTCGAAGAGCTATCTGATTTGTTCTTAGCAGCAGTTTCGTGACTAGCAGATGACGAAGTAACGACATCGTCCTCGTCATAATTATCTTCCGTAGACTAGCATAAAAGAT
The DNA here is from genome assembly GCA_035583055.1 of Torymus tubicola. Lineage (NCBI taxonomy): Eukaryota > Metazoa > Arthropoda > Insecta > Hymenoptera > Torymidae > Torymus > Torymus tubicola. The sequence goes on from JAWWEQ010000027.1 coordinate 5,597,278, forward strand.
AAAATAAAAAGAAATTATAAATTACAAATTTTAAAGTGCAATATAAAGATTAAATGAAATAACTAAATTCTTATATAATTTCTAAGAGTCGGATGCAAACATGTTACATATAAAAAATAACACATTAACTTACCGGAGTGGGTTCTGGTCGTGTATCGACCGAAGATCTCTTCTTGGGTATCTTGAATTTCTGAAGACCAGTCCCTTGAATGGCTTTTTTCGCGTCAACAACACCGTAAAGATTAGTCAAGGGTGAGTTCATCGTTTCTATGTGTTTGATTCTTGGCTTCTCCTTCTCCTTATCCTTATCTTTACTCTTATCTTTTTCCTTTAGCTTGTGTAGATCAGATTTATGATGTTCCACACGCTTTTTCGAAGCTATAAAAATCAATAAACAGATACACATAAATATTAATATATAAATTTACCATTTACAAATAAGACACGGTAATTCTAGAATTTATGTCTTTTGTCATATAAAATATAAAAATATAGCTTATTACAAATTTTTTTATTATATTTGAAAATAATTCTATCTTCAGGAGCTTATACTGTCCAGTCATCATAAAAACAATAACCTAACAAAACAGAAAGAATTCGTCGCCACTCTCATAACACTCACCGGCATCCTTCTCCTGCTGTTTAAGTTTATTAGGATGCACCTCTTTACCAGGCGGCGGGCCCTTACTCGTGGGCGGTGTTGCCGGCCTGTGTTGCTGAGGTGGTTCAGGTCGGGTACGAGGATCCCGATCAACGACCCTTGGGTCTCGATTAGGCGGCCGCTGCGGTGGGCCATTATCCTTGTTACCCCAGGAGTTCGACGATCGCTGGAACGGCGCATTCGGTCGGTTCGAGAACCGATCGCCACCCCACGGTTGTCGTTGAGACTGTTGCTGTTGGTCGAAGGAAGAGTCCGAATATCTGCCGCCACCCGGACCCATACCGTACTGTCCAGCGTTGTTGCTCATGAGAGGCGGTATGTTGCGAGGCTAAAGTGAAGCGATATGGTTAATGTCGAGGATGAAAGTGACTCATGGGAGTGATTAGATTCGTTGTGATGAGCGGATTGCTACAGATGTTTATATACAGATACTTGAAATTTTGAACGTTCATAGTAAACTAAAGATTTTTAGAGCTAACTGATTTCGTTTTAATATGTCCACAAAAATAACTTTTTCTCCAGTTTTTACTTCAATTCTAACTAAAAAATATCAACTGTCGGTAGATATTTCGTTCAGTATAAAAGTTTCAAAATTAAAATACCTGTTTTTTTAGTAGCTAAATCGTTGGTTTTAATTTATTTCAAAAGTAAATAGTTGAAATGCTTTCCGCTCAACATGACGAATCGCATCTTCAATGCAATGTGCTGTGAGGTATGTGGTAGAGAGTTTGAGCAATTATAATATGATTTGCGGTGATATGTTTTAATAATTTAAAACATGTGTGAAACATTTTTTTATGTATGTGTTTGGAAATTGCGTGTATAATATTTTAATACTCAAACCATTTTGTTATAGTTGGCAGAGAAATAACAAACTAAGCTTTATAATAGAATGTTAATAAGTCAATAATACTCAACCACCTAATAAGATTAAATATTTTAAGCAGTCAAAAAACCTGTTTTAATGGAAATGTCTCACAGAATGAACCGTGCGTGTTATAAAGTGCATGTAAAACAGACATTTCTTGAAATTACATTATTATTTCCATGGAAAAAAATCGTCGTGTTTAGTAGTAAGCGCTGATTTAGAAGGTATGAATTAGAGGATGTTTTCTGAATACCAATAACAAAACCACGTAATGATCGAACGATCGACACTCAAGCTTAATTAATAGTTAACATGTAATATACGCACATAGTCAGTACTGTAACATCTTGAGTACTGTAAACAGAATAAAAAATCTTAGAGCTTTTAAACTTTAGAGACTTAGATTCTAAACTTATTCTGTATGTTTTTTTTTCAATTTTGAAAATAAATTTTTAATATTATTTTCAACTTAACCAAAACAAAATTTATTTTAATTTTTCACGTTAATTTTAAATTTTGTATTTAACATAAAAAAATTAAGAGCCAGGAATTGTATAGTTTTATGTACATTAAAGCATTAACTTCTAACCAGCCAAGATCAACTATTTATCGACATTCAATTTCATTAAAATCAATTGTCTTTAAGATTTCGTCAATCAGGCGGCAGAAGCAATGCCCTGTAATTAAGACACCTAGAAAATGAAATCATCTTAATCAACTCACCATGTTGCCAGGTCCCATCTGTCCAGGATATCCACCTCCCATGCGTGCATCGCCGTTCATACCCGGATGACCCTGTTGCATGTCCTGGTACATGCCTGGCGGACCCTGAGGACCCCACTGTTGTGGAGGTCCCTGAGGTGGCATAGGACCGTACGGTGGCATTGGAGGGCCCTGCTGTTGCATATGTGGCCCCGGGGGCCCATTCCACTGCTGCTGTACCGGCGGAGGTCCTGGTGGGCCCTGCGGCGGTGGACCCATTGGGTAATTGTAGCCCATTGGACCCATTGGACCGTGTGATCCGTAGGGACCTGGACCTACATATTTAAAAGATTGTTGAGTAAACAAGCTCGTTGCTAAGATCTGGATTATGTTGGAAAGAATATCCTATCAAATTTTAAAATGATTCTATCCAGAACGTTCTTTACGAAACATTTTTGAAATTATTTATTAATACGAATAAAAGAACACAAAATAGAAGACGTCAGAATTCAAGAAAAAGCTGATAACGATCAGTATTTAAATAAAAACATTATGGTCGGTACGGGCCGTACGGCAATGAACTCTGTCGGTATAATGCATCTCCTTAAGACGATGTAAGCGCCACCTATTACCGACAATTGCAGGAACCTATTTTTTTTCATTTAGTTATCAATTTTCAAGAAAATATCGCTTTTATAAGTTTTTTCCAAAATTCAAAATTGAATGAAAAAATCGGGTCCCCTATATGGGGATGCATGATACCGACCGAGTTTTATGCCGCAAAAACCTCGATTTTTTCAATTAAATATTATTATAAGCTTTATCTTAAATTTTGAAAAATCAAGAAATTAATCTTAGTTTATTCATTTTAAATATATCCGAAATTTCATATTTTAATTATTTAAATATTTTTAAATTTTTAATCAGTTATTAACACTTTTCAAAAACTTTCAAAACAAAAAAAAAATATTTTTCTTAAAAAAGTATTTCCATAATAAAAAATTCTTTAATTCCTCTTATATAAATTTCCATTTATAATTTTCATAAAAACTCTATCGGATGGATATTGAATTTTACCTGGTCCTGGTACACCGGGCATCGGTTGTGGTGGCACCATGTTTGGGTTTTCCGGAGCGTACGGGTGCCTCTGGAAATCGGCCTGCGGCAGTACCTGCTGTTGCGGCGTAGGCTGATTCTCCTGCGGCATCGTGCGCTTATGCCTCTCGTAATTATCAGCATAGCGCGGTATCCGTGGATCATTTGGCACCATGCCACCATGTGCAGTACGAGGATCCCCTGGGGCAGCCGTGCGCGGATCGGCATTAGGACGGTGCCGTGGGTCGTTCGATACCCTGTGAGAAAAATAAAATATGTAGATTGTGAGAAAAGGATTTACCAAGAAGAGTTGTTTTAATTGAGTAGAATTTACAGGTTATAGAATAAATTGTAATCAAGTATATGTTGTTTAATAATGAAATTTTTTTCATCATCTCTACAATAGTCGACTCATACGTTAAAAAATTTTGGGATGTTGTAGAAAATCGAATTTACGACATACCTCAAATTATGTATCACTGAGATCGTAAAATAAAAATATATAATAATATTTTTAGTTCTTTATCTTATATACATTTTTTATAAACGTTATAGTAAGAATACCAATGATATATAAAAGTTGAGATATGTCATTATAGCTCATATATCTCAGGAACAAGAATTCATCAGCAATTCAATTATTATTACTTATTATTTCGTCTCAAAAGTAAAGGATTATTTTATCTTCAATAAAATCTCACCTAGGATCCGTTAGGCACGGACTGGCATCTGACCTTGGGCTCATCATCACAGGCGACGAGTTTGACATACTCATCGGATGCCGACTGGCTAGCCTCGGCTGTTGCTGCTGCTTCCTCAAATTATTCCTCTCGCTGTCATCCAAATACTCCGCGATGTCATCAATAGCAATAGGCATCTTGGAGCTCGTGGGCGGTGCGTTCAGCAGAAGTGAGGGCATCGGCCCCTTGTCACGTCTTGCTGGTGAGAACGGCAGCGCATGCGTCGATGACGACGATGAGGATGAGGCAGCTGGGGAGAGACGATGCACATGATGATGATGAGGATCCATTGCTGAATCAGGTGAGCGCATCCTAATTTCGTCAACTTGAGGTGAACTTGGATGGTGATGACCTGAAAAGATGTGGTGTGGAAATTCGCCTTTTAGGAGATTCGTCTTCTCGATGACGCTCTTGAGACGTCGCGAACCGCCCAATGCGTTCACCTGGACTGTCGGTATATTATCCGACGAGTGCTGTGTGTCGAAGTCTCGCATGACTAGTGGAATGGAAGGACTTGAGTTAATTTTTGTTTGTTCATTTATTCTACAATTTTGACTTAATACTATCATCTCAGGTATGTGCGTGATCTTAGACTAATAGTAGTTATTTTAATGGGTTAAATTTAAGTTTGTTAACGAGTCCTTTTTATTTTGTTTATTACAATTATTATAAATTGTTAGTAATTTCGCCGGATCATTAAGACCTAAGCAGACACTTATGAAAAAAAAAATAGCATATTACGTACCTACGGAGTAAAAAACTTGAACAGTCCAAAGTTCGTGTAAATTGTTACCTGAGGTAAAGGCTGATCAATTTTTCTTCCGCGGTCCGTATACCATTTTTCACCATACTCGCGCCGAAAATACCACATTTGTGTTTATGAACCAGAAGTTAAAGTGGCATTTTCGACCAGGGTACGGTGAAAAAACATAAGCGTCTCTCAGGTTTCACCCTTTGGGCGTTAACAGCATGCATTAATGAAAAAGCAAAATAAAATCAACGTTTAAACTTATGTTACTAGTTTTTTTTATATCTCTTATATAAAAATCCTATTCTTTAAGTATGGATTTATCAATCATGATAGTTGTAAAAGCAGTCGGCAACAAAAATCCAATATACATGCGCGTAGCACACCAATTAACGTTAGCAATTAACGCTAATAAAAATACTGTTAGAGAAATATTGTTTTATTCGAGTAAAATGACAATGTAAACGATTGAATATCGAATTTTTTTTTATAAAAATACGGACAGACATACGTAGCATACCAATTAACTCGAGTATTAATCTGAAGTATTCCTTCCGATCCGAGTTCCGAGATCGACGACTTAGAAATTTGAGTTAGTTCAAGGGAAAAATAGGTTACCTTAAGCGCTAAAATTATGTTTTATAATGGAACAATTGAAATCTGATACAAAAGCAACACAATCCGTATTAAACGCTAAAGTTTCAAGATCTAATTACTCCCTCATTTTCAGAAATTTTAGAGCTCTAATTAAAATGTTCAAACCAATGATTTTATGTCAGATTTCAATCGATTCAGACTCGCAATTAAATATAGCTCAATAAATATGGAAACACAAAAGACGACTAACCAGGTGTCATACCAGGCGGCATGGACTCGTCCCTCCTCATGAACCTATCCTCTTCCTTCCTCATGAACCTATCTTCCTCCTTCCTCATAAATCTATCCTCATCCTTTTTAGGTATTACAATAAGATCAGGCTTAGGCACTATGATCTCCTTTTTCTTTTTGCTCGACGCATCTTCATCCTCGTCGGTGTCCCAGTCCTGAGGCTCGAGTTCGTTGATATTAACACGCATAATAGGTAGAACTTTAGGTATAGGAGGAGGCGGGGGTGACGGAACAACTAGGTATTTAAGGTCGGGGCGCTCCGTTGACGCTTTAGGTGTTTCCATTTCCTCGACCGGTGGGTAGATGTTGTTGCCTCGGCGTTCCGTCGGAATAATAATGGGTCCGGTTGATGGACCGGCCACATGGTGCTGGGGTGGACTGTGCGGTGGACTAGGCGACGCGGGCGTGTCGTCGAACATCTTTCTGGAAGGTTGACGGTGCGCATTGCTACTGTTGCTGCTCGTGTTGCTGCAGCTGCTTGAAGGTCGGTAGACTTCCGGCTTGGGATAAGGGTCCAGCAGATCATGTATAGGATATCTATCGAAAGTATGGAAATTATTGAAAAAATTCCCGAGTTTTCGAGATAAAAAAATTAAGTTATTATTTAAGGATTTTTTTGTTATTGTAGGTTGTTTATTTAAGAGGATGATTAAGAATTTAATTTTTTTCATATTTTCAAATTTACTCAAAACGTAAGTGATAAAATGACAGTTCTGATATTTGGAGGATTTTCATGTATCCAAATGAATGGGGAGAAAAGCTGTTGATGTTCTACTAATCCCGTTTTATCGGTATACAAAAATATTGTTCTTCATAATATTATATTTATTTTTATTTAATATTTTATTACTTTTAATGAAGAACAATTTTCAGTTAAAGTTACTGCTTTAAAATATTAATTATGACTATAGGTTTCAACGCATGCTATATTTTGTTTTTTATTTTGTGTAAGAACCAATAATTAACTTATTTTTAAAATATTAATAACATTGAAAAGTGATTTAATTAATATTTTATGATACTTTTAACTTTCTTAATTTGTCTAATTTAAATCAGAACTATAGAAAATTAACAGATGGACAACTCCACTTTTATGACGGAACGTACGGCACAGCACGCCACGGATCATTTGTGGACACTCCCTTATAAAAAGGAGATAGCAATATATCCCGAATTGAGCCAATTCAGAGCGTTATCAAAAAATGCTATTGGCTCTTATATTGGTCAAATGGGTTAGTGTCCACATGCGCGCATTGCTTAGAGTCTAGTAATACTAAATTAGGCAGAGCAACTAAATTTGCTCAAGATTTCAATCACTATTTATTTTTTTATATCAATTATTTTTACTTGTTCCGCCGATAAAACAATGTTTATAGTAAAGCAGGACTATCAAACTGAATTTTTGGACAATCATTTCATGCAATAGAGGGAAAATAAAATCTGCTCATAAAAAATCAAAGTCATAAGTTGTATCATGAGTAACTCCCTTATTCATGCTAGGTCTGGTAAATTATCAAAAAACTAAAGTCTACTAAATTATATTTGTTTATAGATTTATGTTTTCGAAATCAAAAGTCAGAATTTTAAAATGTGCAGAGTGCACCAAAATCTAGTGGTTCTTATATGAGTTCAAGAATATTTGCTCGAGAAAAATAAGACAAAATAGATATTTTTTAATTCTTCTATAATAAAGCGGATGGCGATTATTTATCGAATTAAAAGTTTTGTGCCAAGTTCAGAGCGTTATAAAAAATATTATTGGTTGAAATATATAGAGCCAACTTCACAGCGATAGTTCTCATTGGTTAAAGCCACACGGAAAGCAGTACGCAAGAGTCGTTCCTGTATTTGACAACTGCGGCGCTACTATATATTTAGGTTGTGATTCTCTCACCGTTCGGGACTGATTACCAAATTACTCGCAGAGAGCGGTTTGAAATGAGACGCTCTCATCACTCGTGACACCTATTCTTATGTATAAGATACTAAGTCTCATTCGTACGGGACTCAGTCCCAAATGCCGTTGCAGAGCAGCGCTCATGGAAAACTACTTGGATTTGGTAACCATTATCAAATATTGCTTTCCGTGCATCTGTGCGCATTTAGAATCCTAGTTTATTAAAAGTTTAGATTTTCATAATTATTCAAACTAGTACGCATCACATATATACACAAACTTAAAGAAATAAATTGATAAACTAATATTCGAATTTAGTAGGTTTGGTACTGAGCATTTTGCTATATTAAAAATCTAATAGTTAGGTTACAACGTCATCTCAGGTATCAAATAAAACTTGCATATATTCAATGTTAATAAATCTGACAACTGTAATATTTTCCTATCTTAAAAAATGATGGGTTTGTTGTGAAATTATTTTATTTGTGATTTGATTGGTTGGAGCATATGGGTTGCTAGGTTATAAAAACAAAAGTGGCGCGCGAAGCGCGCTTAGAGATGACTAGTTTTACTCAAAAAATATATGATTACTTACTCTTTCTTTGGTACTTCTTTGACAACTTCAGACTTTTTCTTTTCCGCAATCACCTAAAGCAATAAGAACTCTTTATAATACAAAACTTTTTTCAAAATTGTCTATGAAAAATTAACAAAACTGAGCAATTTTATTAACGTCAAAACGCGTTTTCTTGTAACATTCACGAAAATCGATATATTTTTTCATGGTTATAAATACATAAATGTACAAAATTTCAAATAATTAAAACAAATCCGAAATATACATATTAAGTTTCGAAGTTATAATTCAAATAAAGTAATTTCAATCTATATTTACCTGTTCTTGTATTTTTTTGATGACTACTTCAAATTTTTCGAGCGTAGAAAATGTCACTCTGTATAAAAAAGTACAATACTAAACTTAGTTTCAAATAATAAATAAGACATTAAGTATAGAGGGTCACATTTTGATCGGCAATTTCTTTTATCTTGATTTTTATGTTATTTATCCATAAAGTCACAAAGTTTTATAGAAAGAGACATTTAATTCTAATTATGCTTTTTTCTACAGTCAAGCGTATGAAACATTTATATAATATACTTCCGACTAATATGAAGATAATTTCAAATAGTTTTTAAAAGTTCATTGAACTCTTCGGTTTAAAAATATCAAGTGTATTTACTTTGTCCTTTTTTTCTTGACATCATCTATGCAATAAGTTTTATATGTTAAGAGTTTACTGTCCGGTTTAAATAAATAAGTAAATAAATAAATCTACGTAAGTTGGCCTATCGGTTTATTCTAATCTGTTTTTTAGTTTTCTGAAAGTATGTCAATTATTTTCGTCTTTTTTTTTAATTAGGCGATGAATTGGCAAAAGTAAAATTGCAAAACAATAATAAACAATACAAAATGCCGATGAGTATATGTATGTTGTACCTTCATAAAAACGGACGTTGAAAAAATAAATAATTTACAATCAACATAGCATGTAGGAATAATAATACTTTTATTGTACAATTAAATTTTTAAGTAAAATTGATAATTCTAATTTATTTTAATTCGTCTTAAATGGAAGAGTAATATATATTTTTTTTAAATACGACTGCAATAGAAAAATCGTTTTTCATATTTAGATGTCAAATTCATCTATAGAAAATAAACACAATCGTTAATTATTCATTAAAACACTTTTTGGAAAAATAATTAAAAATATAATGTTTATAATATAAAATCTAGTAGATATTCAATATTTTTTTAATATTAATGAAAAAAAAAGAATCTAATCTAGTTAAATCAGAATAAAGGAATCAAGAATTTGTTTTTCTAAATTATATACTAATAATTATAAGTTTATAAAGTTTCTATATGTTATAAAGAAGTCAATTTTATAATAAACAAAAAAAATTAAAAGTCCAAAAACATAAAGTTAATTTTTACTTCCTACATAACGTTTTTATATTTTTCAAAGTAAAATACTTATTTGATATGTATTTTTCAATTATTACTTTATAAAATTGTCTTATAAAATATATATGTCTAATAATTGTACAATTACTTATCTACAATTGAAAATAGTAGCATTTCTCTTATTTATCATTTTTTTTAAATATTCGGTATAGTTTTACACGTATTTCTCCTCTCATTCAGATTGAATATTTGATTAAAAGAGATAAAATAAATCATGTTTGATGCTTCGATCAAAAAGCTCTGCACATGCGCAAACTTCAAGGTAAAAAATAAGAAAAGTACACAGCCAGGGGAATGCTATAATTAATCTATTTCAAATACTTCATTAATGAAATAGAACAATTATTGTTAATAACATTTCTGTGGCGTTTAAAATAAAAAATAAGATTATTAATTTTCTGGCTTAACTTAAATAGACAATATATATTCAAATAACATACCTTTTTACAGGATCTTTAAGTATTTTGTATATGTGCTGCAAGCGAGCAAGATGTTGTTCTGTTTTTGGATCGTGATAATTGCTTTTTGCTTTTTGCGCTTTCACCCGATATATCCTATCTTCCAGGAATGGAAGATATATTTGCATATCCCGAAACTTTCTTTCATAATCCATCTTGATTTTGTTTTTTCAAGCCACTAAAACAAAAAAAGGATAACCTAGTTATTCTACCTAGTTAGTAAAAAAATAAGAACTTAGTTAAGTTTAAACTACGATTATAAATAATTTTTAATTCTTAATATTTTCGATAACTTTTTAATATTAACCAGGATTATTATTTATTTAAATATTTAGAAAATAAACTTTATACAATATTCTTAGCTATTTGATTGTAATACTTTTTAATTCACACGGAATCGTTGGTTAAACATTGTTTTATTCGTGTAAATATCCTGTTAATAATGTTTCACAATAAAATTTTATTAGATACTAAATAAACAAGGAATTTCAACTTCTCAAACGCTGCTTTGAATTTTTATGAAACCAAAAATTAATCAAAATCTAGCACAGCGAAAAAATAATAGAATTTTTACACTAAATGAAGAATCAATAAGCGTCCATTTCTTTAGTAACTCCACTAACAGCAAATTTTTGCTCAAACACCGAAATCACGTTATAATAATAACTATTATCTGCATTAACACAGGCAAACAGGACTACGCATGATTTAATTCACTATGTCTATTGGGGGACTACCCTCGATGCTTGAGTGTACGCTGCCGTGGCACTTAGGGCCATGTCGTCGTTGTCGTCGTTGTTGTAGCCCAAGTTTTCGTGAGATACTTCATAAGTCGCGATTAAACAGAAGAAAGAAACATGAAGCCAACCCAGAAGAGCCTGGGATATCGCAGTTTATGCTGTATATACGTTTAGTTGGCGTCAGTCGCAGCTTCAAGTCAGGCTATCGATCGTTTTATATATATACTATGTGCGTACGAACGAGGAGGGGAGACTAAAGCACGTGCAATGTACCGGCCGAAACGAGTGGACTAATCTTTGGAAATGGGAGCGGGTTTAATTGACAAGTCAATAGAAATTTTCCAATAATGATTGCTTTTACAGTTTGTCATTCATTCTATCAATTTTTAAGCTGCATCAAATAATTAAACGATCGTTCGAACGAATTTTTAACTCGTTTATTGCTTCAGGTACAAGTGGATTCACCTTATATAAACCAATAATCAAAATTATTTATTTTTTTTAATTAATTCATTAATTTTAGCTTGTATTTTTGAGGATGTCGCTGTCAAATTTTTTTTAATCTAATTATAGATTCGGCATGTTTTGCTTAGTTACACAATGGAAGAGACATTTTTTTTTATATTGAATAGTACATTTAAACATGTATAAGTAAATATTATGTACTAAGGCGATATAAGTAGATGGATTCGCAACCAGTACATGGACAGAATAATTAAACACATAGCACTACTGGGTTTCGGTAATTTAGACAGTATCCGGTTACATACTACTCCAAAATATTATCTTCATAAAGAAAAATGCCCACAACGTTCTAACTTAATTTGAAAAGTGCAATTTGTAAAACCTTTCCTGTCATTTAATGTACATAAAAATGCAGCATTTCAGAAAAAATTAAAATTTTTCTGTATAATAAGTATATAAAAATACACTGAGAAAAATATAAAAAGTCACCACTACTATATCATATAGTTGTTAAAAAATAGTGACGGTTTCTCTTTTATTGAGTAAAATCTACATAGTTTATTAGTTATTCGTACTATATTTTAGTATTATTAGCTTTATTAACCATATTATTAGTAAATTTTACTATATAATATAGTTGTTAACGATTTTGCACTATAAATTGCGTCAATAGTAACTATATTTTCGTCTCAGTGTAGTGTAATTTGTATAGACCTTGATTTGCAATTAACAATTTTCGAGTTACTTAAATTATCAACTTAGTAATTTGAAGATTTTTTTTCAACATTTCAATAGTTTTTTGATTTTAAAAGTTTAAAAAATAATTTCATTTGTACCTAGTAGAACATCTTATGTGGAAAAATAAATTTGAAAGTTGAATAGGCTCAATTTCGATTGTACTATTGAAATAACTTCGGAACTACAAATTTTCATGAATACTTATACCAATACTTTAGCGCATGTCAAACTTAAAAAAAAGTTGGTACATTACTAAATGGACGTTAAAATATTTGAGTTTTAGTTTTATGTACTACCTACAAATGTACTTCACCACTGATAAAGGTTTTGATCACTGCAATTTTAAAAAAATCTTTGATTTATTGATTCTTTAATATACTAATATCTAATTATATTATCACGTAGATATTATTATAGTGTCAGCAAAGCGTTTGCAACTTTACATAATATAAAACAATCCGAAGAAGCTTTAATTATCAACATTTCAAGTAGTCAAGAATTGCTGTTAAATTCTTGTTTGAAAGTTGACGATAAGAATTTTATTCAAGGACATTACCGCGCCCTGGTTAACAAGTACGAGGAACGAAGTGACACAAGAAAGCGGAGCGGCGACGCACCTTTTATACATTGATTTTACTTTTTAAGCTTTATGCCTAAGGTTATAGAACAACTCATTTGTATTTAAAAGATTCTAAGAATATTCAAATTAGTTGGAAAACATGCCATGCTTCGATTGTAATGGCGTTCTTATGTTCCGAGAAAACCGGAATCACCACTAGGTGGCGCTTAGTATACTATTCTTGCTCATCTTCTTAATTATAAATGAGAAAGAATGGCATGAGAAGCGCTACCTAGTGGTGATTTTCTCCGGTTTTCTCGGAACGCAACAGCGCCATTACAATTGAAGCATGGCATGAACTTGAATCCCCTTAGAATCTTTTAAATAAAAATTAGTTTTCTCATAGTAAACGAGTAAAATGCGTTATATTTTTGGTAAGAATTTTTAAATTTTGTTCAATTGACTAATAATTTTCAAAGCACGTCCGATATCTTGTAATAAACAAAACTTCCTATATTTAATTACTAGAAGAGCCACCCTACGTACACTGGCTGTCTATGAAAAAAACTTTACATTACACATAATACACGATTACTACTATAATAATGTGCTTCCCAAAAAACTTTTGCATTTAATATTTTCGTTATAAAAGTAGATGCTGCCAAAATATTAGCGATAATTGCCTTTTAAAAGTGTATTTTAGCGTTAAAAATCATTATGGATCTCGTGGATCGGGAATCAAGGAGTTCTAAAGCGCTTCAAAGACATGTATGATCTCAATTATTGATTTTACAAAAAAATTATTCGTCGAAAAGATTTATTTTAATTAGATCTATAATTTTTATATTTTACACTTGTATTGAATCTAGTTCCATTAAGGACGCTCTTGCATGAAAATTTACAAACTGGGATATAACATTTTCAATAGTTCAAGATGTGCCGAATCTTGTGATATTTTTATTTTACCCTCTAACCTTAGAAAATTTTGAGAAAGTAACGTTTGAAGTTGTCACTTTTTACATGTACTCTTATGGGACGGCGGGAAAAAATGAGTCAAATCGAGTATTTTTGAGAAGGGATCAAATCTTTGACCAGTATAAAACATACAACTTTGAAGATTAAGGCTTCCTCTTTCAAACCATACTTTGTAAATTATACGAAATCGTAGGAAATTTTGAGATATTAATGATTATGAACAAAAGTAGCAGATCGAGAGAGACAGAACAACTGACGCGCATGGTACAGTTTGTGCTCTCGCTGACCGCACAAACTGTATAGACGTGCAAGAGGGTCCTTAAGTAGTGATCTTGTAATCATTATAGTTGACATTTTATAGGTTATAACCCAATTTTTTTTCAAATTTTTTGGCATTTCTCTGTTTTGTAAAGTATTTGACTCGATATCAATGCCCCTTATGTGGACGAGCACATTTCCATTTGCTAACAAGTGAAAACATGCTAGTCTTCATTAGGTCAACGATATATCATCATCCAGAACTCAAAAATATAATCAGGGATCTTACATACATAAGTACATTCATACGTACATTATGAAAATATCCATAATAGACTTAATTTGATTGGAAACACATTTTTATAAATTGTAATGTTGTTTATGGTGTAACAATTTTTACTTTAGTGAAAATATGAGACTTTTCTAAGCAGCGAAAATGTTTAAAAATACAAAACTATATTCAGGATAATTACATATTAAAAATTTCAACATTATCAAAGGTACTTATACCGTATTTTCCAACACTCAAATTCAATATATAGTTTTTCTGAGAGTAATTAAAGTTTGTAAACCAAAAACTCTTATATGGATTATGAAGAGTAGTTTACATTAGAAACTAAAAAAAAAAAATATAGTACATTTCGACACGGGTGTGAGTTATTGAGTGATATGATGTAAGTAATCCACTTACACACTAATTTCGAACAATATTTTGTACCATGAGGGCCAAAAAATCATATCACAGTTATAATTTTGAGGTTAGAGTGGTATAAAACTTTTTTTATCGAAATAACGTAGTTTTTGTAGGAAATTTTGTAGACTCGATTAAAGATCTGCTTTGATATCAACATTTTTTCATTATTACCAGCTTTTTTCATTAAAAATTTAAATCAAATTTAATCGCTGTGTAGCCACTACAAATTGTTAAAATATTGCACTTTTAATAATATATTAATTCACTATTTATCACTTTAACACTTATAACCCACTTTCACATTAAAGAATTGATTTAGAATTAAAATGAACAACACTAAACATTTCCTTTTTACATTGATAACGTGCTTACACCACCTTGTAAAAACTTACACTATTAATCGCTCATTAATCACAATTCTAAGATTCTAACCGTTCCCAGTATATTAATTTCTAAAAACGTAATAAAGTTTTACCAACCAACATTTCATTAATTTTCAAAAACGAAAATTAACTAAACTTTTCTAAAAAGTAGCTGACTCTACGATCGGCCATATTGTAAGAGGGATACTTCGGATCGTCTTCTGTTTCAGAGATGCGCACTAAGTCGCCGATAGAGGGCCTTGTACACAGTGATTTTCCAAATCTACAAAGTCCACTATTACTTTCTACAATTTTTAGTGCCCAACGAAATCTGTGCTCTAATGTGTACAATTAAAAGTAAAACACATTAACAAAGAACATGAGATCTTCCGATTTCTTGTTTCCCTCTTTCTCTCTCTGCGACTTCGACACCACCCGGCCCTACCCCGAAAACAAAGGAATTCAACGCTCACGCTCGCTTCAAAGAAAGGCGTTTTTTTGTTCGTGCAAGGTACCTACCAGCTATATACACACGCGACCCAAGTGCATAACAAAAATTTATTTAGCAACGTCTCAGTCTTCCGTCAGCTGCAGTCTGGTTATGAACCGAAATCCACTGTATCTCACGTTGTCTCGTATACTACTCGTCGTCCTCTTTGTCGCTCTATTCCTCTGCACAGCGGCTTGCTTACCGCGTTGTCCCGCCATGCGCCGCACGAAAAACAACCGACGCACGCGCCGCGGCGGTTCCTACAATTCTGTGCAAGTATATACGAGTGTGCTCTGCGCTCTCTTTTTCTCTCTCTCACTTGCTCTGCGCTACTCGGCGTGCCGCCCGGACGAGAATGGGCGCGCGCGCGGGCTGAGCTCGCTCGCGCTCGCTCGCTTGCTCGGCCCGACAGGTGGCGAGAGAACTCGTGGCTGTGAACGCGCTGATTGGTCGAGACGACGGCACAACGGAAGACAGACAAGAGACTGTCGCAAAGAGTTCGCCCGCGTGTACAAGCGAGCAAGCGAGCGATCCGTTTTCTCTTTGTGTGTAACGTGGCCTGCGGATCGAGAAGACGGCTCTCTTTATATTTGACGCAGCGTTTGAATAGTGGTTTCTTAGCGTCGAGACCGCGAGTTATCAGTTTTTCGGTATGTTGAGCTGCACGCGGTTTCCGGTACGCTAACTCGCGGACAGGCTCCCCACCCGTGACTTCCGGGAAGGCGCGATTGGACGCGTGCGACGTTGCCGTGTGTTTTTCTGTCTGAGAAGAGGTCGGGGCTTCTGTGTAAAGACGTAAGGGCATGGGTAGATAGAAAAAGTTTGCTGGATGATGGGTCACGAAGGGTCGGGTAGGAATTGTTGGTTGAGTTTGGTCAAGTTCCTAAGTAGGAAGGGACGTTAGGGTATCGATAATGCGGAATGCGGAGTTTTAAAGTTTTCCAAGGTAGCTGCGTATAGAGAATATGAATCTTTTTGGTTGTTATTCCGTTACTTTTTTTTTCTTGTAGGGTACTATTGAAGTTGCATTAAGTTTGTTGCTTAAGTGTTTTAATCTTTGTAAGGGGAAACTAAATTAAGTTGGGTAATTTGCATGTAGTTTTTTTTCTTGTTTTGTACTCGTACCCCAGATTTTATTTGTAATTTCGAATTGCCTCGGTAGTAGTATTAGAAACTAATGATAAAAAAAATAAATAAAAAAATTGAGCGTAAAAAAAATTATTGATATTTTTATTCGGCCCGAAAACTGTTTAGAAAGTAATGAAAAACGTTCTTGTCAAGCAATGTAATAACCGGTAAATTTCTCTATTTTTCAAAAGCTATATACACACCCACATAGATTATGGGATACTAAACGTCTATAAAATTTTTTTTCCTACCATATATTTACATTTTTAGCGACTAATTAATTTTTTTTTTAATTTCAAACCTTTTGCTCTTATCGTTCAAAGTATTTTAGTAAGTAGCCAGAGTTGCGTAAAATTTGCATAGTAACTCGATTTGATTCCAACATTTTCGCCTTGCAAATTAGAAACGAACGAAGTTGTGCACTCATGTTCAATTGTTCTAGTCTCAACTCTTTTTTCATCATCATCACTACGATATACCATCGTTAACGGAATCCGCCATTAATTACTCGGAGCAACATTGCCCGCACAGCAATCCATATGTATGTCTGGTTGTTTTTTTTTTTTTATACTTTTTGGTCAAATAACACGAGGTCAGCAATCAATACTCTCTCGTACGTTCGACACGTGAGCATTTTTTTTTCGTTTTTCATCGACAAGTCATTATAATTTCTCACGTTGATAATTACATAACGCTTATCGGTCCTTATCGTTCGTACACTAAGTATCTATTTCCCCATCGTAGGTATACTTCTTTTTCCGTCTTAAATTTTCACTTCGGTATTATAGTCGTGTAATATACGTCAGCTGCATTGCACTTTTCCTCTCCTCTTCACTACCTCTCGATCTACTACTTATCCTCTCGCTCGAGTTTCTCACACTTCTCTCTCTCTCTCTACTACAACTACAACGTATACGGTATACTAAACACACTTACTTGCTTTCAGTATAGACCGCACAACTACTACTCTTTTTTCGCCCACCCACACCCCCCCAATTTTCCGAGTAATTTCCATATACACGATGCACCGTCGCATATACTTATGCGCATCTAGCCGTTTGCTCGCTCTTGCTTCAAGCGAGAAGTGAGTACTGTATGTATATGTTGTATATAGCAGTATAGTCCCCTCGGATAGCGCGGGGGGTCACCATATTTACCTGCTCGGACGCAAAAAGTGCGCGAGAGTTACTATATATCTTTCTCTCTCTCTCTCTTCTTCGTCTGTGTCTCTCTATTCCGTCGTTCTTCTCCTCTTCGTCGTCGTCGTTGTTGTCCACCCGTCGACGGTGGCAGTAACAGCAGCAGCCTCTCCTTGCCTCGTCATTCTCTCTCGCTCTCACCTATATAGACAAAAGAAGGAGAGCGTCCACGATTGGAGAAGAGAAGTCTATCTATATGTGTGTATATAAAGTGTGTATATATATGCTTTTCGAGCTGCGCCTAACTACAAAGATCCGATGACATTAGGGCACTGCAACAGCATGGCGTCGTCGTCGTCGTCCTCCACCTCCTCCTAGTGTATCGCCCATTATACATTTCGTCTCTTGCACGCGCGCGCACGCCAGCACGTAATAAGTATACCGATGCAGCTGACAGAACGAGAGAAATGGAAAGTGACGCGTTTGTTAGCGAGCACGCGTAGGTATATGGATTTTCGCGCGAATGTTAGGCGCCGCCGCCGCCACCGCCGCTCCTTTGTCTCTTTCCCCATATATATGTATATCACAAGGGCCTCATTTCGCGAAAGCTAAACAGTTTATCTCCTTCTTTATAATCGCTTGCATTATTCTAGTTTCGTTTACATCGTTAAACCGAGCATTGGGTGAAATAGAGATACTTACATTTCGCACAGACTTCCGATCTTACAGATCTCCCGCGCATTGTAGGTTCCAAGATAAAATTTTCTAATCTACGAATATACGCACACTATACATATAAGAAGAGAGCAAAGATATAATAATATACGTCGACCTAGCCCAAGCCACTAGATCGATAATTAGTAACCCTGTGCGATGGTCACTACTCTCTCGGCCAACAGCAGCAGCAGCATTGACGATGGGTCCCCCCAGAAAAAGCAACACAAAGACGCCAACGACGACGACACCACGTGTTTGTACCCACCAAGGGCCTACACTATAATATTGTCTCTAAACTACTTATAAACGTGTGCCTTGTTTTGTATATCTCAGTGTATATATCTATATATGTGTATATATATACCTACGACAATGTGATTAGTCTGGATTTAACACTCGTCGGATTTTCCTCTCTATCGAAATTCGCAGACACTGCGCGAACAACGACGACAACCGTAGCGGCCTGCGGGGCCGTTCCCTCGCTATGACTTCCGCTTTACACACAGGGGCCGCGGCCGCCGCGCTCTCCTGCTGCACACACTACTTCATTTATATATATTATATACATATATCTATATATATGTATAATACGCGTTCGCGCGCGCGACGCTCCACATCCGTCTCTCTTCTCTCTCTGGCGCGCTAACGACACAGCGGCGTCGTCGTACTTATAATAGTTGCGCAATCGAACGAAGGGGGATCACCACAACGCAAGTACTTTTATGTGTAATAAGTATATATGCAATGAACGCGGCGAACTTGGCGACTTGTCGGAAAAGAAAAACGAGCGCCACCGTGAGTGAAAGAGAGTGAACGTTAGAGAGACGCAAGGGGAATGAAAAAGGGGGAGAGGGATAGAGAGAGGGACGAATGGAAGACGACAACGATGGGAGATAGAGAGAGAGAGAATTACAAATGGCGCTAGGTGTAGGTAGGCATGTCGTATATGTATGTGCGAACCAATATGAACAACATATACGAAGTACGTATGCGTGTGGCCAATGGGGCGAAAGGGAAGGCTCGTTGTAGCTTAAGGGGGTAAGTAATGTTAAGAGTAAAACAGGTAAGAAAGACACGCTTGCTGGGTATTGAGATATCGTTTATTTCGAAGGGGGTATATATTATGTTGATGAAATTTCATTGCAGATTGATGTGTCCTCTTGATGCTTTCTTTTGTCCTAGATGTTATGTTGTATATACCTGAAGGAAAACGCGATAACAACTGCGAAAGATAAGTGGAAAGTTAATAGTATGCCGAGGAGAGAGGGCGAAAGGCTCTTTTACCGAGGGCCTTAAAGAGCGATAGACCGAGAAAGGCATAAAGGTCTAGCTGTTCTCTTCAATACTGCAATGCCTTATGCTGTCGATCGATCTGTGTGTGCATGTAAAGAGCATATAAAATTACATTACAGTGGATGCTCATTTAAATGCCACACTACCGTTACGTAACTCGCGAAATTATTATTCTATACGAAAAATACACCCCGAATACAAAAGAAAACGCGCGTTATTAAGCACCGTTATGGAGAAAACACCCATATCGTTGATTATCCACAAGTTCCAACCGAAAACAAACGATGAGAAACATCGTTGTTTTATGCACAGCAGCTGCAGTTCTGATGCGTCCGCACGCTACGAGATCCCGTTTACGAATGACGTCGTGACGTGTCGATCGCTCGCTCTCTGCAAGTTTCAGGGGAAAGACGCGCTTGCGCAGTAAAGACGGGATATGCGTGTTTTCGTGGCGGGAGATTCAAATTTTGTTGTAGACGGGAGATCGAGAAGTTTTGTAATTAAAAGTCGCGAGGGTTTGGATCGGGTTTCGTAGGTTTATTAGGGGGTTTGGGTTACGGATTGTGTTACAGTAGCGAGGAAGTAATCGAGTGTATATACTTACCTCAAATGTGTGGATGTGTGTGTGTGTGTAAGTTCTATTATCTTTGTGATAAGGGTAATCTAAAATGCGTAAAAGTGGGGTATCTTTTTGAAGGAAGTTGTTTTAAATGATACTTCATTGCGAACTTTTTAAATTTATCTTATCCTTATTGCAAAATTATTTCTGTCTTCGGATATTTTCAAATGCGTAGATTAAATATATATATATACCTATCTAGGTTTCTGATAGCCTGAAATAATATAAACTTTATGTTCATGTTATTTAATCAAGTATACTTTATATATCCTGTCGATTACAATAGATAATATTATTAAAATAAAATTTAGATTTGTATGTATAATATAGCTCATCAAATTACAAGGTAAGAACAAAGAAGAATTTAGAAGAATTTTTTATTTGTTAAAATTATGAATTTTGCAGAAAGTTGTAAAAATTTACTGATTAAGGTGATGTGAAATATCGACATAATTTTAGAATGTCTATATCTTCTGCAAGCACTAAGAGAATTACTCAAAAAATTTTTTTAGTATAGTATTTACGTAATCATAGTAGTTACATATACGGAGCGCCTGACAGAATTATTTTTGATTAAATAATGAAATTGGGTTGATTTTCGGTATCACATGGCCTTAAATAAAAAAAAAAAAAAAACAATTGAAATCATTGCTCATATTCTTTCATAGTAAGAAAAAAGAAATTAATAGTCATTGATTGAATCATCTTACTGTCAATGTGCAGGCCTAAATAAATTTGTCCTTACCCCGGAAGAAAAAATATTCAAGTCACATGACCTTACTGATCCGACGAAACTTTAGTAAGTGACCAGGTTGGCAAATAAATAAGTAAAAACAACAGCTCATATCATTTTTTTTAGTATTCTTCGCTTTTATTTCTTCGACAAGATTATCATCGACTTGACATTACGTTCAATAACTTTATTTACAAAACATTCGGATATAAGCACTAATGAATTTTTTTTCTTTCTTGCTTTCTTCCTCTGTCTCTCTCGGTTCTTCCTCCCGTCGTGCGAAGAGTCTCTCGAATTATTATTTACAAAAATCGTCTGAAGATTATCGCGAATTACACAAGGAAAAGAAAAAACACCGTGCATTCTTTCACTCTCTTTCATTCTCTTTTACACACTCTCTTTCTCTCTCTCTCTCAGTTTAATATCTCCTTTAGTTCTGTCTCATCGACTTGAATTCACCCTCTTCTTTGATCATCATAATCTTTCCGTCGCGGATATATAGTGGAAAGAGGTCCGGTGCTTCTTAATTATCGAGAATACTAAGTCGAAAGTTAGATACGTGTCAGTCGTATATCTTTTGTTTTTTTCTCTTTAACCCTCATCATACGATCTCGCAAAGTATTGTCGATAACTCGAAGTGAAAATCCCCTATGCCAACAGAAAAGAAAAATATATAATATGTAAGCTAGTGCTCCCCATCTGTCATGATTAAAAATTTGACGATCTGAAATAAACTCGTAATTTTTTCTTTTTTCATGTTGATCTGTGATTCATTACTTTATTTTTACGTTTTTCACTCTTCAATCTCTCGTATTTTTTTGTTTTTTTTTTGTTGCTTTTTTGTTTTTTTCGGGAGGATCGCAATGTCGCGCGCGATCGCGTCCTTCCTTTGCTTTCTGCCTCGTGATTGCTTTTATTTATAGATGTATATATTTATAACCAAAACTTATCTCGATAGTTGCATCTTTAGCGCACATATTCGATACAATACGCTTTCTAAAGATAAATAAAGTTTTTTTTTTATTTTTTCCATCGATTATTTAAGTTTCATGTAGCTTCAGTCGCTCTTCAGTTCCCTAATAAGGAATGAAATGTGTATGATACATTGAAAAGATACAAGAGTCTGCTTGCCAACAAAATATACTCACTTAGAAGATATTCTTTTTTTATTAATAATTCAAGCAGCATTTTAGTGTATAGATAAAAGTTTAGTTTACTATTCAAAGAGAAGTAACAACAAACATCGATATTTTATTATGTTCGTTAAAGATGCTGTTAAATTTATATTTATGTCTTTCAGTCGCGAAATTTCAAGTCTTTTTAAATGAGTATGTTTTGAACTTATAATCACGCAGACACTCGTATCTTTTAAAATGTCGAAAAAGTCTTTTCTACTTCCTCATAAGATCTTTTCTTTGAGCTTTCGAACAATTGATCGGTGAATCGCGCTGGATTTTGTAAAAAGAGAAAAATTCAGGCGCCCGAATCTTGTTCGTCCAGTGTCGCTTCGGCCAGCAAGGAATTAAAAAACGGCAGTACCTCCAAACACAGCTTTAAGCTTGTTCCTTTTTTTTCTTAATCTTCGATTTTTCTTCATAGTCAAATGTATAATGCGTATATTGTTCTCATCTTCATTGAACTACCGAAACATTCAAATTACACAGCCATAGTGCAATACTTAGAAAGAGTCGCCGTAACTTTCGATTTTTCAATCTCTTCAGTTCTTTCTCGAGTATGAAAACGTTTTTTTTAAATGTTGAACGGAAATTTTTTTAGTTCGAATGGATGAATAGAAAAATGATGCACTATTACTGGCTCAGTCAATAATATGTAAAACGTGCGAGTATTCCTACGACATTCTTAACAGTTACGTTTCATTCATAAATACTAAAGTGAAAAATAAAAAGTGATGTTTTAAATAATATTGCTCAGCCAATAATAAATATCACTTGTACCTTTTCAAGGTTTCAATATTAATAAACGATGATAATGAAAATATCTGATGCAATATAATATTAGCCATGACGTATGATTTTTACGAAGTTTCCTAGGAAAAAAAAAAGAAAAATAAAACATTAAACAATCTACCGTACGATCTACCGTCGTTGTTCATTTGCACCAAAAACGCTTTCCACAAGCGCAAATGCGAACTATATAAAAGAAAAGTAAAAAGACACAAACTCATTACTTTATGAATTTTTTTAATCAGTCCTTGTCTGTCGATCGGTGGAATGTCATTTCTGTTCAGCGGTTCATTTCTTTGTTCAAGTACCGTGCGATATAATCCATGACATCTCAATCGTTCTCCTGCCAAACTAACGCACTTCGGCATCTTGCTTATAATAAAAGCATCGTTACATGTACGTTAAAAGTACGTTTACGTTAACCAAATCAATTTACCAACTTTTTTGTTTCACTAAAGCTTACTACAATGCATGAAATCACCTACAAACTAATAAATACAATGTCATGAGAATAGACTGCAAGATAAACCCGTTTCAGTTATATAACAGGAAGAGATAGGAAGCAATTTACTCAAACATATGACGTATTATTACAAAAAAAAATTGATTTGTATATATTCAAGTAAACAGCTTCGTTCCTTCATCTACGGTGCAGCTTTTAGTTTAACGGTACGTACGACTATATTTACTGGGATGTAAAGAAAAGAAAGTAGTACTTTAGATGCAACCAAATTCAATATATTTGATCACAATTATTTAAGTTTGGTGGCATTAATAAATATTCATATAATTTTTTGAGTTCATTCACGGTAACGTGTTCATTTAAGAAAAAGGAATTCCCATATTTCATAGTTAATTTAATAAGGGCGTCTAAGTACGTCCCTCAAGCGGATTCTTCAATTCTCCATTATTTTTCTTCCCGTTAAGACGCATATATTACAACAACGATTGATGCGAAGTTCAGTGTATATATTTTACATATATGTCTGTTGAAAAGTAGTAGTCTAGCTTAATTTTTTTTTTATTTTCTTGGCAGAAATGCTTTTGGTCAGACAAATCGAGGCCGTCAGTGACCCTATGGGTATTTATACCCTCACATATACCCAAATGTTAATGTCAAGAAAAAATAATAGATCGTCACAGTCCTTCCTTACAATTTATTTCATTCGATCTGAGATATTTTTTTTCGTAATCTACCATTTGTCGATACAGCAGTATTTTAGCTTCTTTTGAAAAACACATTTTCACTTTCTCCGTGCATAAACAAAAATTAACTTCAACTGAACTAATCTTTTCTGTGTCATAAAAAAAAAACTTACGTGAACCCATTATTCAAGTCTTGAAAAAAAAAAAGAAATACAACGAAATCAACGTCGTTAACAAATCGGGTCACCGTACAGTGCGAAAAGAAACGTACTGTTCACACGAAGTTTCGAGATAATAAGGTCAGATCTGTTCACGGGAAGTGAAAAAAAGTTGCACGCGACTGCGTATAAGGGTACAAAACTTTGGCACAAAAAAGTTGCATTAGCTCATCAGAAATCTGAAAGCTTAGAACACATTCAACGTTTCATAAAGAGGTTTCTACCTCAATAGTGATGCATGCGTAAGTTGTATGATGAAAGAAGTTTGTATTAGTGACCTACTTATAACCATTAATTATTGAGATAATAATAATTCTTAAATCGTTCTGTTTATTCACATAAAAGCTATTAAACGCACGTGATAAACCATAACATATCATTTAAAAGCTATGAAATTTAAATGCTGTTCACTGTGATCACATAAAAATGAGTAATAATTAAAAATATTGAACTATTTTATAATAAATTCTATTAGTAAGGTAGACCGATTTATATCGACGATTTTTGAACAACCATTATTGACTGATAACTCAACCCTATTCACAAATAAATAAACCTTTAATAAAAATATCGATTATCGCTACACCAAAAAAGCCTTTAAAAATCATCGTCACAACCCGGTTACCCTCCTAATCTACCAGTTTTAAAAGCTTTACAAATCTTTCGTCACACAGCTAACACTTGCGCTCCAACCCCCTACAGGAGAAAGCAGCCAAAACTGTCACTCGCGTGCAACTTTCTCCTCCTCTTCCTCTTTTTTTTTGTAATCTAATGACACCTTTATCTCAACGTGAAAAAGAAAATTGAAATGAAAAGTGAAAACCGCAGAGACAAACAGTATATTATGCATATACACGAACGAAAAGAAGGGGTTTGCATAGTCGTGCTCTCTTTCTTTCTGTCTCTCGCATGCCGGACACTTATCTCTCTCTCTCACTCTCTCTCATTCTTTCTTTCAAGCCTGTATTCTCTATCTTTCTCTCTTCATCGAACGCGCATCGTCGTTCAGCACCCCTATCATTATCATCATCATCATCATTATATCTTTCTCTCTAGTTGTGCACGGTCGTCGAAGCGTGCTGCAGTCTCTCGAGCTCCTCGAGGGAGAGTACATTGGTTTGGCCAAGCTCAGGTAGCTTGCCAGCGCGCGCCTGCGCCAGTAGCTCTGGGCTGAACCAGCGTGCCAGCTGATTGGAGGTTGGGGAAAGATCACCACCGTTGCCACCGCCGTTGTTACTGCCGCCCATGAAGTTGCTCAGACCTGGGGAGTTCTGACTGCGACCTCCCACCGTCATACTCAGCTGCTGTGGTCGCATGGCTCGGCCGTCTGGGGTTTGAGTAAAGCGCGTGGTAGAGTGAAAGAACCAGATAATGAAGTTTTGTTTGGCTTAGTGAATTGAGGATGAGTTGTGAATGTTGTTGGTGGATTGGAATTTTAGTGGCGGAGTGAAATTGATATACATGTGTGTGAAAATTTGATTTTGTATTGTTAAAGAGAAGCAAAAATTGCGATATAAATTCAATGCTTGATGACCTTATTTATAACGTACTGTTCAGATATTTTATACTAGTGAATCCCAATTTTTGCTCAAATAAACTTGAAATATTAGATGAAAACATAAATACTTATGAATGGATCGTTTGAAGGGTAAGAAGGTCAGGTGAGGATCTTGTTAGGCGGATTTTGGAAAACCGTTGCATGAAATGGGTTTCAGATTGATAGAAATGCCTAGAAATCCAATAATATGTTATGTGCAATGAAAAGTAACGAATGTTCGTATGTAATCTGCAAGTGCACTTAACATTTTTAAAGTTGTATGGTTAAGTAATATATACAAAATATATATCGTAAATATAAAATCTTGGCTTTGTTTTAAGCATCAACCCAAAGAACTGTCGAACATAATTTACGAGAAACTTGTAACTTTGAAATTATAAAAATATTAATACACTACAAAACTCCAAGTTTCTCCCCAAAACCACTTAGAACAGTTTAAAACTCACCAGTCCTCGTAGAATTCATATTCTGATTAAGTCCCTGCGGCGAATTGAGTACAGCCCTCATCTGTTGCTGCTGCATAACCAGCTCCTCTTGCAACATGTTCAGTCTCATCTGCTTCAGCGAATCGGACTGTTGCTGCTGCTGTCTCTGTACTTGGTTAGGCTGCTGCTGAGGTTGTTGCTGAGCATTGGCAAACATCTGAAGACTCGTAGGCATTGCATGCTTCGAGCGTTGTGGCGGTGGTGCAGCATTGCTTCCGTAGATACCTGTGCCGACACGTTGCTGCTGTTGCTGGAAATCCGCATTACCGCTATATGGTTGCTGAGGTGGCTGCTGAGGTGGTTGCTGTGGCGGTTGCTGCTGGAACTGTTGGCTTGACGCGCCGCCCTTGACGATCGGTCGGCCTGTGAAGAAAAGGTAAAAGTGTGAGTTGGAAAAAAAAGGTAGGCTAGGTGAATAGAGAAGAGTAGGATTGGTATATAAGCGTATTGTAATGTACATAAGAGGGGGTAGAATGGGGGATAATATGTTTGCACGGTATAGTGGTTTCTCGGTTATGTACATGTATCGTTCATATCTTTTGTACACTATGTATATGTATATGGTAATAAATAGTATAAGAATAATGTCATGGTCATGCATTATTAGCCTCTGTAATCGAACCCAAGAATATCCGAATTCTCACAGTTCAACTCGACGCATCATCACTTTATCCTGCACAATTATTCAACAAGATCTCTGCCAAACATTGCAATATTATATCATCAAACCGACCGGTTTAAAGCTCGACATTCCCACACGCGTAAGATTTCGAACCAGCCACTTATAAGCTTCTTCCAAATTGTTAAAGCCCCCATGTATACGCGCGCCGCAAAAGAAAAAGAAAAGCACATCCGGTCGGTCTTGCACGTATATTTATATACCGGGATGCTGCTTGACGGGCGGTGGTGCATTCGACCAAGGCGTCGCTGTTGCCGTTGGTTGTTGCGGTGGTTGTTGCTGCTGCTGTTGTTGCTGTGGACGAACAGGTGGTTGCTGTTGCTGTTGTCGGCTCAATACACTTGCTTGGAGTTGCTGGATTTGTTGATGAAGGTGACTCGATTGACTGGCCAGAAGTTTGCTGGCCGTTTGCTGGTCGTATTGCTGCTGGTGACTGCCGCCTGCGAGCCGAGACAGACACACACACACGTACTCGCATGTTTGTCGAACCCAGAGGGGAGGGTGGTTGTGTTATATGAGGGGGATGCAAAATTGTTAGGAGTGGACGTTCGATAGCGTTTGATATTAGGTTGATTAGTTAACGGTCGTGTAAGTGGAAGAATTGTTGGAAAAATTTTAGTAATACAATATCCGAATTTTCTCTTTTTTTTTTAAATGTATATCAGAACAGTAATAGGGTCGTTTGAACGCCACTGGTAACCATTTTGCAAAACGTATTTTTGATCTTGTTGGAAATTCAATAGAATCTTTGTAAAAGTACGCGATACAATGTTTTCCATGTAAAGCTTTTAAGTACCTTTCGCGAAAAGAAAGAAATGCACCGGGCTGATAACTAAGCGATAGCGACCGGTTATACTTATCAGCGCTCACTTGAGTTTCTGTAATAAGACCGTGATTTGCGATAGCTATGGTTTGTAGTATATCGGCGCTTTAGTGCAACGCACTATTTATTCGTTAATTCTTATATCTTTTGAATTTCCAACAAAATTCCAAGCTAACGATACTCTAATGACATATTCAAACGAAATGAAGAAGCTTTAATAGAGGCTAAGTTTACAGCAGCATACAAAGCGAGCATGCACAACGTGGCTTTGTTATTTATTTTGAGAATACCAGTCGTTGTTTGATGAGCAACGACGAGGAAATTGTAAATTCTATGTACAGTATATTATCATATATAGGTAAAACGAATAAATGAAAGTAAAAAAAAATAATAAAAAATAATAAAAAATAAAGAAAAATCGGTTGTTTTTTAAAAACTTTTTTAAAATGAAAATATCAAAGTTATTTTCCAGTGTATCTTACTTACCATATATAAGAATACATATTGTTATATAGAAATTAACATAAATTTTAAAAGAAAAAAAAAAGAAAAATAAAAGAAAAAAAATAAAAATAAAAGAAAAAAAAAATAAAAATAAAATAAAAAAAATGTAAACGTTCTATTCTATAATGTACAAGAAACAAGGCAAAGATGAAAGCAACGATGTAGGTGAGCGTTGTTAACACACAGTCAAAGTAAGTGATTTCTGTGCGTGAAGTAAAGCGGCTACAGTAGTCTGCGAATAAAGCATGCAAAAGCGGTAAAGAGAAAGAAAAGCAGATAGGAGAATGCATAGGAAAGGTTATATAAGCAAAGTAGTTTATTATAAAATCTATTAAAGATCAAAGAACCACAAGTGCGGGTAAAGTAATATAGTGCTTGATTTTTTTTTCCTCAACGTGCATACGGCGTTTCCGGCACTCTGTCTCGGTCGTCCTGACACCGAGTTTTTTCTCTCAAACTTCTTTTTTTATCTCGTAAAAAAAAATCAAGTTCGTAAACAATGGTTCGAAACAATTGTTTTCGTTTTTTTTTTTGTTTGTCGGCGATAAGCGGCGCCACGTACGTTTTTTTTTTTGCATCAGTATAGGCACTACTACGAGAGCAAAAGGAATCCCACAGGGATATAGTATAGAAAGGGAAAAGCTACAATCGCATACAAGACAAAAAAAATAATATACGATTTCTTTGGCGCATTGAAAGTAGGATGAGCATAAACTAAAAGAGACTAATTGTAACGGACATTGCGTAATCGAAGTATATGATGAGTATGTTTTTTTCGCTTAAGTAGAAAAGAGCTTTCAATGAAGTTTAACTGATTTTTCGGAGAAGAAATTAACGCGTCTATAAAATTAGAAGCTTTTTCCGCTAACGCCGATAATTTTTTTTAGTCAATGTTAATTATTTCATAAAAGCGAATTACATGAAATATGGTCATGTTTTTCAAATTCATTAAGAATTTTTTTTCTTCAAATTTTACGTATCCCACGACAAAAAGTTCAACTAATGAACGATCCTCAAAGCAATTTAGAATGAAAACCCGTCATTATTTATTATTACGTATTTTAATGCTATCCCTTTGCACAAGGAATTGAAAATAGTTCAAGAGTCAAAAGAGAGAAAAAATATTAAAGGCGAGAACGTTAATTATCTACGCTAACGTTTTCATTAAGAATTTCTAGCTTATCCTCTTTACCCCTAATCGCAGCCGCGTCTAGGTTATGAATTATTCCTTTGGCGGAACTACTTAGAGGTTCGTCAACGATTCCTGGATCGTTGTTGTTTTTGTCACTACCGGTTATAAACTCGTCGGAAGTGTCTATTGTATCTGATCCTGCAGAATCTATAGTATTCTCAGATTCTTTGGAGATAGCTAGTTTCTCTATGTTAGATTCTGCATTAGCTTCTAAGTAATCAAGTTTCGAAGTTACCCCTCTTTTTGATTCGACTATAACTTCAACATCATTAGATTCTACAATAATTTCTAAGTTTTTAGAATTTAAAGAATCCCCCGATTTATTAGATTCTGAAGCTGTTTCGGCGTCTTTAGTTTCGCAAACGAATCCCGAATCCTTAGACTCTGAAGAAAGATCCATGCTCTTAAGTTCCGGAGTTATGTCGGCCTGCTTAGTTTCTAAAGAGGTGTCGTCTTCCTTGCTTTCCGACGCGGAACTATTCTTTTCATTTTCATATTTCAAAGAAATATCTGCATTGTTTTTAGATTTTGAAATAAGTTCATTGTCATCAGGCTTTGAAGAAGCCTCTACGTCTGTAGAATCTGAGGCAGTTTCAATCTGTTTGGAACTTAAAGTAGCCTTTGCAGCTTCGGACTCTAATTTTGAAAAAAGATTTAATTTTTCATATACTACAAGAGCTTTGTCATTATTAATTTTCGAAATTGCTTCTACATTTTCGGATACTGAGCTGGGCTCTTCATTTTTATCTGAATTAGCTTCGATATTTTTAGACTCCGAATTAGCGTCTACAGTAGTTAACTCCAACTTAGACTTTTCAATTTTACTATCAGAATCAGAATTTAAATCTTTTACAATCTTCGACTCCGAGCTAGACTTTTCGTCTTTATCATCGGAAACCTCCTCGCCTTTTTTCAAATCTACATCAAGCTCATCAGTTGTTGAATCCGCGATAACCTCCAAGACTTCCGCGTCGTCGATAGGCGACTCACGATTAACCTCCACGATGGTCGTCAAGCTAGTGCCACAAATGCTACCGGCGCTACTACTTGTATTGAAGCTCTTTTCTACCGCGCGCATATACTTCGATTTGAGGGCATTCTCGTCGCTGTCGTCGTTGCCAGGCTGCTGGCGACGGTTACGGCGGCTCTCCTTCTCAGGACTAGTAAGAAGCAAGAGCCGTCGAGAGTGCTGTTGTGCCTTGGCAATGACGTGGCGGGGCGAGCAGGTGGAAGAGACCTGGCTCCTCTGGCTTATCTCTACTTGAGTACAGGTGAGCATCGCACCCTCGGGTTCCTTCTCGGCGGTCATTTTGCGCAGGACGGACGTAGGTGTGAACGCCAACGGCGTCGGGCTGTGCGTCTGCTTCGCTGGCGAATTCACGGGCGTTGTGGAGCGTTGCTGCTGTTGCTGCTGCTCCTGACGCTTGCAGTAGTTCTCGCGCTGCTCCTCGAGCTTCTTCTTCAACAGAGCATTCTGGATTATGCTCTGTGTGTGCACCGCCAACTCACGTGGGGACGGCACTCGATGACCCATCACTACGAAGCACAAGTAATATATTCGTTAGGATGTAAAACTTCTTAATTAGTTTAAAAAAGCATATTAAGTAATTATTATTAAAACTTGCCATTATTCATTGGTGACGGTATCCTCTGTTGCCGTTGCTGGTATAGGATCTGTCTTAACACGTGCTCTTGTGCGGTAGATACATTTGAATGATGAGCATTAACATTGCGAGTTGTTGTACTACCGTAGAACTTGAGGATGCTAACCAAGACTTCGCGATGTCGGTTTTGCATTGCAGGATTCTAAAAAGAAATCATCAAATTTTATCAAATCATCGCAATATCAAAATTTGTAACAAAACATATAAAAAAAAAGTAAAAAAATAAAAAAAATCACGAACCTGCAATTGTTGAACGAGGTGCTGCTTTGTAATTTCACCCTGCTGCAGTCCCTTAATAAGAGCCTCAGCCTCGGGTCTCTGCAATAGATCCCTTGAGGATGGTGTACTATTAATCATCATCTGCACGTCGGCTGGGATAGGACTGATCATTCTCTGAGACAGTTGTTGGGGCGGTTGCTGGGGAGGTTGTTGTGGTGGCTGCTGTGGCGCCTGTGATTGAGGTCCACCGCCCATCATCATCGAGAGCATCTCAGAC
The DNA here is from genome assembly GCA_035583055.1 of Torymus tubicola. Taxonomy (NCBI): domain Eukaryota; kingdom Metazoa; phylum Arthropoda; class Insecta; order Hymenoptera; family Torymidae; genus Torymus; species Torymus tubicola. The sequence continues at coordinate 5,629,003 of JAWWEQ010000027.1, forward strand.
TGTTGCTGCTGCTGTTGCTGGCGCTGTTTCTGCTGCTGTTGTTGTTGCTGTTGCTGCATCTGTTGCTGTTGCTGAATCTGCAGTACCTTCATGAGATTCTCGTGCTGCATTTGCGACTGGTGCGGATGTTGCACGGGTCCGAGAGGACCAACGTGATTGAAGGCGGGCATCTGCAGAGGCTCATTGGCCGGATGCGGCTGGTGTTGCGGTGGCTGCGGAGTTACGGGCTGATTCTTTAGCTGAGAGTTAAGCAGCTGAAAGTTTTTGTTTTTGTCAGTAATGATGATGAATGATGTGCCAGTTAAGAGTAGAATGATTTAATTGTTATATGTTTACCTGCATCAGAGTGATAGGTTGTTGCATAGGTGGCTGCGACGGCGGTTGCATCGGCGGTTGCTTCTGCGGTATAGGTCCGTTCGCTGCTGGCACAGCCTGTCCTCCACTAACTTGAGCAAGCTGCAATAAGAATAAATACATAATTTTATTGATTATCTTATTTAACATTTAAGACATTACTTTTTCTCGTCCTTACCAGTTTCTTGAAGGCAGACATTTCGTCATCAGACTTATTCTGTTTAGTGGTATCGGGCTGCGGCATAGGTGGTGCTCCACCGCGCATTCGAGCTTCCAGTTCTTCCAAACTAACAACCTTGCCTCCTCCTAAGAAAGTATTTGCCAATTGAATGTTGAACCTTATTCACAACAAAGCTTAAATTTTAAATTAATTCTAATCAACTCACCGATCTGCTCCTTGATAGATGCATTCTTCATCATCGGCATGATGGAATTAACATCACCTTGACCATTCTGGCTAGGCGGTTTGCTGTTGCGTTGTAGCATCTCCAAAAGTTTAATACCCGTGGAAGAGGATTGGCGAGGCGGCATTGCGTTGTTCTGCGTATTAGCCGCTGGCGAGATTGGAGCGAAGTATGTATTGGACTCCGTCACTGAAGGAATTTGGATGTTCGGCTCGGATATGTCGTTCAACAAGTTGTTGAGCAACTCGTCCTGGATGGAAGTTCGCAGCAGATCCATTTGCTGGTTCTGATTTTGTTGTTGAAGGGTTGGGCTCTCACGCTTGAACCATTGACTGAAGCGCGAGCCCGAGCCACCGTTTGTACCCACGCCATTCTGTAAAATGTAAAGTTTAGTATTTGTATTTGTAAAGAAGGTTAGAATTAAAATTTGTAAAAGAAATGGCTTACGGTAAGTAGGCCAGGAACACCAGGGAAGCTGTCGGACTTTAGGAAGTCATCGATATTGAAGTCCGGCGGATCGCTCTTGTCCTTCTTGTTGTCCGTCTTGGAGGACTGATTGTCCAAACCGGTCGAAGGATCGTTGACCTTGTTTGTGTCGTTCGACTTAGCTTTGGAAGTCGGGGACTGCGATTCGTCTTGCTCGGAAATCGGCGAATGCGGAGCCATCGCCGTGATAGGATGGTCCATGGACGTTGGAGTACTGCGACCTGTTCATAAAATATTAATTAGAAGAAAATAATGATTTATTTCCACTTTATTTTCAAATAGAATAAATTACCAATCAGTTTACCTTTAGGACCGCCAGGTGCAGACGAATGATCAGCGGATTGTGGCTTCTCTCCGGCCTGCGCCGAAGGAGGAGGAGCCGTGGAGGCCGCAGCAGCGGCGGCAGCTGCGGCTGCCGCTGCTGCGGCCGCCTTCTCCTCCTTCTCGAGGGCGGCCTTCTTGTTGCGCTTCTTCTGCGCAGGCGACTGCTTTTTCTTCGCCGGTCCGCCACCACCGCTACCGCTGCCCATGGCTTTGTCCTCGGGAATATCCTCGAAGCCGCGCAGTTCGATGGTATCGTGCTGCGAGGTAGGTCCCGAGCTAAACCATTCCGGCTCCTCGGCTTCGCGGTTATCGCTGAAGGTGCGCCTGCGCTCATTACTGTACCTTCAACAAGATGCATTACGTAGCGATTTTTTATCACAGAAACACTTAGTTGGCCCCAGTCTGAACTGGTTCCGGACGACACGTGGACGTGCAGACAGCCACAGTAGACACTGATTATTCTGTTAGTACTTTCTGGGTGAAGGGTATGTCGGAACTTATTGTAGATTATTATTAGATAAGATTTTTAATTAATGAAAACTGAATTCTAGAATTCGATTTTCTTAATTGTATAAAAAATGAGTTAATTGTATAAACAATGAATCTATACAAGTTCGAACATATCCTTATTAACAAATTATTATATACAACACACGCACATACTCTCTCACATACACTTTTGAAAAATTTGAAGTTATCATGAATCTTATACTGATTCGATTATGTGAAACGAAAACTTGAGAAATTTTTTATCTAGAAATGCATTACTAAATTATGTTTAGTTTAACACATTCCTATTTCCTGCAACAATAAAAATTGAAGTACTTTACAATAAACGTATTCTATCACACTCCTCTTATTCCATATAAACCACAATCACACGAATTCCTTTAACATTACAAACTCCTTCACTACACTTACCTCCCACGATCGCGTCCGCCGCGTTCTTTCTCGCGGTCGTTCCTATCACTCCTGTCCATACGATCACGATCACGATCCCTGTCTCTGTCACGGTCGAAGTCGCGCCCAAAGGAACGTCGATCGAAGCGCTCGTCCCGGTCCCGGTCACGATCACGGTCGCGTTCCGAGCGCCGATCGACGTCGCGCACCGAGCGTTCCGAGCCACGGTCACGCTCACGTTCCGACCTAAAGCCGTAGTCCGAGTCGTGCTTGTCCTCCGGTCTGAAGTCCCACATGTCGCGAGTCAGGATGCGACCACTGCCTATGCGACGACCCGATTCTCGGTGGGACATCTGAAAGAGAGAATCAAACTATGTTAAGGTTTACGCTTGACTTATTTAGCCGGATAGAACGCAATAGTTGATGTTAAAGTAGTATAGTCAACTAGTATTATTGACTCAGTCGGTTTCAGAGTTTCAAGGCCGTATAAAGAAAATTTATCGAATTTCCCGAAATCGATGGAGCTTCGCGTTTTCTATTGAAAAAAATTTATTATTTCGAATTGTTTCTAGTCAATATTCCAGAGAGTATTTATCATTTTAGACTATTGCTCCAAAGTGTAATGGTACATTTTGCTATAAAGCATTAATAATTTGTAATTCAAACAGTAAAAATTTAAGTTACATTTTATTTACATGCAATAGAGAACCAATAAAATTTTGTATCAATATTTTTAAACATCAATTCTCAAATAAAAGTTTGTTCATCTATCTTATCATTTCAACAGAGTAATATTTAAGATAGAAAAAAGCCGTACTTTATGAAGTACAGTTCAATAATTAAACCGCGGCAAGTAATTTTAATTTTTAAGTACAATAAAAATACTTTCTTATAAAAATATCATTCTACATAAATATAAAAAAAGAATAATATGCAAAATAATATATGCTTGTAAAGCATATTCTACATGCATACTACAAACTTTTGTCGAAAGCCATCTCTAACTCGCCAACGAATACCTAAAAACTTCAAGCATATCAAGCTATTTTCATTTTTTATTCCATTAGAATCTGTTCTCAGCAAAGCCAAGCAAACAAACAAAACAAAATAAAACAAAAATAGAGAGAAAGGAAGTCTCCATTATCCATTATACCTCGCCGCTCTTCCTATCCCTCACCTCCGCCTTGCCGATGGGACTGACGGACCGTTTATTAGCCGCAGCTTGTTGCTCGGTGACATTCACAAAGCAGCCAGAATTGAAGCTTCGACGTTGAGGACTTAGCACAATACCATCTTGTTCTTTACGAATACGCTCGCGTGGATCGCCACTACGACGCTTAGCCGACGAGGTCGCGTGGCCATCCGCGAGTGAACCGGAATCCTCGGCTTTGCCACTGCCGGAATCCTTGCCACCGCCGCGAGAACCTCGAGTTGGTGCTGGTGGAGCCTCGTTGCCATCGTCCGGTGGAGTTTCGCTGCGCTTACGGTCCAGGTGCCAACGTTCCGGGTCCCAGACCCCGCGAGAGCTGTGGAGAGAAAAAATGCTTGGGTTTGTTGTTGTTGTTTGATTGATAGTTCAAATAATAATTATAATTGTTTTCGTTTTTGATGGAATTAAGACCAATGAAGTTTTATTTATCTTTATTTCAACAGCATACGAATTAAATTTCTGAAGTTTTTTAATTGACGACTGTTACTTAACATTGTACTTACATTTAGAAACATTTTTTATATAAGTAAAAATTAATAATAACATTAATGAAATAATAAATTATTTTAACCAAAACATACTTGTTATACGCAGGATCCAAGCAATCCGGTTTCCGCTTCGACAACGGAAGTACTTTAATTTTCATTAATTCCTCCTGAAAGGATAAAAAAAAAGAAGAAACGATTAAGTTGAAATTCGACGGCAAAATGTAATTTCACGTGAATGATAAACGAGAAACGTACCCTGGTGTATTGGTATTGGGGCCTTGAGCGACCAACCTCCACAATGGAAGTATCGGTCACCTCTCCGGCAATCGACATAGCGATAATCGCCTCGTCTCCTAAAAGATTGCGAATAACCGTTAGTACAAATGCAAAATGTTTAGAATGAAAAACAGAAGAAGAAAAACATTTATTGTATTATCAGCACGTCTTTCATTGCCAGTAAAGGGTTTACATCGAGACACATTAAAATGTTGAATCAACTTAGTGAACCCTGTCGTAAGAAATTGAAAACGTCATTGTACGTATTCAAAATTTATAAATACGTCGCAGTCGAGGTAAACATCTTGTTTACCGCCTACCATTACCATTATACATTAATAACCACAAACACGCTTTCAAACGATAATCATAATTAATGTACCCTAACCCTCGTGCACACTCTTTATACCAAAATTCCTCCACAACTAAAACTTCCCGCATCTCCTATAGCGAATTTCCCGCAACATATCACCGCGACTTACGAAAAGCGAGCTTAGCAGGTGACACAATAGCCTTTCCTGTACGCCTGCACCAATGATAAGGTTTGGTCTGCTGGGCTAAGGTGTTATCGAGGCTTGGTACGCCGGTCGGCCCGACCAGGGGCCGCCGGCGTTGCCTACGATTGTAACGTTGTTGTGCAACCGCACACATCGTTGTTTGGCCGGAATCACCCGCCGATTGTAGATCGTCATCGTCGTCGTCTAATATGATCGTCGTCGCCGGTGGGGTTAACGGCGACGGTTGTTCCACTAGCACTGGGTCCAGCTTCATTGTGGTGGATGATTCTTTAACTGGTGTGCTTCTTTCGGTGTTTGTGTCTCTCTCTCTCTCTCTCTCTCTCTCTGCGCGGGTATAGAGTAGGTGTGAAGGGTTTAGAATAGAGTCGTATTTATATATAAATTAGAGTTTGGTTTGGGTGTTGGTGTATAAGGTACGCGATCGTTATGAATTTTAACGGATGTATATAAAAAATTTTTAATGTTATTTTCGTAGATGTATATTTGGAGAATTGAAGGAAATGTACGTCTGCACCAATAAGCTTGAAGAAAGAATCGAAGGTACTATAGGTTGTAACTGGGACGGCCTTTTGTTGAAAGGAGGATTTTGAATGTACATGGCAATACTTGTATTGACGTATGAAAATGTGAAGTTCGAAAGCTTTTTTTCGAATTAAAAATTTTTAATTATACTTCATACGTATACTTAATTTTCATATTTCAATATGAAAAATTAATAAAAAATAATTAATTGTTTTTAAAGCTATGACATGAATTTTAATTTAATCTTGTTTTGTATTTTAGAAAGATTTTAATTTTTTTTTATAGCAGGTAAAAATTTCAAGCTTCACGTCAGACCAAATTCGCATATCATCATGAAAGTGTGTAGGTTGGTCAGCTATATGGCAAGTTGAAATATGTAACCGAAACTGTTATTCAGAATGTAAATATTATGAACGCGTAAATCGCTTTGGAGCAGTTAATTTCTCCGAATTTCCATTGCTTAATAAACTGTTAATTCATTTCACGAAAAATTGACGGTTTTCAAATTCAAAATTAATAATAAAAAAAGAAGATTTCAAATTTTCACATTTTTGACATGTTACTGTAATGAAAAAACAAAAAAAAAATTGACTCACCTTTTATCGGTACTTCCCTATAGGACGGGAAGAGTCAGGCGATTTCGTAAAAATTTCGCACGTACGGCGGGGAGAATAAGAGAAATATAGAACGAAAGAAAGAAGAAGAGGAACGATGTGCTAAATCGAAATATCACGCGCCGTGGATTTCGATATTATAATATATATAGCGCTTGCTCGCGGCCGACGTTTGTTTATCTTTTGAAGGGCACTTTTCTATGTCTGTAAAAGCGAGCGCGCTCAGCGCGTTTGCGCGCCTTTTTTTGCTCGCGTTTGTAATTTGTGGGCTCCTGCTGGAATGCTAAACAACAAAAATGTGTGAATTGCGGTCGATCTGAGCAGCGAATTTTGGTCGAGGGAGTTTTAATGTGGCAATTTTAGGTATTTAATAGGTTTCAGGCGACGATGTAATTTTGAAAATTTGACATTAACGGATATTTTTTTCTATTGAATTCAATATATAAGGATTTAATAATGGAAAATTTTCAGAAACATCATGTACATCAATACTTAAAAAAAAAAAAAGAAAAAAAAAGGACTGAAATCACTATCACCAAAACTCGTCGCTCGAAAACCACACCATAAGTATATATAAATACTATATAAACATTCGTACCCTTTCAATAAAATCTATGAAAATTCCGAAACCACGGGACGTCAATTCTGTCGTTCGAACAACAGGACGATTCAAAACCGTCGACAATACAAACGTTTTATAAAATAAACAAGAAATGCACTATATATAGATTCAATTGCCGCGCAAAATAATAAAAAAAAAACAACAACACGCGAACACTCCGAAAAAAAAAGAAAAGAAATTTTCTTTGAATGCTGCTGCTGTTGCTGTTGCTATATACTGGCGCCCTACAAGAGGGTGAGAGATTTGTAAGTGTGTACAAAAGGGCACGCGAAAACTCCGTGTGCACGCGCCGAATACTGGAGACGCACTGAGACTGGCCCTCAGTTACGAGCTCCCGGGAAAATTCGTCTAACGGACGATTTTAAGTTTATTGGCTTGTCGAGAGTTGTGTAAACAGATTATATGTCTATAGAGAAACGTTGCTGCTACTGCTGCTGCTGTTTTCGAAATTCAAGAGGTAGTAGAAGATATTATAGCCAGTTGATGATAAACGGCCGAAGGGATCGAGTTGGTCATACAGTAGCTGCCCGCTGTGTAATATAGGAAAGATACCGAGAGGTGAGAGTAGATGATGCACCAAGGGTTTATCTATGTTTTTGCGCGTACGGTGTGCGGTTCGGTGACGGGGATTTAATTTTCACGGCAAGGTATGGGCTTTTCGGGATGACGACACGGTGATATGCGGATGACGAATTTTCGATGAATTTACGATGGTTGTTATAATGCTTGTGGTGTGCAAAATTGTATGGCTTTTTTTTTTATCAAGAAGTTGATTTCTTAACTACGCAGATTATTACGATTAATGAGAAGTAGTGATTCTTTTGTACAAGTTTTAAGTATAAACTTTGAAGTAAGATTTATAAACACAGTTTATGTACATAAATACTGTTTAGTCTTACATTGTTTGGATGATTGAAAAATTTGATATTTAATTAATTACAGACTCAATACATTAAGACATTTCCCTAAATTTTTTAAAAAGCTAATTTCCAAAATTTTTGTATTGTTTAAATTGATAGTACTTTCATAAAAGTTAAGAAGTCTATTTTTCATACTTTAATAATAAATAGATAGTTTAATATTATTATTTCAATAATATATTTATTTCTCTTTAACTGTTGTTTGATTGATGGAAAGTATATGTAGTATTGTAAAAAGTCTGTAATAAAAAACATGTATTAAACCAAATGATTGTTATTTTTGAAAAATTTCAATGTATCAATTTTTAAGATACACATTTAAACCAGAATTTAGTTTGTTTGAAAATAATGCAAACATTATGGTTAAATTATCTATACTGTGTAACTAATTTATATGCTACTATTAAATAATTTTCTTATCACAATTAATTGCATGTTTTTAATTGTAACATACAATGTTTAAAATGTTCCCACAATTGTTTTTTCTTTTTCATTAATTAAATTAAAGGGAGTTATTTTATTCATCCCTTGAATAAGACTTTGTACAATGCAGTGTTGCATGGTCAATATTTTAAAGTAACACAGGGTTAGGTTATGTCATAAAATACAGGCTTGAAGCAGACATATCCTGAAAAGTAAATGAAAGTAAATGATATATAGAGAGCTTTAAAAGAGAAACAAAGATGTACATACTAATCTCAGCCATTACAAGTTTTATATTCACTCATAAGTTTATAGATTAAAGATAAATTGTACGAATACATTCATGATATCTCTACATATAAATTTAATAAACAAAAATATTTGAATTATGCATGGTTTTGATAAATTAATGTCTATTGCGTTTTAAATATTAAGATTAATAATATTAATGATCAATCTTTTATCTCGTAATGAGTTTATCATAACTTCGTGGTCCCTCAATGTATTTATATTGCGATAATTAAGCTCTTTGCTTTTGATCATTTATCAAAAATGATAACAGTGAAATTAAATTTATTTGAAAAAATAACAATAAGAGTAAATACTATTTAAATGATATATATTTATCTACCTGCTTTGTTTTAATTTCTGTAATGAAACAATAGCTTGTATTTGTGATTGAAAATTTAATCATTTTAAAACAAATGAATCTCAATATTTATCATCTCAATTTTCATCATTATGCAATTTTAAATACTACACATATTTATTTACTTTTAAGTAAATTTTAATATGAATTTTACAAAATTGAGTCTGTAAAATTGTAAATCTATAAAAATAAATACTAAAATCAAACAGAGGAATAACTCTTCTGTCATCATTCACTCTATGATTGTAGTGAAATATTAATATTCTTAATATTCAATCATCATCACAAACTTCATATGAAAACAAACTGAAAAATTGATTGCAAGAGTAAAAAAAAAGTGATTGCTCAATGAAAATTTGCTTACAATTGCAATTTGCAAATATTGACCTACCTTATTGTTATTTTAACTATGCTACTAATCAGTGTTAATACTTACACTACAACTTTATCAGCTATGAGATTTCATTTAATATCAATTGAAAAATTGATGTCAATAAATACAAACAACACAATATTGAACATAATATTCATGACTATTCTGAGAGCAGCACATAACCTACTGGTTCAGCTGCAAATATCCTTTACTGGCATAGAAAGACTTGTAAATACAATCCAGTAAAGTACTTACCTTTGCTCTCGACTTCATCTTTCTCATCCTTCTCATCCTTTTCATCCTTCTCCTTATCTTTCTCCTTGTCCTTATCTTTATCCTTGGGATCTGGCGCAGGCCTCTCGCTAGCAGCAGCAATCTCGGACATGGTTCCCAGCCTGTTGGTAGCCTTTGGCTCTGGTCTTGCAGCAGCTGCTCTTTGTCGCAGCACTGTTCTCCACCTCTTCCGGCACTGTTCTTGCGCTCAGAGTTTGAGTTTCTCCTCGCTGCACTACCACAGCTACCACTCTCATATAACACACAGCACAGTAATATCTTTTCGCTCTTTTTCTCTTACTGTCTCTCTTTACACACAAGTGGTTTAGCCTCCCTTAAACACCTACGTCCCTACCTAATGTTATACCCTTATGTATATGTACTGTTTAATATCACAGACTCGTTTTTTTTTTTTTTTTTTATATATTCCCTTCTTCCACTGCTATCCCTCTTCTAGCTTCTCACAGATAAACCCTCTGCTGGCGTGTACTCACGCTTGCACGCGTGTTGTATATGCGTGTGTGCCTGTAGCTGTGTAAGCGAAAGAGTGAGCGAGCGAACGACTGCGTTCCAAAAACGAAAGACTGTCCGCGCTAAACTCTCTCGGCTTTCTCTCCCTCCTTTTGTGTGTGTGTGTCTGTCTCTTTCTCTCTCTTCTCTTTCTCTTGCTATACGAAAGCCTCGCTGCTGCTGCTTGCCTCTTCTTCTCAACGCCGACTCCCGAAACTGTTTACGGGTTCGCGTGGACGCGCGTGTGATTTACAGAGAGGGAGAAAGATACTCGTGCGTTACGGCAGCACTTGAACCGGAGCTCAGGTAGAATCGTCGTCCTCGTCGTCGTGCAGGGAAGAGCGCAAGAGTAGAGCTGCTCGTCTCTCGCGCGCGCGCGGTGTGTGTACAAACGGCCAGAAAATTCGATCGCTCTGTCCTTCTCTATATATCACTCTCTCGCTCTCTTTCGGGCACTGCCGCGCCGCTCTGGCTGCTGCTGCTGCTGCTGCTCCCTGATGAAGAGTTACACTGCTGCTGCTACGGCCCTATGCAAAAATAGAAAATGGCGCACCGCATGTGTGTGTGTGCGTGTCTCTCTCTCTCTCGTGTGTCCTTATCCTCGCGTTCGTCGTCGTCGTTGTCTAGTCCTCGTCGGCGTCCTCGCTTTTCTCGTATAGCAGTCGTAGCACACTTGGCTTCCTCTCTCGTCGCGCTCTCGACCGACACACAGCCGCTTTCTCACTCTCTCTTACTCTCTCTCGCGGCGCCCCGTACACCTTTTCCTCTCCGCGACTCGTATATATGTGTGTACATATGTAAGTATATATCTCTAGCTCTTTCTCTCTCTTATCTCGCTATATTAGAGCTCCGTCAGCGCGCGCGCCCCTTCGTGTGTTTTTCTCTCCTCCGTCCGCGAGTATATATATGTGTGCACACGTACTTTTCTCTCTATCTCTCTCTTTTGCTCACTCTCTTTGCTACGCGCGCGCTGCGTGTGCCTCCTAGAGCTGCTCCCGTGGACGTTTGCCGGAGAGGTAGCAGCAGCCGCGTATACACACAGGCAGAGCTTCTGTCCTTGTCTGCGCTGCCGACGCTGTTATGCCGGGGGGGAGAAAGATAGAAACATAAAAAGCCTATATATACGCGTGGTAGGGAGAGAGAAAGATAGAAGCTCGCGTTTATACGTTGCTGGTGCGTCGCTGGTTGATGTGGTGGCAACGTCGCTACGAGAGGAGGACTTGGGCGGTCATATGACGAATTAACCGCGTGCGCGACGATCAAGCGGGATATTCGAGAGCTCCGCAGTTTGGTAAAATGTGCAGGAGGAGGAGGATTAGGATATATGAAAGTACTTATAGTATAATTGGGATTAAGGCGTGAGGTGTGAATTGCGAGTATACGAATTTATTATCGTTTAAATTGATCTGTAACTCATGCTTGTAGGTAGAGGGTCAAGGTTGAGACCCTTATTTTATTGCACTTTAACGATCTTATACGCGAGGGTTTTAATGCTATCAGGTATAAGGTCGTTGTATGTAATCTGGACAATTACGTCTTTTCACGTAAATAGGTCATTTAAATTTGATCGTAGAGAGCAAGTATTGTTACAAATTAAATGAATGATTTATTATTACATGTATTATCTAATTATTAGATTTTGATTTTATGAAGCATAAACGAATGGAGATGAAATAATGGAGCACTTTAAATTAATAGGTTTAAAAAAAAAAGAAAAAGAAAAACGTTAAATCTTCGGAAGCTATTGATATTTGCATTCAAATTGCATAAAACGTATGATAACAGTAATAAATCCAGAATAAACTTGAATGCTTTTATTTGTTATATGATATTAATTTACAGTTGATTGCATGAATTTTCGCAACATAAACCTGTTTATCCGATTTATTAGAGATTGTAAGACGAGAAATTGATGAATGAAATTTTTAGACGAAATGACCATTACGATACAGTAGCGTGTATAAAGGAGCCTTACAAGAGAGTTAATACCTTTTAATAGGGAAAGGATAAGAAGGGCTTAGTAGAGGATAATAAGACAAAGCTTACGAAATATGGCTATAAAAGTACTAACGAGTAGGCTGTAGTATCAGTAACGATAGAATATGCTTAACAATCAATGAGTTATTAGAACATATTCGGTAAAAATGACTCAAACCTTTGAAGTGTAATTTATCTTTCAATGAATCTCGATAAGATTGTCCACCCAAATGCGTTAAGTATACTAATAGTAGCAAAACGCTGTCGAAATTATTGAAAACTTCAAATACACATTATTTGGTACGAATTAATATTATATTTATTTTATAGATTCAATTATACAGACTATTCCAATGTATTATCTTACATAACGCGGCCGTATAATAGTTGACTTTTGGTTACTAAAAATATTCTTTTTTTTTTTCATCGTATTTACAATTCTTTATTTTCTAGCTAGGGCGATAAGTCAATCATTGGTAAGACTATCAAAGTATATCGATCTACTTCGTAAAAATGATAAGTAAACGAACGAAACATAAATTAAAAATCTTATACAAAAGATACGTGTCTAAAAATACCTAGAAACTTTGTAAAATGCTGAATTTTTTTTTAAATTTGACTACAAGAAAGAATGGAATGTTATATTATTTTGCTTCGTAGAACGAAATGCGTTAAGAATGTAAAATTGCATAATCTTTAAAAACGTGCGGTTGGCAGTTAATTCTCTTGTTTGTCCTAAAGATTAAAAACTGACGTTAGAAGTATTTGATATTGATAACGGTTTTGTAGTAGAAAAATTCTCTTTCTCTGGTCAAACAATAAAGATTCGTTAAGCTCATCGGAGATCTCGCATTTTTAGACTCTACAAGATCCGCAGATTAAAAAATGCATCCTTACACCTATACATGTAACAAAAAAATCAATCGCAAAAATTTTGATCTTGGATCATCCGAAACAATCGAATCGAGAGAAAAGAGAATTCTTCGATCAACGCGTACATCGCTTTCTCTTTCTTTATTATTCGTCGTCTCTGCCTGAGGTAGAGCAAAAAGATATTTGCGCATGCATATTAAGTCGCTTCATTCGATGACGACTGCATCGAGCTAACAGAGTGTCGTCGCTCCTGTTGTTGCATCTTCACCCACTGTCTGTGCTCGCAAAGGTATGGATATAGGGGCACGACCATCACGCTAATATCGTCAACAGATGCCATCGACAATATTTCGTCGTCGCCGTTTTCCTGCATCTCAGACTTTAGTCGCCACACCCGACCTACCAGTCGACCTCTAGCTGCTTGAACCAACTCTTGCGCACCCATTGTTAACCTAATAATAAAAGAATATTTAAAAATAAGAAAGTAGGTTCAAAGCTTTAATAAAAATAATTTTATGTATATAATGTACCTGTACTCTAGCGATGGATTTTCTGGCGCAAGTGTTTTTCTGAGGATATTTGCTGCCGTTTTGTCGGATACAACATCCCATAGGCCGTCGGTTGCTAGGACAATACAATCTCTTTCGACGAGATTACCCTCTTCCAAGTCTAGTGCTTGCACTTCAGGTTGAGACGATAAGAAAGGTTTTATACTGACGCCCGTGTTTGCAGCTTTAAGTCCGTGGTCGCCGAATCCTCGGGTGACGCCGATCGTACCCATTACTCTACTCTAAATTATAAAAGAATTTTAATGTTATTTAGAATATTTATGAAAATGCAGTAAATAAACAATTGAAAATAATATTTACCCTTTTTCCCTGTCCAGAAATAAGTGGTAATCGTAAATCTGGATGAGATAATACTTTGTAAGCCCAACCTGTCATATATGGTTCTCTATATAGGACCATTGCTCCCATATCCCTTTGTAGTGGTCTCTTTTTGAATTCCAATGGTGTGAATTGTCCTTTCAAGAGTTCTCCACTTTTTAAATGACCTAATGCCCTTACTCTATTTGATTCTGAATCTGGTGTATGATCTCTTGTAAGTGCCCTTTCTGAATCTCCAAGAACAAGTATTGTTCTAAATAAAACAATATGAATAAGAATAAAATTAATAAATAATTGGTGGAAATAAATAACTTTAAAATAGTTTCATAAAAAGGCATTGTTTAACCAACCTTGAATCTCCAGCTCCAGCTGCATAAAGAATACCATTTAAGAATAATACCGTCAAAGATGTGCAACCTCCACCTCCTTTTTGTGCTTGAAGCTCAACCATTTGATCCATTTGTCTATAAGCAAGCTCTATAGCTCCTATAACTAATTCTCTTCCTTTTATGGAATTAGCATCATTGCTCTCATTTAATAAAATATCACCTGGGATTGCCATTAACCTTTCCTGAAAGATAATTTCTTCAATTAAAAATCATTTCTTACACTAAATTATTTTTAATGAACGAATTTATATAGAATATTTACAAGAATTATCCTGTGTAGATGTAGTCTTGCAGTTAAAGCAACTTGGTAACCAGCATGGCCATCAAACATTGAAAACATAACATAAGGTATACTAGTGCTTGAGTCCAATAATTTTAAATCACCCCGCATTGCAGTAGCTTGATCTTCATTCCAAGTACTCTTGCCAGCATTTATGCATTCAGCATAACCAGCACACCATGGTAACCTGCTCAGATCTCGAGGGACAATTATTGGTCGCACTCTGTGATCTGCACTCACCTGTATGACATTTAAGAATTAGTGAAAATAAAAATCATTTATATATATATATATATATATCTTCATTTAATGTAAACAAAATATTACCTGTGTTTCTTCATTGGTTAAACCAAGAAAACTTGGTCTGCTGTATGGTTTTGTTTCAACGGTAATTGGTAAGTTTGAGTTTATTAAGTCTGTAACAGATTCATTGTCAGAATCATTGGGATATTGCACACCCAATTCACTGGCGCCAACAGCACTCATCAACGCAGACTTAAATCTGCCCAACATCTTGTTACTAATATCTTTGCACTATTTTCCAGCAAAAAATCAAACCAGCTGCTCTTTGCCTTAAATTAAATATATCTCCGCTATATTAAAGAAAAAAGTAGTACAGCCCTTGTTATGTCTTCTGAGATCTCTGATAGAAATCCACAAACAAGTAAGTAATCTTCTATCATGGAATGTAGATTAAGTGATGATTCACATTGATAAAGGAAACTTTTATCACATGATTTATCTGTAAGAAGAAAATCCATATCCAACGTTATAACTACAAGCTACACGTATTCACGAAATTCGAAAGTCTCAATTAATTATGCACAGCGGCTAGGCTACACGGCATATCAGCTTATATATATATAGGTAAGTACAAGTACCTCCTGTTCTCGCCTCAGCGCACATCGAGACTCCTCCACTAAAAGTATCGTACTCACCTGCGCAACGGAACTCTGATCCTGCAGAGCGTTTCTATCTCCCTCTCTCTCTCTCAACTATAATAGTGTATAGCAGCCGCAACGGGTTAGCTGTCAACTGTCATACATAATACACAACACACGCAGGACTTCCGCAATTGCAGTAGCAGCAGCAGCAGCAGCAACGACAGCAACGCTCACTCGGGACGCACCTTCCTTCCTTATTACCCGACATCCGCGGGAGCTATAATCTCTTGCTCGCTATACTCGTGAGGAGTTTGCAAAAGAACTGCTAGCGGCACACATTTTGTTGCCGCGGAACAGAGAGATGAGATAAGGCGTATGTAGATACGTGTGTGTTTATACTACACACGCACAGCTGCCACACACTGCTTTATCTCGAATATGTTGTATTACTAACTATTACAACTTCTCCAGCACGAGTCGAGGTTAGAAGTCGTCGCCTGGCGCGCGCGCGCACGCCAACACAAAAGTGTGTATATGCGCCAGACTGACCAGAGTGTCGTGGCACCTTTCTCTCCCCCTCTCTTTCGCTATATAAAACAATCTTTCTCCCCGCCCCCGCGCGTCAGCTCACGAAGATGAACGAACTTGGAACGGTGGCGCTCGGTTGATCAGCTGTTCCTGTTATCTGCATCAGCAGAATTGCCCGGCTGAGCGGCTTTTAAGTTTCACGGAAGTAGAGCACGCATTGTATGTGTCAAAGTTCGACGAAAATATATAAGGGAGACGTTGTTTTTTTCCTTCGTTCTCCTGTTTTCCCCGATGCCAGCCGAAAAAATGTCTGAGAGGAGGAAGAACTTGAAGAGGCCCAGGCGTTCTAGTGAGGTTTGTTCACATTTTTATATCGTGTACTGTTGATATGATCATTCACTGTTGAGGTTAAGCTTTCGAGGGATAAGGTTCAAGGTAATTTTATGATATAATTTTTTTAGGATTCGGACGATAGCAGTAGCTCTGGAAGCTCTTCTCAAACGTCCTCTTCTTCTGATGAGGAAACTGATGCAAAGGATTTGAAGCCCATCAAGGAATACATGACAGATCGCAAAGAACTAGCATCCCAACTTTTCAAATCTGTGAAGCAAGAGAAAATAGTTATGATGCTACCACAAACTTTAAGAGTAATATATGACAGTATAATAGTTTTTTTCCCCATAGTGTGTAAATGGTTTAACTACATTGAATATCTTTTTTTTACAGAAAGTAGATTTAAGCGATTTGGAAGAACTATGTGCTAGTGAACTAACTGGTATGTCTAAAAGTAGGATTTTGAGCATCATAAATGGAAAAGAAATGTTGGAATCTTCTAATACTGATGATACAGATGATTCAGGTATGCTTTATTGTATAACTTTTCAATATTAAGTAATGTATCTCTTATATAAAGATCTCTATATGACATTCTGATCATGATATTTTTATAATATTAAAATTATAATATAAAAAGAATATCTGCTTTGATGTGCAATAAAAATATATTTATATGGATTAATAAATTGTAAAATGACTAATTAATTATTATTTTTATTAGGTCCTTCACTTGAAATTATTTCGGATACTGAATGGTTGAGTGATGATAATATTGGAATAAAGGTAGAAGGCAGTAATTCGAAAAATAGTAAAGATGGAAAAAAATCAAAAAAGAAATCACAGGAACAAAAGAAACAAGAGGCTAATCCAAAGCTGAAGTCTAAAGTAAAAGGAAAAGTAGGGAAAGATGGGAAGACAAATGCTGCAAAAGTAAAATTAGAAAAAGTCAAAACAGAGAAAGTTAAAATAGAGAAGAAAGAGAAACAGAAAGAAAAAGAAGGCGAGAGTTTATTGGATCTCTTGGAACTTGAGATGCGGGCAAGAGCTATTAGAGCTTTGATACGTAAAGAAGAAGGTACAGCTAATTCAGATGCTAATTCTAAACCTGCACAGGCTAACAATTCTGCAAGTACTGCATCTACATCTGGAACCTCTAGTGATCCAAATGCAAAGAAAAGACAGGCAAATCTTAAGGAACAGCTTGAAAAAATTGATGTTCTAATGAAACATGGTGATGATGAAGATGTTTTTGTTGTTATTCAACCAGCTCCAACGATAGAATTGCTTTCGACTGATAGTGAAAATGAAGATCATTCAAAGCGTGTTAATCAAAGGTTAGTGAGTGAACGCAAATCTGAAAGTGAAAATGTACAAGATAAAGTACAATCTAATAAAGATGATAATCTGAAAGATAATACTAAAGAAAAAGAAAAGATAAATGAGAATAAGAAGGATACAACTAAGGGAAAAGATTTTAGTAAAGATAAAGGTCAAGGTCAAAACAGTAAAAAGGTTGAAAAAGAAAATGAAAATTTCAATTTGCCAATGAGTGTGTCTGAAAGTAATGTAGAAACACTCGATAAACCAGAAAAGTCAAATGAACCACCTAAAGAAGAAGAACTTGAAGAAGGTGAAATTATTGATAATGATGATGATGAAGTAGTTAATGATAAAGAAACAGACAAAAACAAAGAAACGGACAAAGAAAAAGAAAAATCGAATGATTCACCATCAAAAAGTACAATTAAAAAAGTTAAAAGAAATACTCACATTCGATCTAGAAAGCGAAGCAAAACAAGCAGTGATAGTAGTACAAATTCCGACGACGACGTACTGAACAAAAAAATTAACAAATTCGAGGATGAGAAAAATAGTAATAATAAAGTCGAAGATATGAAAATTGCAGATGAGCCAATAGAAATAGAAGAATCTCCAAAACGAAAAGATGATTCGGATAAAACAGTTAATTTGAAAGAAACAAAGACAGACGAGATTACAAAAATAGATCTGGACGATGACAAATCACTTGACATTGAAGAAATAATCAATTTAGACGATTATCCTGACGACATAGAAGACTTAGACCAAAGCGATTCTATCGTATCTAATAAAGAAACCGTCAAAGATAAAGATACTGAAAATTCGAAAGACGAAGCAAGCACATCTATGTCTCATTCGGAAACCTGGGCGTCACGTTATTACCAGCAAGACGACGTGCGGAACGTCATCAAAGAATCCAAAATTCAATCCGAGATTCGTAAACGCTTGCGTGAACGGCAGCGGCAGAGTAAATTAAATAACTCGCCGAAGTTGAAGGAGCAGATATCGGAGTCAAGTTCCGAATCCATGATTCCTAAACCGACAGGTTCGGTGGAAGAATATTTAGCCCTGAAAGGTTTGTCCAGCGAAACAAGTAGCGATGCTAAAAGATTAGACGACTCGGCGTCGAACGACAGTACAAACCTCGGTGAGGATTCACAGTCTAGCAGTGAGAGCAGAATGATAGTAGAAGCACCAGCTGTTATCGTAAAGAAGGCCAAATTAAACGAGAACGCGGCTGTTGTAAAAAAGACTGAAAGCTCCGTGTTCGAGAGCTTGCATAAGGTGCTAAAATGTGAGGACAATACAAGCGACAAAACTGGTGCTGTTGTGATCAAGCATGATTTAATGTTGACAGATAAAAAGGTGATCGTTGTAAAGGCACCGGAGAGGCTTGAAACAACGGAACTTAGTGGTAATGTTGAAGAAAATGTTTCTGTAGTGGTTCCTAATGATACGAGGTTGCAGGAAGAAACCGCGGTAGTAGAAAAAGGAGAAGAGCGACTTTCTCCGATAAGGGATGACGGTGGTACTCCTAAAAGCGATTCGAGCGAGGACAACGTCATCGTGAAAATTGGCGACACGTCTTCCACCACTGACAAATTGATTGATTCGTCTAGTCAAGAGGTCAGTGGACAGATTGAACTGGCTCGCTCTATAGATTCGGCGACGTCTGAATTGAGACCGGATTAAGAAACTGTTCGTGTGATATAAGTTCTTTGATATGTAAGACATTAGGTGTCTCTAACTATTTAGTAAGATCCAGGGATGTGTATTAACACATTTTTTTTTTAATTAAAAACAAAGTAGTTATAGTATTTTGATAATGTATATTGATTTATGTATTTATATTTAATTTTTTCTTTTCATCGTTATTGAATCATCATCTCAGTATCATTAATGTAAAATAGAAGAAGAAGAAGTCAAAAATGTAATTCACATATTTTTAAAAGTCATTGAACTATACTTTGAATAAAGCTGTTTCTGTAAGTAAGCTATAAAATATATTTAACATGTTTATATACTGACGTAAAATTGGTAACGAAAAATAAATTAAACCTTACTCTGTTAATCCTGTGTTGTTATTTATGATTTTACTTGTTTTATATCATTATAGTATTTGCTATTATTACAGCCATAATGTATATTTTTAAATATTTATCATGTCATCGTAAATTTAAATATTTCGCGGGTCAAAATAAATCTAAGAGTGCATTCCTATATAATATATAGCGTTTCGAAGAATTAGACGAAACTATTATTAAACCACCTATACTCTGGCACGAAAAAATGTTATTATTAAGCTCATATGAGAGTGAGAAAAACATTCAACATCTCTCTCGCACTCACGAGCTCAAATGGTTGCGGGCCTAATTACTTGTTGCCGGTAAACCTATATCACCTCGATATCACGTGATCTTAATGTATACCCAATCGCGCATAATATAATCGTGAACAAGAACTGAATTTCAGACAAATGCTCTCTTCATTTACGTTTCGACGGTTGCCTAATTGTCACGGATTTAAAGAAGGAAATAAAAATTTAGTGACAAGTGTCAAGCAACAATGGAACCAATCACGATGAACAGCAGGGGTCGAGGAGGTAGAAGAGGCCGGGGAGGTAGAAGAGGCCGAGGAGGTAGACGAGGAAGAAAACGCCGGATTAGTATAGATAATAATGATCATATTGATAAAAATGACGTGAAAATCGTGGAAATCCTGACGTCGCCACGGATTGACTTAGAAGCTAGTATCAGCAATTTTACAGATGAATTTTACCGGGTAATTATAGATATATATAAAGTTATCATTCGTTTCGTCAAACGCTAATATAATATATATGTGAATTCATATACATATATATAGGCTCGAATTCACTACATGCGCGATCGCTTGAACAACATCGTCTGCTCGCCACTATGCGTCCACCTGATCATGTCGATGGCAACGTGCGGAACGCTTGAATTTACTACCGAAATAATGATGACAAATTTGAAGTTATGCTCTGAATTGGAAAATCTCTGTTCTGCTAGCATGGACATTCGTTGTTACATGCCGGAATTTAAGAAGCTTATGCAACAGCTGTCCTGGATTAAGTATAACGTGAGTTGTTTGCAGCTTTAACGCTATATGCGATATATTTGATAATTAAGTTAACGACCTTAGTGCGGAATGCTGTATGTAAACAATTGAAAGTTTGTAGCTGTGTATAGGTATACTGGGATAAGCTTGAAAAATTGTAAACAAGTATAAGAGTTGTGTGAGAGTGAGAGAGTATTGGTAGCTTTGAAAAATTGTAAATAATTGAGAATTATTTTTTTTTTTTTTGGTAAATGTATTGAATGAGTATTTTTTTGTTTTGTTTTAGGAACTGTTTCATTGCAATGATAAGTTGCATGTAACCAATCAAATTTTTGTTCATAATGAACTAATGAGAATGGTGCAGCCTCAATTCAGGAGTATTTTGAGGGATAATTTCAAGTGTGAATGCATTAAAATTGATTTTAGAGACAAGGAGAATTCTCCACTAATTATTGAGCGTTGGTGTCAGCAACAGACTCATAATGGAGTTAAAAGTATTAATTTTTCAAGCTGTAATTATCTATATGATTTACAATATAACTTTATAATTTTTATGTATAGCTTAATTATTAATTCTTAGATTTTAATTTATTAATAACTTTTTAGTGGGTTTTGATGGGCCTCCAACAGCAATCATGTTTGTAAGTACTATATATTTTGAATGTTGTTGGAGGTATCCATTTGATAAACTTAAGACAGAAATGTTGCCATTTCATGTTAATGAAAATAAAACTGTAGATGTTCCAACAATGAATCAACAAGGAAAATTTAGTTGTATGGACTCAGCGTCGCTGAATGCTCTAGTCATTACTATTCCATACGAGGTATGATGATTAATAATTTCAAAATGTATGATATTTTTATAAAATTAATTGACATGTATAAGAACATGTGTACAATAAACGTTATTGTAGGTTAAAGGTACTCAAATGTTAATTATAATGCCAAAACAATTTAGTGGATTTACTAATATAGAAAGTACAATAAAAGTGCTACATTATTTTTGTGAAGTAAGACCAATTAAGTGTCATCTTTACTTACCAAAATTTAAGATAGAAAATAGCTGTGATTTATGGAATTCTATTAGAACGGTAAAAATCAGTTAATTTTCATTTATGTCATTTCACTTTATATTTAATCTTATATTTCTTTGAATTTAGATGGGTATGTCACACATATTTGAACATAACACGGCAGTTTTTGATGGCATTATAAGCCGAATAGCAATGCCACCATTATGTGTCAATAAAGTATTGCAAAAGAGCTGTATCCTGGTAAATGAAAAAGGAACTGAAACTGATATAAAAATTAGTATGTATTTAATTTCTAATTTCTTTTATATTAACTTTTCAACACACTCATTTTAAAACCTTCTGTTAGGTGAAGTTCCACTCATACAAAAAAGTAATCAATGGAAAACTGATGAAGTTCCCAAAATTTGTATAAATAAGCCATTTTTGTATATAATCAAACATGAGGATATCATTTTATTTGTGGGAAGAGTTGGCAATCCACTAGAATAATGTTCAATCTTCGTTATTTCAACAATCTATCATACGCAGTGCCTTTGACAATTCATTTAGAAAGTATTTAAAAGAAGCCGCGCCACATATCTCGCTGAGCACGTGGTGCTGGTGGAGCTTCACTCCTCGTCTGCCTGAAGTTTTCACAGTCGAATTTATCGCGAATGTAGAGAGCTACGGCCCATTCGACGCTCTTCGCTACAGACTCGACGATTTGGTCATCCCAAGCGTTTACGAACCATTGCATCACGGGATTCGTAAGGAAGCTCAATCTGCCGCATGTGTAGCTCTTGGCTTTACCGGAATCGGTCACGGCGAAAGCGCTCAAGCTGGGACGACAGTAAGGCCCACTGAAGTCCATTTGAATCTCAGCGGCAAAGAGGAGCACGTCTACGTCTGCGCAGAGGCTGCCGACGAATGGCATCAGCCGGAACTGAAATTTTAGAAAAATGGAAAAATTAATTGTTATCGAATGAAGAAGTGGTGATTTGTTTTTTATTGATGGGAGGCTAATATATATATATAATATAGTGACGATTTTAAGGAAAGTTGATGAATGTTTTTTATTTTTGTACTAATTGCGGGAAATATTTTTCTTAAATCGTTGTATATGAAAGAAAATGTTTTTGTAATAAATAATTATATTTTGTTTTTACTTGAAAGGAGTTCTCTTGTTTCACCTTTTTTTATTATATTGCAAATAAGTTGCATCAATTTGTTATTATATGTTTTTTGCTGTCTTATTTTTAAGTAAAATTGTTATTCTTTTTATAAAGTTTCTTTGGATTTGTAGAAAATTACATTAAGTGAATATAAAAATTTAGAACAAAAAAAATTGCAATAACAACATAAAGTTAACTTAGATAATATAAAATTTCAATAAGTATATACACTTACCGCACGGTGATCTAGATAAGTAACGTGTCCTTCTGGAATGCCGAAAGAAAACGAGAACGTCTGTACGATATCGCTAGGCGGTGAGGCTCGCACTTGCACACTTGCGTCCCTTAGAAGGTTATCCAGACCCCTGAAAGCATAAAGATTATTTGTAAAAAAAATTTTATTTTACCTTAACAAAAGTTTTCTATATACATAATCTAATTTTTAGCCTAATAATAAGAAAATATTACCGTAATAATATTTATTCTTACTTAAAGGTTCCCTTTGTAGCGGTGAACGCTCTGCCCTTTATATCTGGTATCGCAATGGCACCATTATTCTCATTTTTGAACATTTCCGCAACATTGCGAATTATTGAGTCTACCGCTTCGATAAGGTTTGCCTAAAACAATAAACACATCTCATCAGTACTACATATACTTGTATATAAGCATAGAAATGAACTCACCCGTTTCTTCGGTTGATTATTCTCAGTGAGCTTGGGCGGCTGCATCTTGGGGAAGCTAACCTGGAGCGATCGCGACCAAATGGACATGGGACCAAAGTCACGCGGCTCAGCGCGCGCTTTTAGTACATCCTCTACGGCTACGGTACCGAGGCTTGGACACAGTTTTTGTTTCAAGCATTGCTCGGCGTTCTGGAAAATCGTCTGGTCGACACTCGAGGGTAACTCGTTGTAAAAGCTGTTGGAATTGTTTAGAATTGAGAATTAGACGAGAAAGAGGGTAAGATTAGTTCAGCGTGCAGAGGACAATTCTTACCGGCCGGTACGTTTGTCAGCAATGAAGAACTCGCAGTCCTTGAAACCTTTGCGGGAATCTTGGTTGTCCTGTGGAATGATTTTAGATATATTTAATGTGTGACTCGTTTTAGTGTGTATTTGAAATGAATTTATAAAAATGTATTAATTAGCTTACAGCTATGTTTGCAAGGCCTAAGACTTCAGTGACGTACAAAGTTTCCTTAATTCCGTTCAGTTCAGTGATATTGCTTTCAACTGTTCCTGTAACATTAAATTTATAAAAGGCAAATTAATCGAAAAGAAATTACAAAGGAGATATGAATTAATTGGGATTTTACCTTTGAAAGCCATTTCGGTGTCATTCAGGAACAAATTAACAGATGGTGTACTCGGATACTGGTACACCGCCAGAGAATTTCGGTTGTACTTGAAGTATATGATAGGCTGCTTGAAAATGACTTTTTGACCATCGCGACTGGTGATGGTAAAGTCGGGCGGTGAACAGTCTGGAAGAAAATAGAATTTAAAAGTATGTAAAAAACAATAATTTTAAATGTCATATACAAGATAAACATTTTGTTCGCGGGCTAATTCAAATATTCCGCGTCGCTTATTGGCGCGACAGTTCATTCGACTGTCACGTGATCTTTTGTCCTATTGGTCAGGATAATTGGAAGTACCGCTTTGTTAAAATGCGTATAGGGCGACAAATGAATATATAGGAGTTCGTCCTTTGTGCAGAATGCAGATCGTGGTTAGAAAAGTTTAGTGAGGAAGAGAAAAGGTGTAAGTTTATAGTATGATATGTCGAAAATTTCTACACAGTAATAATTAGTAAATTGTATAAATGTGGAACTCACTTTGGTTGTTAATAAACTGCGGTATTGAAAAGAAGAGAAAGAAATGTTAAAGAGAGGTTAACAAACGTTTCTAAGACAGGTCGTAACCAGCACAAGTTTGTAGTTGTATACTTTCAAGAAAATAATTCGAGAAATCTCAAAACTTTAAATCTGAAAATTTTCAGGTAAGCTGTGACAATATTTTCTTTTAGATTGCATATGATTTGTTCAATAATATTCCTCTTTTATTTTTTTTTATGCATCATACATATATATTTCTTATTTACATTACGTAATTTGATAGAATATATAATTATTTTAATATAAATTCGGGCAGCATTTTCGAATCGCAACAATCCGATTTACCAAAAGTATTTTAAAATGTTTACAATACTCTCCCATCACCAAGTAACTATAGAACAGTCGATAATCTAATATTTTAACAATCATTATTACTACAAGATAAAACTTAGTTTTTACAATGAAACGTTATTTCATATACACATTGTTAAAATAAAACGAAAAAAAGCAGTCATTAATTTAATTGATTTGTTATGTCTTTGTCAACAAAAAGTATTGCGATAGGTTAAACTTTTTAAAGATTTTAATGCACGCATTGACTGATTGAATCCAAGTATGATTAAACATTTGTAAAATAAATCTACTGAAGTACGCTTTTTACTGCGTAATTCCTTTTTTTGAAACGTTATATATCTTTCGAAAAAGTTTGCTCTCTGGCTTTGTTTGCGAAAGCGTATAAGCATCTACGCGAAATTACACAAAATTTGCGTACCGACTCTTCCAGCCGAATTTCGTCAATATTGATAATTTTAACACGTTTGTATTGTTTTGATAGTTTTACGCATATTCTTAATAAATTTTTAATGTATTTTAATAAATTGTAATAAAAATAATTTTTCAATGATGAATTTGCTAAAATATTAGAAAAATATATTTTATAACTAGTTATCATTAACCGCGAAACCGTTGATAATTAATTGGTCACAAGAAAAAAAAATGAATGATAAGATTGCAGGTGTTGGCGAAACGAATTACAATTGCTTTCAAATTAAAAACTATAAAGCGCTTTTATCAAAAAAAGTGGGTAATGACATGCAGATAACCCTAACATTACGTATAACGTTAATTTTGCGTAATGACATCACGCGAAAGAGATCAATAGAATTTTTAATGTATGGTTTTGCGTATAATTATTCACGTTTGCAATATTTTAAAACTAAATTTCATCAAACTTCCCAAAACAAAAATTTTTCTTAAATCAAAATTTTGAGAATAAAAAAAATCTCCAATCTATCACACACACACACACACACACACTATAAGAAATTAAAAAATCCTGCCAATCACATAAGTCACACTGATTTCACAATCACTTTACAACCTTTCAGACAAAACCGATCCACGCATATCATACTTTTTTAAACTTCAACTTACCTAGAACCTCGAACGCGTGGGCGAACGAGACGAGAAAAAGCCCAACGATAAAGAAGGAAAACATCCCCGTGATTGTGATCGCGCGCATCTTGACGAGTGTAGCGCGTCGCTCAGACTAATGCGCGATTTTCAACTTTTCACGGAGCAGAGCGATTTCTGCGAGCCAAGGTCGCGCCGAATTATATTACTTATCGGGCGTGGAGAATTTAGACAGAGAGAGAGAAATCGCGTGGGTTGACGTAATGTTGGTTGATGAACATTTGTGGTGTTGTTGGGGAGATGGGTTAGATGTTTTCTGGGGGGTTGTGGGTGGTTTAAACCACCAATTGGTTGGAAAAGAGGTAAGCAGTAGTAGGTGCATTATGTGGGAGAAAAAAGGTTTTTTTTTAACGAGGAGATTAAGATTTTAACATAAATATGATTGTTTATAGTTAGCCTCAATTACATATTAAAAAGAAAATAATTGGTGATGCTCAATATAAGTGCAGTGAAGTTAACGTTAACGCTTATATATATATATAATAGTCATGGGTATTTTGTATAACTACCAACAGTAGATAATCTGAATAATCGTCATGAGTTTCTTCTAGAATTGGAAAAATACAAAGCCTTATATACACATTTACTTTACTACACGCATATTTTTATCCATTCTTATAATTGCATGCATTATTAACAAGTTTACATAGATGTTTAAAATTGCACGAGCTTTTTAAAAGGTCAGAAGTAGGCGATGCATAGAGTTCAAGAGTATATAGATGTTATTGCTGCAGCAGCATTTTTGAAATTTTTATAGTCTGCGATTTGCGATATGCATAAAGAAAGATGACTTCAATACTTATTATTTTTGAGTTATGCAAAACGCGGTATGTATAGGATATCAGTGCGCCAAAAGAAAAAAACAGCGATGTATCGTCGATAATAAACGACAAAATATAAGTATCCACAGAATTGATTTTCAATGTTGGAAACGCAAATATTGCAACAGGTGTTATATTCTTATTTCAAGAGACGGCAAAGTTTGACTAAGAAAAATACATTGCCTTTTAAATTGTGAACAATACAGCTGTTAACATACTAGACGAATTTTCACGGTATAAATTTATTTTGCTTAGAATAAGGAACAATTTCGGCACCGAAAAGCAGCTAATTTTCCGAAATTTTTAATATTATATAATATAAATCAATAATAAATTGTACGGTATAAATAAAAATATGATTTTTATTTTATTTACAGTCTAGATTTAAGAAAATGATAATAAAAGCCTTTTTTTCGTTATCTAATTCTAGCTACTTCTCATTCGTCACGTCCTCGTAAGGAATAGCTCGTGACCGGGGTTTTGATGGCTTTGCCGGCAGGACTTTTTTACTTATTAAAGTTTCTACGTAGTGAAAAAATAGGTTGTATAGAAATGACTCCATTTTTCCTGACAATAAATCTGAGCTATAATTTTAAGGAGTATGTCAAATAAAATTATTGTTAAAAATATGAAAATAACTATTATTAATAGAACTTTTAAGAAATCATTTTTTAGTTTAGTTCTTAGTTGTATGTTCTTGCAAATGATGAGAAGATGGATGGATTTTGTTTTAGTATGTTTCACATACAGATACGTCTACTGATAAATTTTATATGAAAAATTTTAACAAATTAAGTTTAATTTTTATAAAGAAACATGTGAATTACATATCCATTTCTATAAATTGTTCGTGCATAGAAGTTGAGTTATATAGAATTTCTTGGCACATGAAACAAAACTACTCGATGTAAAGAAATGTCAAAGTATGGATGATGAATGACGCACGCCTCTTTATTTTATCTCACAGTATAAAAACACTTTTAATATTAGATTATTGCAGTTATAAATAATCAAGAATATTATAAGTAGTTAAGAAAATATTGAATTGAAGCTAAATTTGTGAATTTTCATTTTTCTTTTATCCAACAGCTTATGAACAATTTTTTTTTTTAAATCCATCACAGATTATTATATGTAATTTAAAAATTCGTAACCACATGAACCAAGCGCGTGATTGTATGGATTCACCTAGCCCACAATTCGTAATCCTCCGCGAGGTAATCTCTCTTTCTATTCCTCCCCGATCGAATTTCTATATATGCGTATTCGATTATTCCTTCGCGCGACGCTATTAATTCTTCGTCAAAGTAAACTTTGCCTTTGTTAAACATCTCACGAGCGAGCTTCTCATCGTCGGACTTGGCGCGTTCGAGAACGATATAAATCATACCGCGAATTGTTTCGTCGATTCCCGAGGATTTCGAAGTTTGATTCGATGAGGTATTATATAGTTTTCAGTAGGGATTAAATGAAAGACGAAGGAGCAGTATTTGCAAGTTGCATTTTCTATTAAAATTATTCATTTTAAATTGAAATGATTATAAGATCCTTTTTTTTCCTATTCCTTCTCAAAGTATTTTATTTTATTTCTCATATATATAGTTATAATCAAGTGTTACTAATATAGAGTTCAGTTGATCGCTCTGGATTAAAAGAGAGCCACCTCAGCATCCGCTTGAAAAAGGAGTCATATATTTAATTCAGCTTCAGTTCTTTCTTAGTTTCAGTAAGAAAATAGTGAAACTGTATTAAATATAGTTTCAGTATTTTCTTATTGGATTATTCGAATATCAGTGCGCGCGAAGCACGCATACGAAACTCTAAGTCAGTTTAAATAACAGATTAATACGTGGAAACTTCCTCACGTAATTGTTATATCTGATTATTTATGGCTGTACATGACTATATTGCCACACATTATAGTACTTCATTAGTGCTAATGAATTATACGATTATACGAGAATGTAAATTCAATATATTATTGTATACATATATAATTTTGTTTATGCCGGAATGCTGTCACGAGAAATTAAATTGAATAATGTTTTCCATTTAATCGTGTTGTCAACCTAAATTTCGAGAAAAATAAAATAGCGTACGAGATGGCTCCTTTTTTAATCGGACGCCGAGTTGAATCCTTTTGCAAGCAGATGCTGATATGACTTCTTTTCAATCCAAAGCGACGATTTGTGACTCCTTTCTTCACTATTATTATTGTATCCATTTTTGTATCACCAATAATATCGCTTTTCTATACTCAATTCAGATATCTTATACTATCCGCAATTAAAAAAAATAACTACTAGACAACTAATAGAGTAATCACTAATTTAATAACTTTATTGTTATGTATTTATATTAATATCAAGCATCTAATTATTATCACTTGGGTTCTTCGTCGTTGTAAAGATTAGTGACAGTTTGAACTCACAGTGATCATCGTATAGAACTATGGTCTGTTTAACTTAAGGACGTCAAAGTCTGGCTGGTCTGAGTTTCTCCGATCACTTTCCATATTAACGTGACGAAGTTCAAACGGCTGTACCCTTTCGAAAAGCTTGACTGTATCTGGGTGTTGATTAATTTTTTTGTTGCTGACATTTTTAATGTTAGAATGGGGAACAGTATTATGTGTGTATATGGGCAGTTCTCAGGTGAATCGAGAGGTCAAAATTTTTTTTCTTTTAAAATCACCTAAATCGCTTCGTAACCA
>JAWWEQ010000027.1:5658555-5669955 GCA_035583055.1 Torymus tubicola
TAAAAAGACTTAGAATTATATTCACTTGTGTTCTCTTCTTATTTTTACTGAACCTGCTTCCCATAATTCCAATAGTTATGTAAGTAAATATTCGTATAAAAAGATAATAATAGGACAATATAGCTTCTGCTATAATGGGTGCATTATTGATGTTTTAGTAATTGCACTTAATCCGTATAGAAAAAAATATTATTATTTTCTCTTTTGTGTGATCATTGTACTATAATAATAATTCTACATTCTGATAAAATCGACTTTTCTTTTTTGTAGTATAGTGGAAATTATTTCAATAATAATTGTATATATATTATAATTTTAATCATTTTTCAAGAAAGCTCAAAGTACATTTCAATTTAAATAACTAAAGCACTTTCAAGAAATAAATTAAAAACAATAATGAAGTTCAGTTGGCTAATGAGATTATAAGTTGTTTATTGTTCTGCGCTTAGATGGAACAGATTTACCGACACGTATAGTAAATTACGATACGTGCAACCTATAGGTAGCACTTTTTTACACGACGTGAAGTTAGCGAGCCGAGGGTCCTAATTACGCCGTACAAAGTGCTTCTTAAATCACAAGTACCACATAAAATTTTATACCACTGCCTACCTAAGTCCGCTGTCACGCCTATGCCCTAAGTAGTTCTTTTTTGCACCATGAGGTTAGCGCACGAACGTAGCGAGTGTGATAAATACGATGCAAAAAAGTACTTCCTAGGTCACGGATAGGTGTGACTAAGTGCGGACTTAGGTCACACAATGCTATAATAACTATTTAAGCTTGATGAACTTGACTGATCTTATAATTATTTTTGCGTAAATCATAGAAGAATATTTTTATATCTTAGATAGCATTTATTATTCATAGTTTGTACAGATTCCAACTTATAGGACTATTTTCTTTAACTTTATTATTCTTTTATCATCTGTCAATAGGAGTGGGACTATATTCTACAGTTTTCTTTCATACATTTTTGCAACAACAAGACTTTTTTAAATTTTATTTTACTGTAAGTATTAGTTGCAAATAAATTGATTCCAAATATACCACTCTATTCTATAATTATTCGTAATTACCGTTAACGAAATAATATTAAATATTTTAAATCTATATATTTCAGTTATTGTTATCCGATATACTTCGGAGATTAGAAAATAAGCAATAAAATGAAGACTGGTTCATATTGGCATAAAAACTTCCAAATAGCACCACAAATGACTAAACATAGTGATTCATGGAATAGCGCAATAAAAAGAATTTGCATATGATTGCTATATATATAGTTAAATGTTAACCACAAATTTAAAATAAATGTTATTAAACTAAATAACAAAAATTCATAATTCGAAACATACATATTTTCACGTAAATTATAAATAAATAAAACTTAACTTTACTAGTTAATTATTTATTTTGTTTCATATTATTACAGAATCATATAATAAAAAGTGTTTAGCAACCTATTGGAAAAAACCGAAAAAATTATCAAACATTTATTGTTTCTATTGTGTAAGTCAGTAATATATTTTACATAATTTTCTCTCATTCAGAACATACATATTATTCTACTATTAC
Source organism: Torymus tubicola (assembly GCA_035583055.1). Classification (NCBI taxonomy): domain Eukaryota; kingdom Metazoa; phylum Arthropoda; class Insecta; order Hymenoptera; family Torymidae; genus Torymus; species Torymus tubicola. The sequence goes on from JAWWEQ010000027.1 coordinate 5,660,134, forward strand.
AAGAAAGCATAACTTATTATACATTGTATTATAAGAATAAATTTAAAATAATTTTTAATCTATTTACTTGATAAATGTACAATTTACTTCTTTCTTCCACCACGTTCTTTGGGTAACAGATTGATCATATTACCAGATGTCAAATTATAATATGCAAGTGAATTATTATCTTTGAAGAACATTCCCTGAAAATATAAGTACACGTTATTTACAATATTTCATTAAGTAATTTTATCAAACATAAGATTTTAAACATACCTCATATTGCAACTTTTGTTTGCCAGGAGGCATACCCGTCACTTCGTGTATGCGTGCTTTCATTGTTGAAACTGTGTCTGTGATCTGCAACTGTATGGTAAGAGTTTGACCATTCAACTTCCATTCTGGTTTGTCTGTCATCATTGGTGTTGCAATGTTCAATTGCACTGGTCCCTGATAATATTAAAAAGAAATTTGTTTAAAACATTGATTTCATCATTATTACATTCTTAAAGCATATGTACTCATTATAAATTACAAAGAAAATCTAAGCAGAAATTCTCACCTTATTTCTAGCCAAGAACTGCTGTTCTGGAATCAAAGAATCTTCTGTTCTCAGTTTCTTTGCCATTGGTTCATCATCCATACAATCTGCAGGGTGTTTCATTCCCATCTAGAAACAAAATTAATCACATTATAGATAAATCAAAACATTGGACTTACAAACAAACATATATTCTTCAAACGCTTCACTCACCTGTGGCGGCATAGGTGGCTGCATTTGAGGCGGCGTGGGCATGAACGGAGACATAGCTGGCGCTATAAAGGAATTAGTAAGTCAATTAGTACATCCAACATAATAAATACTATATTTAAGAATTTCCCTCTATGAAGCATACCCAAAAGCGGTGGCGGTGGCCTTATCGGTGGCATGGGTGCCATCATCATCATCGGTGGCTGTGGCATCATCGGCTGTGGCATACCCATTCCCGGCATACCCATCTGCGGTGGAGGTGGCGGCGGCTGTGGTTGTTGTACTTGGGGCACGGGTTTAGGTGCTGGTGGCTTCGGCGGAGCCTTTAGTGTAGCTTGAGGCTTTGAAGCCACGGCTGCCATGTGTGATAATTCAGCTGCTCGGCTGGTCGCGGGTTTCGGACCGATCTTCTCTTTCTCTTCGTCCGGCAATAAACCTTTTACCTGTAAATTAGAGAATTATTAATTAAGTAAAACTTGCCTAAATATTGAATACAGTTTATTTGTTAACGCTTTACTTTGTGGATTTGATGAATCTGTTCCTCAAGGGTGATATTTGCTCTGGCAGCTCTCGTCGCCGCCTCAACACTCGAAGTGTGACCATCCCAGGTGACCTTATCATCTTTCTTCTTTTCCTCCTCGCCAATCTTCTTACCAATGGCCGTTTCCTCGTCACCCACACCGAAGATATCGGTACGTCTCTCGGCAAGTTGTTTAAGACTGGCTTCAATGGCGGTGCCCGGGGCGAAGACCGTCTCCTGGGTCATCTTGTCGAGTTGCTTGTCGCGCTGTTCGACCCAGCGTGGATCCAACAGTGTGATACGCATATGTTCTTGGACCTTACTTGCAGGAATCTTTTCACCAGTGATGGGAGACACCAAGTACTCATCGGGTGCTGCTGGTCTTGAAGACTTAGCAGCTAAAAATGTTTTTAAAGCGTGTTAGTTAACGAAAAAGAAATTTTTGCAGGAAAAAAAATAAACAACTATTAACGTACCATGTTGTTTAGGATCATAGCCCTTCTTAACAACGACATTGCCAGGAGTGGGTGGCAAAGGTGGTGGTTGCATGTTGCCACCTGATTTGTCTTTCTTTTGTGATTCGCCAGGTGGTGCAACCTCTTCTTCGTCACTGGACTCTTCTTCCATATCTTCAACTTCATTGTTATCTCTTGCTCTTTCTTTCTCGCCATCAATACGCGGTAATATTTCATCATCGTTGTCACTTTCGATCTGCATCTCAACTTCTTGACCATCTTCAATACGTTCCTAGAATGATGAATATATTATTTAACTGGCTATAAAAAGTATTTGAAGTATTGCACTATTTGCAAATTAAGAAATAATAACAGAGGAATTAACATTTTTACATTTCTAACTTTTATACACAATATAAAATATACCTGCATTAACACTCTTGCACCAACTTCATCAGGTGTAGTAGGAGCTGGGAAGTTTCCAACTTCAAATTGTTGGTAATCAACAGTTTCCACAACAACAAAGTCATGCCAATCTATCTGAGCATATGCAATACGTTCTCTCTCAAGCTCTTCTTCTTCTTTACGCTTTTGTGCATCTTGATACTTGAGCCATTGAGCTCGATAATTCACTTGGTCAAGAATTTTATCTCTGTTGTAAGATTCATCTCTTAACTTAGGAACCAAGTCCTTAGGTGGGATTAAAACCTAAACATATAGTATTATAAATAAATATATTTATTTTTCGAAAAATAAAAAAATTATTAAATTAAAAATAATGAAAATGTACCTTTGTATATTGTTCTAACAGTTTCGTAAAATATTGAAAAAGCGAATGCTGTGGACGAAGGAAATCAAATTGGAAATTTCTCTGCTCCCTGTTCATCAAATTTGTAAGAAATTGACGACCATTACGAGCAACAAACTGAGCTGTAAGCTTGACTATATCTCTGCAAAAAATTAATTAAGAATATTTGAAATTTATGCTGTATTTAAAAGATGTAATTTCAATAAAACTTACAAATCCAAAGCTGAGATTGAAGGTGGGTCAGCAATAAACTCAAACTCAGGTGGTGGATCTTTTGGAATAAAGGGCTGTTCAACTTGTTTTAAGATTTCTTGTTGTTTTTGATGAGCTGTTATGTTTACACCAACAGGTGCTTTTGGTTCCTGCCCTTTTCCTTCTTTAAATTCTTTGACTTTGTGTTGATAATATGAATGATAGGGGTCACCAGTATTCAAGAAGTTGAATTTTGGGTTTCCCAATTCATTTTGACGAATCCTCGATTCAAATTCAGGTCCATTTCTTGCGACAAAACTTGCAGTCTTGTCAACAATGTCTGTTCATCTATTAAGGAAAATCAGTTCCTTTAATGGAGAAATCACAAAGACTTCATTCTGAAACATGAACTAAAAATTATAATTCTATAAATCAAGAACAAAATATTTGATCCCAGTATAAAAGATATATCAAAAAGTAACACATAATATGTATCTTGTAATATGAAATTTATTTACATATGCAAATTTTAGTGCAAATTATTTCGTGTAATCAAATTTTGTTCTTGATAAATATAGCATTTTACAACATAACACTTATAGTATCATATAATCACTATTTTTTATAGAAGCCCAATAAGCAATTGGTAGTTAAACTGCAATTCCAATATTAATTTATAAAATAATATGATAAAGTAAATTTTATAATCTATAATGAATTACTATTTTTACATGTAAAGCAATAATCAATACTCATCATTACATTTGGATAACTATTGCAATTTATAGATAAACCAATAAGTACAGGTCAATCATTGAATTTACATACAATAGAATCACGTAAAACATTTTCAATAAACAACTAATATGATTTATAACAATTAATGCCATTTGTACACTAAAAATACACAATTTATCCTTATATTTATTTTCTCATAAAACTATAAAACTGTCTGGTGAAAAGGATACTTCTAACCTCCGGTGGAGGATAGATAATGCCGACAACAGGCTGAGAGGAAGGCGCACCGCTGTTATCCTCGGTCTCCGTCGTCGCGACGGCCGGCGGCACGGCGACCTCCGTCACCGGCGGCATCTTCAATTCTACTTCTTCTTATTCTTACTCAATAAACAATTTATATTTTGTTCACCGTTTTACAGCTCTAAACTAAACTGTCGTTATGTCGTCCACACGCGAAAGCATCAGACGCACGCACGCGCGATCTCTGTCTGTATTGCGTAGGGGGCGCTATAAATTGTCAGTTTTTAAGGTTAGGTTACCCACTGTCTTTATACTCTTTCGCACTTTGCGCTTATACTTATTTGCTCATGTTTTGCTTCTTATGATTCAGACACTATTCAGTTGTCTATGCGGTTAACAGAAACGTGAACAGCCGACAGGTTAAGATGTTAAAAGGATTATGCGAAATTTTGCAATAATTACGAATCAATAAAATGTTGGATCATGAAAAATAGATTTACGTAGCGTTTAATAAACACAAGGCCTATAGACTTATCAGTTATCAATGTACGTATGTTACAACATTATAAACAAGTGTCACTAATGTTGTTATTGTGTTACGCGAAAACTATAAGAAAAATTATATTTACTTTTTCGATAATTATATTGTAATAAAATAAAACAAATATTTCACTACAGTGTCATTTATTTTCTAAATATTTCTCAGAAAACCAGTGATTCAATTAAGATATTTTTAAATTATTGATTCTTGCTCAATGTGTGTAAGTTCATTGATTCAGAATATAAGTTCTAAAACAATTTAATATTTGTTTTGTTCTCATTTAACTAAATAAACTATATCCTATTATAAATTTATACTTTACAGATATATATTTGTATAAAATTGTACATTATTTAGTATAATGTAAATTAACTTTGCATATACTTTTATCATTGATGTTACATTTTATATTTCCTCTTTCTTGAAGCTTGACAATAAATTAGTGTTATTATATAATAAAATATATCTCATTTAAATAAATTCCAACTGTTATAAATAATGGTCAGAGACATAAAGGTTAATCTTTTTTATCACAAAAGGTGAAACTAATAAATTAACTGTCACCTGGTTACTATCAAATAGAATAATTCTAAGGACCTTTATGTAAATGTCTTTTTAAATTTTTTATCATAAAAATTAGCAGGACCAAAAATAAAATTAAAAATTCTTATAATAAAAATGTTTCCGTGAAGCATCACAGATGAGCTCTCTTTAATTAACTTCTATTACAATTTGTTTGTACCCTAAAAAAATATATTTTTTTCATGTAGTAAGATGAATATAATTAAACCAGTTATTAAGAAGATCCCAGGAGAATTACCTCCATTACCTAAGAAAACAAGTCAAGGGTATATTGATGACTTGAAGAAGAAACAAAAATTTGAGTTGTTGGAACTGCTGGAAAGGCAAGAAAAACTACTTACCAATAAGTATGTTTGATAACTCTTAATAATTTATTTCTATATATAAAATATTGGTAATAAGTTAAGTATGTATTGATAATTTGTAGAAGTTTCATTGCAAAATTACCAGATAAAGGAGAAAAAATTAGAAACTTTAGAGATAAAATTTCTCAAGAACTTCAACATAGAGATACAGTTGAAGATGCTGCTAAATTGTTATCCAGGTTAAACATTGCTACTGAAGGCAAAGCAGCTATGAATGAGTTGGAATGGACAGGTAAATATTCTGAAGCACCAAAAGAAAATGGGGAAAAAATTGTCGAACTGGACAGTGATGACGAAGAGGATCCATTGAAAATTCTGGCACAGGTTTGTAAATATATCAATAAAAATTTTAAATGTTTGCCTAATAAAATTGATCAATAAAATCTAATTTTAAAATTATCTTAGCCAACTGGAAGTGGTGTTCATAAAAAGAAAGTCATTCATCTAGCTCCAGAAGAGACCTTGATAAAACCAGAAGATTTGAATGAAATAGAATCTTTCAAAACTATGGATCCTTTAGAATTAGAACATGTTAAGTATATTGTAAATAAAGTAGAAAATCCTGATAATACAAAGAAAAGAGAACCATTTAAGCCGTATAAAACAACAAAATCAAATGTGCATGATCCAGAGAAAGAAAAGGGTAGAGAAATCAGAAAAGATAAACATTGGGAAGTGACTGCAGCTACTCCACCTTTAATTGTTCACGGAGCTGCCAAAGTTTTAGATCTTAATGAATCTCTAAGGTTACAAAAAGAACAAGCTATTAAACTGCAGGTATTTCTATTTTATTTACTTTGTATAATCAATAATATGAAAAAATTGCATTAGTTTTTTGAAATTTTATTATATACTTAATATCTAAATATATAAAAGATAAAATTAAATATAAAATATTTCGTTATCCAAATTCCAGAGTATTAAGAAATTTTTTTTCTTTTCTTTTTTTTAGGAAATTCAAGCTAAGCATGCAGCAGAACGTTTAGCCGAACAAATTGGAGCACACAGAATAGGAAATTTGCCTCATAACGTAGGAAATTATCGCATACAAAATAAAGAAAATTCTGACTCTAGCTCAGAAGATGAAGAAAATTATCAAGAAGTTTATGACGAGGAAGATAATGATAAACGTGGAACAGTGGTTTTTACAGTTGATACAGAAGAAAGTTAATAATTGTAAATATGAAAATATAATTAATTTAAAATGTAATGTAAATTAATCATTAAACTCATTGTAAAAAGTGCTGGATCACCATACTAAATGAATATATTTTATAATATTTTGATAAATTGGTGTTTTTCATTATTTATCCAATATTATAATTATTCAAGAGGTTTTTATAAATAAATAATGTGCAGGTTTTTAATAAATGTTTTTAAATATATACTTTATAGAAAAAAGTCATTCGTAATGTTTATAAGGTTTTTTATTATCCTTATAACAAAGGTCTTAATTGTATCCAAAGCTGTTAATAATTTGTGTGTAGGGCAACGTCTGTTTCGAAACTGCTTCGCCGGCTTGCTTGGTGAGTTTCTGAAAAATTAAACAATTTATTAATTAACAATATAAAACTAGTGAAATACGAATAAATGCACAAATTGTATTGCTTCTTACCTTGAGTTTGTCCCTCTTTTGGACTTCCATAATAGACTTGACACGCCTCTTGTTCTCAAGAGTACGGACGACTGCCTTGTACTTCCATCCAACTTCATGTGAAAGTCTGCCAACGTGACAGTACTGCAAAAAATTTTTATAATTAATAATTTGGAACAATATGATAAAAATTATTTACTATTATTAGTTTATTATAATCTCAGCTGAAATTGTCATCAAATTGACAAGTTTGTCAATATTCAGGCGCAAATTACCAAAACATCATTGTATAAAAATATTAAACTATAAAAATAATAGTAATAAAAAATAAACAGTTAATACCTTCCTGCCTGGTTTCAGGCACATAACCCTCATGGCACCAGGAACTACAACACGCTTTCTTCTGTCGTATGGTGGAGGGCAGCCTTCGTATGTCTTTAGTCTCCTAAGAGCATCCTTGCCTCTTTGTGTCTTGTGTGGGATCATTCCTATTAAAAGAACAATATTATAGGATTACAAAATTCTAAATAATGTTCTTATTAACTAGATTTACTATGTATTCTCATAAAAAGTTTCGTTTCATTATATAATCAAATAATGTAGGTAATAAAGAAATCATTGAATAAGTTAATCATTTAACTCCATTTAAAAGGTAAGTATAAAGAAAAATACGTACCACGCACTGTCTTCCACAAGATTTTGCTTGGGGCACGGAAGTGGAATGGACCACGAGCTGGGTTCACGTTACACCTTTTGCGAAGGAACGACATGAACTTCAACTTGTTCCTAAAATCAAAAATAGAAAAAATAATGTTAGTTAACTATTTTCATTTTAACTAAGTACTCATTCAAGTTTTGATAAAAATATCATACAATGTGTTTGTTTCATAACAACTCAAATAATGTAGGTAAGAATAATAATAATCATGTAGAAATGTTATAGTTCCAAAGAAATAGTTATCTTCTTGATTATAAAATATAATAAAAATGTTAATCATTATTACGATAATATGATAAGAGAAATATATGATTTATTAATCCCATAATACTATTTCTAATATAATCAATTAAAAGAAACCAATACATACATCTTAATACAAATTGGTATTTATGTAGACATAAGTAAGCAAAAATCATTTTCAAAGCTATTCAAGAGATTTTAAAAATTTAAAACATGTTAGATATTCAAGTTACAAAACCTGATATAGCATAACCGCAACAAGGAAGTTAGTAAACAAGTGGTTAATGATAAAGAAAATCAACAATATATTACCTGAAGAAGTTGCCTGAAATGTTCAGCTGTTCACATCGTACAACAATGACTCGGTTTCCCTGTAAGATGGTCTTGGAGATGATAGCCGCCAAGCGACCAAGGAGATGGCCACGGCCATCGATGAGGATTGGCTGAAAAATAAAACAAATATTATATTAAATTTCTTCAAAATAACCATTTCCACTAATCTCACATAAAAAAAACTACATTATCAATCACATGACTTATGACCCTTTTATAGGCTATGAAACTACAACAATGTGTATAACAACAGAAGTGTTATAACCACGTGTACAATGCAATGTCGAACCTCAACTAAAAGTTGATAATCCCAAAAAATAAAATAAAAACAAGAAATATACGGGCAAAATGAATTATACACTTTATTATAACGAATGACGATAACGGAGCACCTAACCGAAAACGTAGGCAAGCTGGTGGCAAACACGTGTACGGCCGCGAATCAACAGTCAATCTTCGATGATAGTTTTTTCGTGTTTTACATCTTTTTCGATCGCGAAATAAATTGCTCATTTTTTAGAAACGTTAACTACACTTGATTTTGCAAAACATTTGTACATTTTCCGTAGAAAAGGTGAGAATAAGAGGCAATTTTCACTACGAACCTTTTCACTGAAGCCCGTCATATTGTCCCCCTAAACGGAAAAGAGTCCATCAGAGCTAAGCCCGAGCTGCACGAACTGCCGGAAGACGCCGACGGTCGCGCCGCCAAGCTGCCCTCACGCATGCGCTATAAGCTAAGCATGCTTTATGTTCTTTACGAATTACGCGGGATTTTTGTAATTTCTTTTCACATGCTGGAAAAATTAATCTTAAAAAAATCTTTTTATACTTACTTATTGTTTATAAGCGAGTGTCTACATAGCGTCTCGTGTTCCATGTCTCAAGGAGGAAAAAAATCGTTGTCGGACATCTAGCGTGCATTCATAAACTGCGGTAGAAATGAAACAGGCCTGTATCAGGTCGCCTGCTGTACCTGTACCGTATTTCTACGGCATTTCTACCGCAGTTTATGAATGCACGCTAGATTTCAGACAACGATTTTTTTGCCTGCTTGAGACATGGGACAAGAGACGTAGACACTCGCTAACGCTAAGTGATAAGTATCATATTTAGCGATGCATATATACTTGTACAAACTTCATTACCAGATTTATGTAAGGATTAACTAATTCAAATAAAATATAATTCAAGATAAAAAGTCGATAAATTAGAAATTTTCTCTTATCGGTAAGCGATAAAAAAAGAAGCTTATTAAAAACACCGATAGATGTAAAATAATCACTAAAACATTCATTTATTTTATTAGTGATCAGTATTTGAAATAGAGAATATGTATAAAAGCTATTTCAATTGTAAATAAGTCATTCAATTTTAATCATACACCTACTACAATAAGTCTTATCAAAATCAAAATATAATACAAATCCTATAAAATTAAGATAATAATATAAAAAGAAATGACAATTATATATTTTATATATAATTGTAAAAAAAATACAATGAAATACAATTTTAAGAAAAGATAAAGTAAATCTGCTGTATATAACGTTCCTCAAATTATTCTTAATATTCTTCGCATAGACAATCGTATATATGTAATGAATTAATCATTAAAATATAATTGTTAATAGTTTATAACCAGTTGATAAAAATACACTCTTATCAATTTAATCGAAGACTTTTTAGTATCGATGTTTAAATACAACATTATCATTTTTCTTATCGAAAAATTTTCGACTTTTCATCTTTCGCAATAT
>JAWWEQ010000027.1:5670055-5684729 GCA_035583055.1 Torymus tubicola
ATATAAATTTACAAAAGTATGAAAATATGGAGGTGGGAGTTTAGTGGGTATTCTCTCTCCAGGCTCGTCGACCTCACTGTAGACGAAAAGGCTGGAGCGACTGAGTTCCACATACAGGGATTTGAGACCCGCATGTCTCCCCTACGGTGCGTAAATGCATTCTCCAACTCCACGGATAAAAAAAAAATATTTATGATTAATTATGATTATTATTATTTATTAACCAGAGAACCAGAAAACTTCAATCAATTAACATTAGCTAGAAAACTGAATTTTTATTTACGTAATTATTTATTTCATCAGCGAGAAGATAGGAAAACTTTAACTGTAATTTACGCGAGTAAAACATTAAAATAATATATGAAAAAAGATTAAAGCAGATTTTTTTCGTGATTTTGGAATACTAGTACTTTTTTATACAAGTGCAATAAAATCGTTTTTCTAAATTAAGTGTGTAAAATTTGATTTTCAATGCCTGTATTTGTATGGAAATTACCTACTTTGCGCACCTGTTGCATATTGTTGCGTAATGTTTCAATACTTTCCTGTATAGTATAGTCTATGGAACCAAAGAAATTCATCGCAGAAATACAAGTACATCAAGTTTTTTTCCGTTGTTTTTACGACCGAGATATCATTTTTTAATAAACGTAAATGTTATATGTACGACAAAAGGACCCACCCTCCCTCCCTTAATAACACACTTTCATACATAGAGACTAAAGAAATAATCTACTTGTGGGTTATTTCTTTAATATGTATCTAATACAGTGTATTTTATAAACGCCATCTAGTGGTGGTTTTAAAAATTAAATTTGTCGTACATATAACAACGGCCAATCCTGTTCCTGAAAGATTTTACTTTTTTTTCTCTATATATAAAAGACTATTTCCACTGATAAAAAAAATATTATTAAAAAAAACATTCGAATAAACGGCAAAATCAATTAAATAGTAAAAACGCCAATTGTCAAACATTATTTGATTTTATTTCTGTTTTCATCCACATTACGTACAGTTATACTTTATTCTTTTCGCTTAATACATTTATTTATTTATATGTGTATATATATATGTATAATTTGCTCATTACATTGTTGCATGTAACCTGCACCTCGAGATTTCATTTCGCCTCGATTGCTCATACAAGCCTTATCAATATTATACCTATTTCGATGATATGCTCTTCCTACGTGCATCACTGTTCGACGTGTACAAGCGAGCTTACAGAAATTTCTCGCGTCTCTACATATTCTATATAAGTTGCCAATAAGTGTCAGCTCATTTTTCTTTAGCACCCATCCACGCGAACACTCGCTATACATTAAACCTGCGTGCGTTCCATCACAACTGTAAAATATACAAGTTCGAAGTTTTTTTTTGTAACTTTTCATTATAGTTTCGTATGTTTTATTTAATCTCGCCAAATGTGTAAATATAAATATATACCACGTACATATATATAGGTATATATATATATATATATGTGAGACTCTACGTGGTTTACATAGATATCCGTCAGCGAGTGGTGGTGCACGTATACAAATGACAAAAATTTATTTACAATTGTACTTATTATATATTCTTTATGGGGAAACGAAGCGCAAGCGGCAGCAGGCGCGCATCAACGCACTGGAACAAAATCGATCTCGGAGCATAATTATAACGTCATCATATACTGTCCCCTCGATTGGCGTATATCTGGCATGCACTGCAACGACGACCGGAAAAATGCTAAATGTTTATTTCTATGTAAATTCAACGAGCGAAAGGCACATGTCGATAACTATTCACGACGGCAAAAATATGTTGTTTTTCTCTGCTCTATAGCAAACGGAATTATCGAAGATCGATCGGATTCTCCTCATTCGTTCGCGCACCAGCAATGATATCATATACTTATGTACTCTACGCAGGACGCGAACGGCAAATTGCATTCGAGCAAAAAAATCTCAACAACTGTTCTTTTTTTTTTGCTAAACCTTCTGTTATCTGGACTTCTTGAGAACAATTCGTGTGTTACGATTGTATGCGTTTTCATTCATTGTCGCTGCAACGATTTACTGTGCGGATTTGTGTATGTATGTTGTGTGTATGTGTGTCTGGTTTTAGTCGACAGACCCGTCAAGGAATCAATGAGAGAAAGAGCGTCGAATCTTTCCCATGGCAGTGCTGTGAAAAAAGTCGAGAGCGCCGTATATATGTACTTTTCCCCATTTGAAATTTTGCCCCGTTTAATAGTCGTTGTTTCTAGGTAAATTACTCACGAAACAAATTACAAGTTATATTCGAGACGTGAAGAAAATCTATGTTTAGTCATTCGCTCGTGTTATCGCTGGAAAATTGCCAGAATCTTCTGGTGTTAATTGATTGTTTTAAATCAGGGCTGAGAATTCAATTTTTTCCGCAAGTTACTAGTAACTATAAATAAACCGTTTTTCTTTTCTAAATATTTTTTTTTTTTGCCGAATTACCTTTATGTTAAGTATACATTGAATATTAAAGACTAAAGTTTTAATTGGCAATTATCATCATATTTATTCCATTTAATATATTGAATTATTTTGTACAAGTTATTTCTTACGTCAATTTAATGACTAACAATTCAAAAACAATGATAATGTCAAACACACGTTAAATTAATATAATGGTTATTTTCTATAAAATAGATGAGAAATGAATTAATTAACTGTAACGTTAAATGAATTTAAAATTTATGATGTTTTGTTTAGGATTTCATTTTATTTTGAGTACTTAAACTTATGAAGATAATGCTTTTACAAGTCCAGCCCTGTATTTTTGATCGATTTTATTTTATGTTGAAATTTAGGGAAATGAGAAAAAGACTAGTCTTTTACTCTCATCACAGCGCCGTTATTTAAACAATATTGAAATTTAGATAGTATAACCAAGATACACGTGTTCATTGACTCAAGAATCAAGTCTCTGAGTCGACGTTTTTCAGATGTTGGATAATCAATTAATGCTATGGTAGTAAATTTCTCTGATAGAGGACTGTCGTTTTAATATCGTCAGTTTGTGACAAATAGAAATCCACAGTTACCAAGATGCTAGTTGAAGCTCTTTAAAATGTAAGGAACTAGAATTTGGGACTTGAAAATTTTGAGATTCCCATTGTAACTTAGAACTACATTTTCTAATCAAGTCTTCGCGTGTAAATTTTTACGATAATATTCATAGATCAACTTTTATTATCGCTCTCGTTAAGTATTATAAATCTATTTAAATGTAAGAAATACTTTGCGACGTTTCATATTATAGGCAATAATGCAAATGTATGCGACATGGCTTCACCTTGGTAGCTGAAGGATAATAATATCGCACGCAATGTTGTTTTCATAATTATGTACCCGCCAATGCATCGTCAAAAGACTTGTCCGGATCTGTTCGAGGAGCAAACTTAACTGTAAGGCAATGTAGTAACACCGTTCTTCAGTACAGTCGTATAAAACTTCAAGTTCAACAACTTCGATGTTCAGATAGTATTGTGGGCATACTCAGCTTTTTCCGTTCATATAAAATTCTGTGCTCAACACAAAGCCTTAACCAGCACACATTGTTGCATAACTATGTTTAATATCACTGCGGTAAATGTATGATTAACCCGAGGCTACAAATTGGAGTTTCAATTATTGTATACATATGTACAATGCTTGTTTTCCTTATATCGCTAATTACAAATTTTTCGTTCGACTATTACTCAAGCCAAAAAAATTTTAATACTTTGGGATACAGCGTGAAATTATTGCCAGACTGCGACTTTTAATTTAATTTTTAAGCAGACTTTCTGTATGAACTTTGTAAATTTTTAAACAAATACACAAAAGCCAAATCGTAAAACTTGAAGACTAAAAACACATTGTTATCAAATTCAATTTTTGTTTAATAAATTTGTAAATATTAACAAAAGTACTTTAGATTATTTAAAAAATAATCTTTCTACTAAACGAGATCAGTAAAGACAAACATTTAAAAAGAAAATTATTATCTGTTTCATGTATATATCAATTGCGCACAAACACTTGTTACTGAACTAAATTTCTATGTAATTATTGTACTATGCTTGGCTATACATCTTATTTACAAAAATATGCATTTTATACAAATATTTACATTATCAAATGCATATAATTAATATCAACATGAAAATCAAAGTTTCCTATATGCATTTGTCAATGTAACATGCCATGGACAATAATATCTTAATTAACCATTCCCTGAATTTTTCAAAAAAAGTCTACTCTCTTTTCTCTTAGTCTGGTCTATATATTGGAATTTTTGGAATAAACTCGATTAACAGCACCTATAAATAATAAAAAAGAAATGTTTAATGGCTTCACATAAATATGTAGCAGTAACACTAAAGATATAGTTCAATTAACTTACATATTCCATCATTGAAGAACTGTCGCATCTTTGTTTTGTCAGTCTCCAATGCAAACCGAGTTTATGATAAAGTCTACTGTTCTCCCATTCTAATAATTTATTAAGTGAATGCTGAGTCTAAAAGTAAACAAAAAATTATTTTTATAAATATTATTTTATATTAATAAGTATTAATATAAACTATTTAAATTGTTATTTAAGACAGCCATTAGTTAAACTATAAAAATAAAAGAAAATTAATGTATATAATCCAAAATATATTAATGCTAAGAAGTGGAGAATTTACCTTTTTGCTAAGACATATCACTGGCCACAATGAACAGCCCAATGTGCAGCAGCAGCAGACACAGCCGCAAAATAGCCACTTGATGTTGACTGGTAGAGTCTTCTTCAAGACACTGTTTATTCTCATAATTGTAGCTTTGAATTCCTCTGGTGCAACACGTGATACCAAGCCATTTGGAAATTCTGATTCAAATCGGTTGCTCAAACCAAACCTAAACAAATAAATTGAATGCAATAATCATCATTGACTGATCTTAAAATGCTCTTCTTTTGTAAACTAATTTCAGTTGTGCTACTGTATTGCACAGGCAAGAATGCATATAGGACAGGAGCATAAGTACTAGAATATTTACTCAAGTGCTACTAAGCCTTCACTAATATTTAAAGTTTCTAAAGAAAGTACTATATTTGAAATTGTAGTTATTTGGGGCTTCCTTTTTAACAAATATAAGCAATACTCGTAAAATTTAAATTTACTCAAAAGTACAATTCAATCAATCAAATTCTCTACAAAACTAATTTTACTCAAAATGCCGATATTCAACCTTGAATAGTAATCCTGAAATCCCCCGGTGGTCAAAACGTAAATTTGCTTACAATCTCTCAGCCGCGCGAAGAGAACGTCAAATTAGTACAATAAATCAAATTTCTCCGAGGCAATTTCGTGTCGCGCGTTAAGTATTCTTCCGCTCGTATACGAGCGTAAGTACGTCATTCGAATTTCTCTTCCGCGATTTATTTCTTTCTTTTTCTCGGAGCTGGTTTTATTTTAAAACGCGCGTATCTCGCGCGAGAGAAACCGTCGAAAATAGTATAGCAGTCGGTTCGAGTATTAAATTCTCGATAACAGACATGGGAAAGAATTGACGATAAGAGACTACTGTGCGTTCACAAGTATAATATAAAACGTAAATAAACAGCGACGACGAGTGATGTTTATTTCCCCCCCCCCCCCGCCCCTCACCCCTAAGTACACATAGGCACCGTATCTTTTGCTCTCTCCATCGTATGAAATTAGAGTCAAGAAGAGAAACGTATATAATATCGGTTTCTTTCGTATATACGCATAAATGTTTACATTGCCGCGAGGGATGCGCGTTTCTTTCCCCCGAAGTCTTTGTCGTCTTGCGGAACGAAGCAAGTATATAAGAGAAAGAGAGATGGAAGACTGGAAGAGCGCACGAGCGCGAGGGAGAGCAAAGAACAAAGACGTTGACGCAAGCAAGCGAGCGAACACGAGCGCGTGGAAAATTATCATCACCGTGTCGCGCGCGTGCATCGCGATGTGTTTCGCAGCGTCCTTCGCGCTTCTCTCCCATGCGCCCATGCACTTTCGCTTTCCGCAACGTCGCGGAAGAAGGTTACGATGCTATATAACAGAATCGCACACAGCGACGAGAACGCGAGGCTTACATAACCCGGATAAACATACAACAGCTGACGATACTGAATCAATCTCTCGCTTCATTTTCTTATAGATATCTTACACAGTCATGTTGCCAGCACCACGGATGACGATGGGGTCGGGTACAATCGTCACGTAGCGCTCCTCCTCGAGGTTCTGCTCAGGCTCTTCCTCCTCCTCGTAGATAGCATCGAAATCCGCCATGGTCTTTATAGATATTTCTTCCTTTCTCTCGCACTCTCTCACTTTCTTTTACCTAACTAACCAGCAAAACTCACGGCGATTCACACGCACCCACCAGGAACACACACACACACACGCGCACAAGCTGTCGTCAACTACTCGGCATGTTGTTTAAAGATTTTACGATTCACGCGTCGTTGTCGTCGTCTTCGGTTGCGCGCTTGCACTTCTGTAACGCACAGCAATATAGCAGCAACACGCGCAGTAGGAAGTATAAAAAAAAAAGAGGGGAGACACAGAGAAGAGAGACGTATACGCGTGCACTTATATATATGTATATGGTATATGTATACGAGACTCGAGAGAGAAAGAGAGAGGAAGAGGGAAAGAGATGCGTACAGCGAGGACGCGAGAGGACGACTGGTATCATATACCAGTGGTATATGGCTCTGATGCCAGGCAGGTCAGCTGCACTGCGGAGTATACGGATGCGCGCGCGTGTGATTATATATATATATATAGGTATACTATACTACAGATATAGGTCTATGTATATATAGATACATTACACACGCACCAATACGCACATAATCCATGTGCCAGAATATATAGTAATGGTCATTGATAAGGTCGATAAGGTTGGTCGTTAGGTTGCCCGCGGCTGTATAATATGGATTATTTCGAATATATGCTACGGCAGAAATATGTGACGAGAAAACTATAAAGTGTTCTTTAATATTTATTTACAATTATTCATTATTATGATTTAAAATATAAAAAAAAAACCAAATTAAATGAATCGTATAGCGATGTTTCTATTTTTTTTCAGCATTAGATGTCTATATGATAACTTGTGAAATCTAAACAATTATTCGACTGGTTTTATCTTTCAGAAACACTCCATTTAAATACTTTCCCAAAATTGTATAAAATTATAGTATATACTCTTCGTGTGTGGGTGTAATATATAATAACGAGAGCCGATAACGCAGAGACCTTCGGCGCTCACACGCACCCAATATGCAATATATCTCGGTATAAGTGTGTGTGTGTGTGTGTGTGTGTGTGTGTGTGTGTGTGTGTATATATATATATATAGGGTGGCCCGTGGCAGAGAGGGGCTATGTTTATAACGCAACGAGCGCCGCTGTCAATACACGTCTCGGGCCTCGGCGGCTTCGTATAACAACACCACCTCCTCGCCTTATTCGCGAACGCGCGCGCGCGCACACGTATCCTGTATATAGGGTATATATATACTTCTGTTCTTCTCCACAGCTCGCAGCACGTATATATACGGGATATGAGTCATCAGCGCTTTGTACGTTAAGGATGCGCTGCTGAGGTATAAGAGAGGTGTAACCCAACGACGACGACGACCGCGTAATCGATAAGCGAGTGACCTGCGAGAGAGAAGGAAAGAAAGCGGAAGAGAGAGAGTGGTAGAGGATACCTTCGAGGAGAAAGATATTATACGTATATACATATATAAGAAGGATGACGACGACGTCGAATACGCTGGCGAGTGCCAAGCTCCAGGACGACATCAACAGTATACCCCTGGCGGACGACGACCCACAAGGTGAGTTGGTGTGCATTGTATATATAAGCTGGTGAAGATAATGGGATTGACCTAATTATGCAATCACGCGCGCGCGGCCGCGTAAATTATCGTACCTACTTTTTGCAGTTATCATACCGGAGGAGGAGAATAACGCGGACAGTAACTCCCGTGCCTCGGATCCCTTGAACCATGGCCAGAGCATGGATTCATTACTGTCAGGTTTCACCAACAGCAGCTGCAGCCCCAACAGTGAGTTGTCCAGCGCACTCGAACGAATCGCCGTCTTTTTTCGACTTATTTCATTTATCAGCACTCATAAGAGTCATCTCGAGAAGCTATTCTTGCTCTCAGGAGTCATTGGGAAACGTGAATGAAGGGTCCATTGGCTGTCATTGTCCATTTGCGGACACAGGTGTTGTGTCTGTTGGTTAGGTATAAGTAGTTGGGATGAAGACTGGAACAATTAGGAATCACCAATACCATGTTTTGGTTTTTCTCTTAATTGGGTTTGATTGAGTACAAATATATTTGGACATTGTTATACATGTTTGTACTTCATATTTTTTTAAATAGATAGTTGAGTTTTATAAGATGTATATACGTATATACATTAGATCATATCATTTAATATATATAACGATTAGAGATAAATATGTTTTAATTTTTCTCACATCACTTGAAATTATAAAATTTAAAAAGCCATAAATTGAAACATTGAATAAATAGCAGCAGTCTCATTCATCACTATGAAACCGCAGACACAACATTTTTTCAAAATTACGTTAATAAAAAAATTTTATTTTGATTTTATTTATAGATTTATTTGATGAAAACTTGTAAATTCGATCATTGCATATCAAATTTATTTATGAATTTATCAAAATCATCGATAAAATCATTTGCAGTCATTTGCACATCATAAATGACATTGGATAGCTCCTCGTCAATGATAAATAGCTTTACTGTGTCTTATTCTATTTAGGATGTCTTCTAGGTCTGGATCCAGACATAAGTCCTGATGAACAGCAAGAAAAAGCAAGATTAATAGCACAAGTTCTTGAACTCCAAAATACCCTTGATGGTAAAACTGAAAAACTCATTGCATAAATACCTCTAAAACCAGTAATAAGTCATTTATGTATTAAATATATTTCATATACCTTTTTTTTTATAGATCTATCTCAAAGAGTAGATGGTGTTAAGGAAGAAAATTTAAAGTTGAAGAGTGAAAATCAAGTATTAGGTCAATACATTGAAAATTTAATGTCAGCATCCAGTGTTTTCCAGTCAACAAGTCCCAAGACCAAAAAGTAGTTGAACTTTCGAAACTTATGAGTTTGCTGCGAAAACTATGTTAGTGGAGAAATTTAAAAGTTGTTAAAATTTTATACACATGAAAGTATGTGCGAGCTGTCAAGCGAATGTTTTCTCATCTATTTATTTTTAAGCTTATACATGACATGCCATTTTTAATTTTACTACAAGCAAAAACTTATGTGTGCATAAGTCATTCATTCATACCAAAGACGTATTAGATATAATTTTTGTGAGTATGATGATTGATTTTTTGTTTCTGGTTAATATTTTGATATTATAATAGTTTTAAAACAATTGAAAAACTTCAATATTCAAGTGCTAAAGAAGGGCAATAAGAGGTTCAATTCTACAGTATTTAAGTTTTTAGCTGTGAATACTTTTTATTAGATTACATTAAAATGACTCTTAAAACGTGTAAAATTAAAATTTTATGTAAAATATGCTGTGAAACAAGCATTTATTTTAATTACTTGAACTACATTTACGTGGTATTTAATCATTTATTCATGATTTAGAATAGCTGTTTTCTTAGGGCGAGTCAATCTCTGTAAGTAGCAAAAGAAACTCAAAAAAAGTGAATAATTTAACAATAATTTTTGAAAACAATCATTGATTTTTCGGGGGTACGAAAAGAAACCACTCTCAGACTGAAAATATGTAGGTATTCAGCTCTGTTTTTTAACCGCATACTGCCAGGTGTGCTTGAAACTTGTGGTGCGAGTAGTTAGCCGAACGCGATTTTGAACGAAAAAAAAATTGTATGAACGTTAGACAGAGAGACCTCCGTATCTCGCATATACGAATTCTACTTTTATATCTCTATCGCAAATAGTAATGTAATATTAATGCGTTTCTTGAGGTTGAATAACATTTGCCTTCAATGTTCTTTATCGGACTATAAGTAGCTCAGACGTGTCCGTTGAGTCTATATATCTGCATTAGGATATAATTTATTTTTTTATGAAAATCCTCTTGTACAGTCGCTAAGCCTGTAGTGTTAGAAAACGAGAGAGAAACGAATCTCGAACGTCGAATTTTCAATTCCATATACTCGATTAGGTATTCTCGTTTTTAATTCCATCTTATGATTTCCTTACGTATCGTTAGAATTCAATGAGTGAACATTGCTTTTTGGAAAAGTACATCTAAGCTAATCATTGTTAACACGCAGCTTTGTTGTATAATGAGATGGCAATGGTTTTCGAATATTGGTGAAAGATGCTATACTATGACTACGCATAATGCTTAAATTATATCTGACGAATTTTTTAAATAAGGCAAACTAAGAAAAGTCTACATAGACACTTAAGCTATCTACAGTTAGTGAAAATAGAATACTGGGTTCTGTGAGTGAATGTTAGAACTTGCGAAAAAATATTTAAGCTCAAGGGCACAAGCTACATGCACAATATCTTAATGTTTCGTTATAACATGACACAGGGTTATAATAAACTTTATTCTGTGGAAAATTAATATTGTTTTTTCTTATTCTTTATCACATCATTCCTGACCTTTACAACATTAAAATATCTCATAATAAATTAAACAAAAAAAGAAGTGGTAATATAAAAATGAAGTTTAAAAGAAAGTACACATTTTTTGTAAAAACATAATAAAATATTTATTTTTATAACTTTATAATTCTTTCTATATTTATTTACATTTTGTTTAAGAAGTTGGTAACTGCAAAGGCAGTTGAATTATTCTAAATAAATACACTTCAATTTAAACATTTCAATTTAATTTAAACAATTCAATTTTATCCGAAAAAAAAAATTATTTTGGGTCCAAGCATATATATTCAAAATGTTTTGACAAAAAAGAATCTGATTTAAATAGTATGATTTAAATATCATACAAAATTTTTTCATTAAATGAAATGGAAAGATTTGATATGAAAACATGCGAAATAATAATTAAAATTTTTATTATTAAAAACGAAGATCTATAAATATAAATAAATATCCCTTTTGTTATTTCTGCTTGGCTTTAAATTAAAATTTTAAATTGGTAAATAACCAATATAAAAGTCTTCTGCTTTTCTGTATGCTGGAGGAAACCTTGTACTTGAAGATACAAGTTGGTCCATACCAGCTAAAATACTAGGCAATGCTACTTCACAGTATTTGATATTTAGATCGTTGTGCTTTGTTGTTTTTATAGTCACACCATATTTATACAATACTTTTACGACAAAGGACGATTTTAATTTAATTGTTTGGTCAACTGAGTTTGTCTTGTCTTCAGTTAAAATATTTAATTTTGCTTCCATAGGCCTTAATAAAATATAGTGAACACTATTATCATCTTGAGCCTCCAAGAGTATCTTTTCACCTAAAATCAATTCTGCATTGTCCTTAACAGTTAATAAAAAATCAGATAATGGTGAAGCTGCTTTTTTCATGGCACTTTCATTGCTTAAAGTTTTGTACTCTATACAACAATTCCAAATTTTCATACTTCTTGATTCCTTACCATGTAAAGAACCCAAAATCGAAAAACATCGATTGCAATGAATTAACGAATTTCGTAACTTTAAGCTATCTGTAAAAACGTGTTTGTTCAAAACAAAATAATTAACTGAATAAAATAAATCTGATTCTTTGGGATCTAATGAAAATGGCTCTTCTTCGCCATGTTTGTGACAAAACCATTCCTGTGGATCACAGTCATTGCTTGGTAATGGTAGAATTCTTTGAAAACTGACAACCTTTGTAATTTCATTTTTACAACAAGAGCAAAATAATTTGCAATCTGTATTTTTTGGAGGTAATTCAATTTCTTGTGAATTATTTATTAAATCTCCATTTGGTTTATCATCATTTTTAATGATTTCAGTTTTAAATTTCCCATAAATTGAACTTGGTTGAGTTTGAATACGAAATGATATCCATCGATTAGTTATTCCTAATGAGGAAAGTGATGATGGTAATAGTTTAGTATTAATCAATGGTAAATTATAGATTTGATCTTTAACTTGAATTTCTATAACATCTTCTAATAATTTAACTTTGATGGTAGAAGTATCAATATCTTTCTCTAATGAAATATATGCACTGAGAGAGCGCAGACGAGGTCTCAATTCTAAATTAACAGATTCCATTGAGTATTCCCAAATTGATTAAGCTCCACATAAATCTGTAAATTAATATAATTATTTTTAATCTGAGATACTTCATTATTGTTACAAATGTTATTGCTGTTATTATTATGCTACTATTGTTATACAAAAATAAATATTGGGTTATAACACTATAATTTAATGAATAATTCAATAGATGAAAGTTTCATCCAGTGAAAACCAGAGTGGCTGACCTTGGACTGTTATATATGTAAGACATATTATGCCATTCTCTTTTATAACTAAACAAGATATTTAAAAGGCTTCAATAATAAGCTCTAATAAAATACAAAAAGCTCATGAAAACAAATCTTTTGCTCAATTTTTTATTCATACAACAAAACTTTACCTGGACAGGCTTATCTGCACCTGATGACAAAGACTTAACACTAAAACATCTGGTCATTGCTCCAGCAGATAATGTGCAATTCTGACCACTACAAAAATACATAGCGCTCTTAATTTCAGATTTTTTACTCAAAACATGTGAAATCGTTAAAAAAAAAGCACCTCACCTGACGCTTTCAAAAAGCTGTCGTGCGATCCCTTGCAATTCCTTATATATACACACACACACACAGCCCCTTCAAATACACAATATCCATTAGACTTTCACGATCGATACGAACTTATTTTCTTCACCGTCATCGAGACGCTCGCGAATCAGTCTCAGTTATCTGAAACTCAATACAACCATCGTCGATCGGCTTAAGAGACTATAGGCGCGTAAGTATATTATTTTTAGAATTTTTTGCGAAATTGATATTGCACTTTTTTGAGACAGAGCACGCAGTCGAGCGCGCTAGCGCAGAGCTCCCGAGATGGAATGCGTGTGAGGTATATGCGTATACGCACACGGCGTGCATCGGTCTATACGCCTACGGGCCGTGCTCAGCTGTGTTTGCGCGCGCTCTTTTCTTCTTCTTCTTTCGTAGTTAGGTTGGCAGTTCGTAACTGCGTTTATAGCGGCCCTTTCCATACGGGCTATCAACAGGCTATGCGCATGCGCGCGAGGTGGCGGTAAATTTAACTTGCTGATATCTAAAACAAAAATGCAGGAGCGCCGCCTTTCGCCACCTTGGAGGTGGCGAACGGCGGCGTCCCTTAGACGCTATGTCATCCTTGGTTTTCCCTAGAGGGAAGACCAGAGGAAGGTAGCATCGAGGGATATGGGAGAGGTAACAGAGAGAATGAGTCAAGAGGAAAAAAGAGGCGCGGGAGGTATGATGAGAGACATTGTTTATGGAAGGTATCTTAGAGGCGGATTTCGCAGTCTTTTAAGAAACCGCATAGAAGCGAGATAATGTTTGGTTTGGGGGAGTGAAGAAATTGCGAGATGATGAATGGTGGGAAATTTTTCCGTTTAATGAGAGAGCGGGTGAGAGTGGCGCGCTGAGTGTCATAGCGAGGACAGGCCCAGAACACATGATTGAGGTCCTCAATGTCTCCGCATTGACATTCTGGAGAGTTTGTAAAATTCTTACGGAAGAGGCTATAGGCTAGGTTGTAGTGGTTGCTATGCATTCGGCTGAATAGGGTGATGTGGTCTCTAGGAAGGTTGCAGGAATAATACCAAGACTTAGAGGACAGGGGTAGGTAGTTATTGATATCGAATTGCCCCTTGGAGCAGTCGGGATTGGAAATGAAGCGGTAGAGTTTTTCTTTAATTTCTAAGGTGATAAGATGGTGGAAATCGGAGTGTGGAAGGAGATTGTTAAGCATAAAGCCAGTACGAGAGGCCTCCTTGGCCAATGAGTCAGCTTTTTCATTGCCCGGAATACCTTTATGACCAGGTATCCGGCAAGGACGACAGATTGACCTCCGCCTTAAAGTTCTAGCAGAATACTTTTGATCCTGAAAAGAGTAATGTGTGGAGAGTTGATGATGTCGGTGGGAGTAGAAAGGGATTGAAGGGTACTGAGGGAGTCGGTGAAGATGATGGAGCTTTTGATTTTGGAAGATTTGATGTGCTCAAGAGTGAGCTGGATAGCAAGGGCATCAGCGGAGAAGATGGAGGCGTGAGAGGAGATACGACCTTGGAACTGGAATGTAGGGGGGTTGGGGGAGAAAATGGCTATGCCTACGTAGCAACCTGTGTTGGATTTAGAACCGTCTGTGTAAAAAGAGTTGCAAGAAGAGATTGTCCGAGCGAATTTTTCTGTGAAGGTTGTGGTGGGATGAGCTGATTTCATGATTTCTCGGCCCTGAGAAATCATTACTTTGGGAATGTGTTGTTGAGTATCTA
Source organism: Torymus tubicola (assembly GCA_035583055.1). Taxonomy (NCBI): domain Eukaryota; kingdom Metazoa; phylum Arthropoda; class Insecta; order Hymenoptera; family Torymidae; genus Torymus; species Torymus tubicola. The sequence goes on from JAWWEQ010000027.1 coordinate 5,684,583, forward strand.
GACAGAAAAGATAGCAAGAGGGAATAGGGGCTGAGAAGATTAAGTTTTTGTATCATGGTATGGTGGTTGGTGTTAATTTTACTAGGTATGGATGGGACACAGGGTTTCTTTATTAAGCCAACACATCGGCTATCAAAAACAATAATT
>JAWWEQ010000027.1:5684829-5715848 GCA_035583055.1 Torymus tubicola
TTCGAAACGAAGAGAATAAGCTTTACCCGATGTAAATCGGTCAATTTGTTCAAAAGTTATAGCCGGTACACACACACCCACAGACACGAAAATTTTTTTGCTCCAAAACGACGGATTTTCGTGTCAAAAGTCTTAAAACATGTTTTTAAACATTTTTTGTATTAAAAAATTTTTTCACCATTACAAAGCTTCCTCTTTGAGGAAGCAAAAAGAATTAAATATATATAATAGTCTGAAAACTAAAACTTTCCATAAAAATGCTGTACAGATTTGTTGATTTTGCATACAATTAAATAATATTTATCAAATGTTAGTATATAATATTTATAACTCGATCATGTGAAAAAAGATGATTATTAATGTTTTACACTAGATTAACAAAATTATAAATATTTAATATTATAAATTATAATATTATAAATTATTTAAAGCTAATTATATTTATCTTGCAAAAATGAATTGAATATGTACGAATTCCTACGATAAGCAGAAGGAGAACTGACTTGGCGTGCCATCTCTGGTTAATGTTTGTGAGCTCGAATAAAAACCGGTAAATCAACTCGCTCTGCAAGTCTGCACTGCCACAGCCAAAAGCTGTCGCTGCTGCTCACTATATTATAAGTATACTCATCATGGTACAAAGTACACTCCCCTCACTCACGTATTTTCAATAACACGAGCGCACGCACACACACATATATATATATATATATATGTTAACTTAGTGTGCATGAATTGGTGCACAAAGCAGCCGGTCAAAGTTCTCCCGCGGTAGATTGCACCGTTTTCACTTTGAATCAAATATACATCGTTTCGGGCGGGACATTTCGTTGGAAAACGAATTTTTCGAAAATGCTGAGTGAGTATTATATACGAATGAGAGAGAGAGAAAGGAAGAATCTGTGCGAATATTGTTTTGGAGTATATGGTAAACGATGGTTAAATATAGATACACGAAGCGCGCGTTAAACGGGATGTTCATGTGTGAGGAAAAAGAAGTGTATCGGACCTCGGTACCTAACTGTATATGTGATTTATGATGTGCTCAATAAGTAGAAGGTAATTGTTGCTACGGTAATATTGTGCACATTCATCGTGTGATGGTTGCGGTGCGCGAGTTTAAACACTTGTGGTACTTGGAGTGTTTATACAATGTGGTCGCGATACTTACGTGTTTACAAATGCACTGCCCATAAAAGACACGTTTACAGCTATTTTTTTCTTTTTTTGCAGAAGTGGCTTGTAGATCCTTTATCCAAACATGCGGTCGTCGAAACATCGCATCCTTGTCTGCTTTGCCGGAAACCCATCAAATGTTGCAGAAAACATGCAGGTATTGTACTTTTTCATTGTTTTTAATAAGAAAATTCGTATCGCCTTTAGTCAGTGAATTTTTAATCGAAAAATGATACAATATATTGTGAGAATAAGATTTAAGAAAATAAAAATAAATTTTAAAGTTTATTTGATAACAAACTGAACAACTTTGATAATTATTGACTTGAAATTGTTGTAAATTAGAAAACCATTCTCAAAAGAAATTACAAGAATAGAAAATGAGATGAAGTTATGTAATTGATAATACAAGTTATCAGCAAAAATGCCCAATCATTTTATTTTTTCATGGATTTTTTCTTACCTTGTATCTGTTGGAAATATTTCAGAGATTTTGCAGAAGGAGAATTAAAACCAATAGCTGCCAAAATAGACAAGGAGCATCTTTTTCCCAAAGAACAAGTCAAGAAAATGGGTGACCTTGGCTTACTCGCAATGACAGTGCCTGAAGAGCTCGGTGGTACTGGACTGGATTACCTTGCATATGCTATTGCCATGGAGGAAATTTCTAGAGGATGTGCCAGTACAGGAGTAATCATGAGTGTAAATAATTCTCTGTATCTAGGACCTCTTGAGAAGTTTGCAACACAAAAACAAAAGGAGAAGTACATTCAACCATTCACGAATGGAGATAGGGTTGGGTGCTTCGCTCTTAGTGAGCCTGATAATGGCTCAGATGCTGGTGCTGCATCGACGACAGCTAAACCAGATGGAAATAAGTTTATACTAAATGGTACAAAGTCATGGATTACAAATGCCTTTGAGGCTGAAGGTATTGTAGTATTTGCAACAACAGATAAGTCAAAGAAGCACAAAGGTATTAGTGCATTTATAGTTGATAAGCCAACGGAAGGTTTATCTTTGGGCAAGAAAGAAGATAAACTAGGCATTAGAGGCAGTAGCACTTGTTCTTTAATATTTGAAGATTGTGCAGTGCCAGCTGAAAATTTGCTAGGAGATCCTGGAATGGGTTTTAAAATTGCCATGATGACTTTAGGTATGTAATTTAACATTTAGAGAACATTGAATTATATGATAAGCTCACATAAAAGTTAGGTCAATTCTTGTTGTTTATTCGAAATTACATGTTTTATTTCAATTGTTTAATAATTAAAAATTGTTTTGCTTAGTGTTGTTTATAAAAATATATGAATTTCACTTTATAATATTCTGTTTTATAATAATAATATTTTATGAATCTTTATTATTGTATAAAACCGTATTTAATTACACCAACTCTTCAAAAGCTGAATTCAATGAGATCACGGACTTTTCAATAGAAAATTTAGAATGTTTTAACCAAATATTTGATGAAAGTCATTTGTAAATAAACGTTATTTTTAGATGCTGGTAGAATTGGAATAGCTTCACAAGCATTGGGTATTGCCCAAGCTTCTCTTGACTGTGCAATGGAATATGCCAGTAAAAGAACAGCCTTTGGTAATGCAATTATAAAATTACAAGCTATTCAAGTTAAATTGGCAGACATGGCCTCGAAGCTTGAAAGTTCGAGGTTGTTGACATGGAGAGCTGCATATCTCAAAGATCAAGGAAAACCCTACACAAAGGTAAAGTCAATCTTATGACAATTCTATATTAATTCAAGAATTTTCAATACGTTTGTTCAAAATATTATATACAGATATCAAATGTTTTATGTTTTAAAACTAATATTCTATAAAATAAAACTATATTCTTCAAAACAAGTTGCACATATTATATAAATTACTTTAAATTTTACTAGGAAGCTGCAATGGCAAAGCTTTCTGCATCTGAAGCTGCAACATTCTGTTCTCATCAGTGCATTCAAATTTTGGGAGGTATGGGATATGTAACAGATATGCCTGCTGAACGACACTACAGAGATGCTCGCATAACTGAAATTTATGAAGGAACATCAGAGATTCAAAGACTGGTTATTACTGGTAACCTTATAAAGGAATACAGTGCATAAATTTTTTAACTGGATTATTTGTCTAAGAAATTGGATTCGTTGGGTGATCTATTTATCTATAAATCACTTTCTTGAAGCTAATGAAAATAATACCATTCTAATCAATGAATGATACAGGTTGCACTATTATGAGTGTAAAGTGATAAATATCTATTTTATGAATGTTAAATCAACAAATTTTATATGCAATATACAAGATGATTATGCTATATTTTTTCTACATCAAGGAATTAATAAATTTTATACGTTATTATCTTATGGCTTTATTATCTTTTTTGACCGTATGACTGACATATGTATACTTTACTTTCTCATATATACATATACATATTTTTTTTACAAACGTATATATGCACATATGTTAATTAAGAATTGCATAAACATGTATGTATATATGCGTATGTTGGGATTTCTTTTTACCATCAGCCCTTTGGCAGCGCTACAGGGAACTGAGCCCTGCGTAATACGAGGAACAACTAATTTTATAACTAGATCAAATAGCATTCATTAGGATGTAAGGTAGTTGGTTTTCTTTTAAAATACACATACAATGAAATTCAATTGAAACGTGCATGCGAGCATGTGTACACATAGAGGAACCATTGTTATTTTAGATAAAACACTTTCCAACCTTGACATTTAATAACGTAGAAGCTGTTTATTGATTAAAAAGTAGCTACAAGTTCTTTGCTAGTCTCCTCCTGCCGGAACATATTCTACAGATCTGTTTGTGCAAATGACAATTGAACTACACTGAATTCAATGAGATCATGGACTTACATATTGTTTTTTTTTTCACAGGAAAAAATTATACAAATCATATGTATAGTTCCTTTTCATTCAATTGTATAATTATATATAATCATATATACTTATAGACAAATATATCTTATTGTTTGTAAATACATATAATAATTACATATGATGATATATAATTTTATTAAATTTAGCTAAACTCTTTATCAACATTATACACAAAATTTGTTGATAAATTTTTATTTAATTTTGAGTAAATATTAGAAAAATAATTACATATCATCGTTATGATATATAATTTTTTCCTGAGCTCTTTTCTTTGGGCAGTATACAACTTATGATTCAATGAGAAAAAATTATATACTATAAAAAATGGTGTACAATTGTATAATTATAAACAAAATAAAAAGCTGCACATAGCTTAAAACTTTTGGTCTATTTAAACGATATAACAAAATATATCCATGCAAAAATGAAGCAGAATTTCATTGTATGCTTGTTTTATGTACAATTAACACATCCTAAGTCTTTAACGCCCAAATTTCGCTGAAATTCAGATAGCCTACACTCGTTTCTACACATACGCCTAATACATACCAATTATTTTATATTTATTCACTTTATTACAAGGAGCAATATTAACTTTCGTCCCATAGAAATGAGAGTTAAGTTTTGCTCGAATACTGAGGCTCAAAATTCTTCACTAAAGAGACAGACGCATAATTAAAAGAAAAAGTCGTCCTCTGGACGAAGCCACTGTTAAGATCCACGGATCGAGTAGAGAAGCGTATTGCAAGTGAATCGTTTTGTATGTATTTATTACTTGATTGATCCAAAACCCCACGTGACATATGGGTGGTTGCTACGGCGCTCAGAGTACAGAAGGTATATTTTTTTTGTTGTTTAAAAAAATAACAAGCGATTTTCTAGGGACATGGCGCAAGATTTTTAATAAATTAAGTGCTTTCATAAATTTATGTTTTCATTTTTTCTTTCCTCTTGTATTACCTTTAGTTTGTAACTTTGTTGCATATCACACACTAGCACTTTCGGAATTCACATAGCAGTTTCTTTACGTTTAGTAATAGACCACGATTGGACTCTTAAACTAACCATTCATCCGTAATCACTTATGCGTTTGCAGCAAGCAAGTTTTATCTGCTTGTTAACAACTGTTAATAGCTAATATCATTGACTACCTTTTCTCTATCAATTAATTATTCAATTATGATTAAAATATCTAGACTGCATTTTCACTTTGCTCCCTTCCCCCTTATTCCATTTGTTTTTTTTTACGCTGTGCTTAAATCATTTCAAGAACATACAACTCGCCTCAAATGTCTGCTTCAGCATCTCGGTTTTTTTTTTATCAATAATAATACAATAACGTTACTCTTTGACTGTAGATACATTTATCTAAAATGTTTGTAAATGTAAATAAATTAAAATTGTAAGTAATTAGAGTAGACACTGAATCTAGACAGATAAACTCTGGAAACTGCCCCGATCCGGCAGGACCGCGTATGGCTTTGAGTGTATGCATATGTGTGTATAGGTGTAAGTCTGGCGCTCGTATTACTTTGAAGGGAAATTCATTTAACCTTATTACACTGTACTTATCAAAGTCTCAATCATCGGCACGCATTCCTCGTACTTCGCCCTTATGTCTTTGCTGCAATAAAAAAATAAAAGGAATTAGTACAGATTTAATAATTTCAATTCGAGATAAAATTTATACAGAAGGTAATTATTAATGATTGTTAACTTGATTTTATATCCATTTAAAGTAGATTACAGTCAGTATGCAACATAGGTTCAGAAAATTGTATAACTTAATGATAAATTTGCATTTAATAATAATATCAAATTTATTAAATTTGAATGTTATAAGAATAAAAGACATTCTAAAAATATATACTGAATAATTTTTATATTAATTGATGATATTGACATTAATTGATGATTCATAAATATAAAAATACGTTTTATCTTAATTATACCTGATTGGATGTATTTTTAAATTATGAATAGCTTACCCTATCTAATTCCTCTTTTGTTTTATCTTCAATTGCTCGAATGTCTTCCATAGTAAGACCATGCCAGCGATCCATCCAGCAAAATACTTGCCGATGGAAGTTAGTGAAGAGGCGCCTCTCTGCCTTTTGAATGAAGCTCTCTACACGCGTTTGGAGGCCAAACCATTTGAACTCACAGGTAACAAGTTTGTAGCAGGTCATAACAGGGGAAACTTGACGCTTCCAGTCTTTACCGACCAGCGGTCCTCGACCAGTTTTTTCAGACTTGAACTTAGTCGGGTCTTCATCATCTTTATAATCTGCATTAGCAATAGGGTCATTAGCAATATCTACATGTACTACCTCCCTGATTTTAAGCTTGTCTGGGGGTAGTTCGTGAACCTGAAATAACAATTCATGTTAGAATTTTTACCAAATAGTCTATTCAATCACTAAGAGTGTTTACTACTGCATGAGTCAATGATGACTCATCACTATTTTAAATCTAAAACTTGTTTTTGTAGAGTAAAAAGAATCTTAATTGAATCTAAATGAATGGAATTTTTTTTTGGAGTCTTATATACAATAAATGTTTATATGCTCTTTAATTTGATAGAAATAAATATTATATTCTTACATTGTCTTGGTCTCCAACATCTGCAATGTGGTAGGACTCAATCACAATAATGAAATTCTCTTTCATGTAACCAGGGTTCTGCAAAATTATAATAAAATAATTAATAATATGTTTTTTCTTTTTAATTTAATAAATTAAATATAAATACTTACACTTATAACAGTTTTACAGTAAGGGTAAGCATTCCATGCTTCCTCATGGATCTCCAAGGAGTTCTTGGGTAAAAGTATGCGAATAAAAGCAGGCACTTTACTAGCTAAATGATAAATCTTGTATGTGTACTGTCCAGATGAATATTTGCCGCCAAGAAGCGGATAGTCTGTGAAGGGCTCATTCTTCAAGACTTCTATACCTTCACCTCCCCCAGTATTATTTTTACTTGCCTCCGCCACAGAGTATAATTGAGCTACTTGATACTGAAAATCAATAAAACCACAATGAACAAATAATTCCAATATTTAGTTATGACTTATAAAAGATTGTTTGTTTAAAGATTGCCAAATAACATTTTAAACTTTGATTTCTTAATTTTTCCATTGAAATTAAACTATTTCCCAAATAAAAATGTTTGAAATTTAAATGCATACAATATTTTATGAATTACGTTTTAAAGTCTGCAAAAAAAAAAAACTATATTAACATAATTATGGAATCTCTAATCAGATATTATTTAAGATATTTTGCTGTCTTCTTGCAAGACATAAGAAATATTGAGTCAAGTCATACTCAAGAACCAAAAAATCAATGCTTCCTCAATTTTATTCAGAAAAAGTAAACGCTCAGGTGCTCAGCACCTGTCATGTGTTAGATGTCTTTTGCATACGCAGATAGCAAAGAGTGCTAATTATCTCAGATCAGCAGACAGTGGTTAGATGATTTGCAGCTATGCACAGCCAGTGTCGATAGCGCAATTTCATCAAAGCCTCCTTCTGCTGCTCTGCTAATCAACCTAGACCCTGATAGTCAGGTCTTCTCTCTCTCTCTCTCTTTAAATCTCATCTTCATAATTATACATACCTCTTCGACGGTGAGGGGCAGGGTGACGCGGCTGTAACAGACAGAAAAAAAGACAAACATTATAGCGGCAAAATTCTTAATTTTAATTTTTTTGCGTTCAAGGCTATAACACATACGATAGCAGCGTAAACGCGCGCGTTTGTGGCCTTGGCATCAACTCTGAAAGGCTCAAACCCCCATCATCATTAACACCCCCTCATCGACAGCACGTCTCTTCCGCATTACTACTTTCTTTTTCTTACGCGACAGAAGAAAACCTCGGAAAAACCTCGATTCGCGCGTGCTTACAAAGAGAGTCGGTCGGTCAAGGCTCCCGTGAGTCATCTTTCTCTCTTTCCTTCCCGAAAAAAAAAAAAAAAAATCAATTCCAAAAGTCGCGCTCGTTTGCGCGCTCCCGTGTCTCTTTCTCTCTTTTTTTTCTCTCTCACCGCGCGTGCATACTTATATATACACTTGCAACGAGACGCTCTAGGGTAGGTAGGTAGGTAGGTAGGTAGGTACTTGACGAGTGTATGCGATAGCGCCACAAGGCCGCCCCCTTCATCGTCAACCTCATCGTCGGCAGTAGCGGCGGGCGGCCAGCAGTTCAAGATCACCGCAGTATACTTATATGCGCGCATACATAAAGCACTCGTCGTCGTCGTCGTGCGGGGAGAGCGAGTGAGACGGAAGAGAGACTGCGCGCGCGCGAGCGAGCGAGCGCGCATGAAGAGCGCGTTCGATGCGTTATAGGTTAGCCCCTGCGCGAGAATTTCGGAGTAACGATCGGCCGCCGGAACCTTGGGCACACAGAAGCGCGCGCTCGCGACCCTGTAAAAGGTGTATAACGCCGACTCCCGCACAATGAGAAAGACGTAGACGTTAAGTGTGTGTGTTGATGATAAAGATGATGTTGATGGGTTAATGATGGCATAGGATGACGAATGAAGTTACGTTATAATTACTGATGCACGCATGTTCGTATGATTCGTGGGTTCGCATTTGCACGCGCGCCTCCATTATTTTGAGGTAGAATACGCGCGTGTACCGCCCGCTCGCCCGTGCGGGTGTATATTATATAGGAGAAAAAAGTTATTATGGTGTACAGTAGCGAGTAGTACTTACAATTCCTTGATGAGCATCTTTCAGGGTGCGGTGCAGATGCAGCACATGGGCCGGACGACGGGGAGACAGATATACACACAAACGGACGAGGACGACACGTCGCGAGTCGCGCGCGCACACACAGCTGGGGCCACGTCTCACACTCTCGCCTCTATGCTCGCTCTTTCTCTCTCTCTGTCTCTCTCCTACTCGCACGCTCCGTCGTCTCCGTCGGCGGCGACGTCGCTCTTTAACACACACCGCGCTGCGCTGCTGCTCTGCTGCCTCTCTGTGCGATCGCGCTGCTGGTGGCGGCACGTCACGGGCGAGACGCGTGTGTGCAAGTGTAGTGTGTCGGAGGTCCCCCTTTGCTCGTTCTCGCTCGCACTCTGATTCTCTACGGCTGTATATTCTTTCTCTGTCTCTGTCTTCTCGACGTTCCCCCCACCTCTAACTTTTAGAATTGAGCTAGCCGCCGACACCGCCACCGCCGCCGCCGCCGTCCCACGGTCATGCACACACGCGCGCGCGCAGCTGTCTTTCTCTCTCTCTCTCTCTCTCTTCGATCTCTGGTGTTCACGGACGGCCCTTCGGCTGCTGCTGCCGCCACCGATGCTGATATACCTTATAGTATACTCCCGAGATTTCTCCGACGAGACAGAGTCTGTGTTCTATACACCTATATATATATATATACATATACGCGCAGAATATAAGAAGAAAGCGCGTGTCGACGGGGGAGCGAGAGAGAGAGAAACAAACGTTTGTGCACGCGGCCTCTACTGCGGCCTATGACAGCCAATGTTGTCTATATATATATAGGCAGTCGAGCTCCGTCTTGGTCGTAATTATATATGTATATACCTACACCCAAGCGTCTACAAGCCTACTTATTATGAACGCGCGCTAGCGAAAGTCCTGCGCTCGTCTATGTTAGTGTACCTGTCTACTGTCATTTCGCAGAGCGCAGATATATCCGTCTGTCAAGTTTGCAGCTGCGCGTATATATATTACACTGTATATATGATGCACGCGTCGCGTTCTTTTTTTTCTTTTTTCAAGTCCTTTAATTGCCAATTCTCGTTTCGCTCTCAACGCGAGCTAATTAAACCGGATTGCTTTTCGCAAAAAAAACACGTATTTCCGCTCTCGCTATATATAGATATAAATTTATCAACGCGTGGAAAAACAAACAATGAGCAATATGCGCGAGAAATAGGTATACATATCACACACTCACTTCTCTCCAAAAAAAAAGAAAAAAAGAATATTGAGAAGAAAGAACGTTTGTGCCTAAACTCCTCGCATGCGAGTATTCGATTTTTCCGCTAGTCCTCCTCCTCCTCTACCCCCTGTTTTTTTCTCTCGTTCGGCCGCTGCTCATCGAATCCTTTATCCCTCCCTCTCCTCCACATCTCACCCACCACCCCCGCTCTTTTGATCAGTTATAGTACTGTGCGCGTGGTGTCCCTCTCTCTCTCTCTTTCGCTCCCTCCCCCCGCTGTATATATTCGCCAACCCACCCACCCTTGGCATCGTACACTTTTCGCGCTATCTCTGCTTTGGCTCTCTATGACGTCAGACGCCAGTGTTGCCAAGAAGTGCGAGGAGGAAGAACGGAGCTACGAGTTCTCTCTCTCTCTATTCTATGTGTAAGCGTCTCTGCGTGACGCGACGACGCACACACCTACACGCGTCCGCGCCCGCGCAAACGAACGAAAGGGAGAGGGTGTGACTTGGAGAAAGAAAGATAGAGAGAGAGAGAGAGAGTATGCGTTATTTCGCTTCGAGCGATATATATATATATATATATATATATATATATATAGAGAGAGAGAGAGAGAGAGAATCGCGACCACTTGCGGGGGCCAAGTGTGCTGCAGCATTTTCGACCCTTTTCCGCGATGCTGTATATACCCACTCATATACCTATATATACCTATATGTATATAAAATGTAGTTGCGCGCGGCGGGAGATTCGAAATCGTCGATTGTGCACACCTACACATTATATATACGCGTATAGAGTCGTAATCGATGTTCCTCCTCGCGCGCGCACTCATGCTTGCATTTTTCACGGCACGCTGAGCCTCAGAACCTGTTTTATTCACTGGGCCTATGCTGCTGTACGCTCGATCGCTGTGTGGGTGTGTGTATATGTATACGTATATATAAGGATCACGATATATAAAGGGCCTTGGGACAGCGTATAAATTTCGCATTAGGACTTCATTTTCCGGGGGGGCGCGCGCGCAGCGAAAGGATTTATTGATTCGCGTGCGACGTCGGCTCTACCGCTATATACCGCGTGTATATATTATATGTATATATCTATATATATATATATATATATATATATATATATATACGCACATACTAGGTAGTGGCCGCGGTTCTCTCTCGCGCTCTGTCTCTATTCCGCATGTGCGCGAATTTTCGGATTTATCGACTCGATAGCAATGGAGGATATTCTGACATTGAGCCGCGCTGCCGACCACCGTGTGCGCGTGAACCGCGCTACAAACGTCTTTGGAGACTCGCGCCGCTATATACTAGTCTCTCTCTCTCATGTGAATCATCGTGCAATGTGTGTCTGTATAACGCGGTTGTAACGTGCGGCGACGACGACTCGATATATAGACGATTCAAGAAGTTCATTGTTATTAATTGGGACTCAAGTAGAAATTGATTTATCGGCGACGATGTCGGGTGGCATAGTTTTTGATTTTGCTTTTTCAGAGTTGGGTGGGGATGGAATGTGGAAATTGTTTTTTGTTATTGCTATTTTGAATATCATATTTAATCGATAAAATGCAAAATATTTAGTAATAGATGATCGGATTTTATAATTGTTCTCATCTTTTTTAAAAGCTACAATATCGAGTTATTTACGATTCGTAATAAATTTCACTCACAAATTAGTAGTAAAAAATTTCATTACTTTGGTCCTTTTTTTGTTAGGGATAAGTTATACTGAAATTACGCTTGTAAATTTGTATTACATAAAAACTTCCTTTCGAACGAAACTTTTACTTCGTCGATCGTGCCAAGTTTTGACAAATAAATAAACTCGATTTTTTTGCCTGACTACTTTATTAATTTGGATCAAGTTCAATAGCTGCGATATTTCGTCTAACAGTTTTGATAAACAGAATCTGCCATTGCTTGATAATTAAAATTGCGATAATAGTTATATTAATCGGACGAAAACTAATTTGGTATTAACTGGTGCACTTGAAAGATAAGCGTACCCGATATATTTGCCATGTGTGTATTATAGTATTCTCTTAATCTAGTAGACGTATAATTACGGTAGTAAACTGATATATTTATTGATTTACTTCAATGAATAATCATTATAATTAAACAAATTGTGTTTTCTTGAAAGCATCCTATTTCATAAAAACGTAAGAAACGGAAATTTCTTCGTTCTGACATTTTCTTTCATGCATACAAATACTTATCTGTAGTAAAAAGTTATCAATTTCTTTTTGTGCTCTTGTTATCAGACGCAACGTCTTAGTTTTATCACTGAGATGCGATCGTTTACCCAACAGAAACATTGTATATCCCGTTTTATGGAATTTTTAGATTTCTAAGCTGCTGTTAAAATTTTAACCTTGCCAAAGTATACTATAATATACAGATTAAGATATCACCACATTAGAGAAACAAGAATTTTTTAATCAACTTTTTCTCATAATTAAACTAATGCTCTTGGAAATAATTAAAACGCGTACCTGAAAAGAAAACAAAAACAGTCAAGTTAAACAAATCTAATAGAGTGGTTTCAGAGAGAGAACACATTGGCGACCGTGAATTTTGTATAGGGTCTAATCATCGCGATTCCACCGGCGTAACCTAGACCCGTTAGAATCCGTGACCACAAACACATGGATGCGGCACTATATATATATATATTCGCTATGTGTATACGATGTAGCGCATGCGTTTTGCTGCCTTTTCTCATTTAAATTGCCTTATTGCCACAGATGTATATAGCAATTAAAGTGATATATCTCTTTAAACACGCTATCAAAATGCAAGGGACGTTCGTTTGTAAAAACAAATCGGATGGTAAAATGGTTGAAAAATAGTTAATCGTGATCTTTGAAACTGAACAAAGGAAGTCCTTAAAATAGATTTTAATGCGAATAATTTTAATTAGATAACTTCACATCTTTTATACCTATAATTTATATAGAAGTGTAATAATATATCGGTTTAAATAATTGTTAAAACGATTCAATTATTAGTATATTGAGATACCTGTATATGTATTTGCAAAATACTTTTCTGTTACTAACAAGCTCCAATTTATGCTATAAAGACTTATAAATCATTTTTTACGTATTAATTAATATACATATAAGTAAAACGTTATTTAATAATATAAAAATGATTTTCAATTAATTAAAGTAATTAATGTTTGAAAAGTTCTTTCTTTTGTAACTTTTTGTATCATATAGATTGAAGCTCGCATTTTGTTTTACCTTTATACTTTTCAAAACTTTTCAAAGAGCTTTATAGGTATATGGTAAAGTAGAAAACGAACATAACTAAAAGTTTTGTTCGAACTTTTTTAATGTTATTTCATGTTTTACGAAATATCGACGAGAAGTATTAAGGATTTATATATTTCATTATATTGTTTATGACTTATTACAACAATAGCAAGGAAAAATATAATACATTGTTGCTGAAGATGAATAGTTCACTAAATATTTTTCCCTGAAGAATTTTCAAGGGTGTTCAATTTGTCTTATTACGGCATAATATAGTTAAAAATGTTCTTTATAGGTTGAAAGTAAAAGATGAAGCACTTTCTAAGAGTATAAACTTTTCATTAAATTATTTAATAAAATTATGAAAAAGAACATCCTAGAAATATTAGCGAAATCTGAAATATAAAATTATTAATCTACTTTAAAGTTTATAAAAATGATTTGATTGACTTTTTTTGCATCAAAATTTTATAAATAATATTATTTTTATAAGGCATCACAAGAACTTTGTAAACAACTTTAGTTTCAATATATTGTTTTTTTTTCTTTAATTAAGTATTCTGTTGTTTGATTATATAAGTATTTAAATGTTAGCATAAAATAATATTTTCTAAAAATTATTAATAAATATTAATAAATTTTAATGAATTGTCTTCACGACTATATTATACCTAATATCTATTCATTACAAAAATCATTCCATTTATGCTTTCAATTTTTGTAATAGCATGTAGATGGTCAGTTGACGTGCTTTCCTACTATAAGTAACCGAAAAAAATTAATAGAAATTCTACATTGTGATATCAAAATCGCATCAAACTATACTGTTTTTATGATGCTTTTATATAAAATTTCAATCTTTGTTATTCTTTAGCATTATTTAATGCCTATTCACTTATTCTTTTCAGAAATCTGAATTATTCATTCCTGAATAAACCTTATCAATATACACTTTTTGTTATTATTGTTTTTTTTCTTTATTTCTATTTTTTTCCTTTTTCGGTTAATGTTTTATTTAATATTCATAAGTTATCGATTTACTATAGTTATTACAACAAACATTCCTATTCAATCTCAGAATATTAGCTAATGTACTTATAGCTTGTAGGGTAATGCGTAAAACTTTCACATTCTTACTAAGAAAGGATTCTATTACTTTTTTCCTAAATGTTACAAGATATTGCTAATATCCATTTCTAAAAAAATTCTCATTTTCTGGGAGAAGATGGATGCAGTGTCGCTGACAAATGAGGCAGACACGAAATATTGCCATCTAAAAACATAGAATAATGGATCATAAAAATAAATTAATAAAAGTAGTTCTTATCCTTTCACAAACATTATGTATAGTAATAATTTTGTTATTGGCATTTATTTTAAAAAGGATATTTTATAATTATTAATAATTTATTTTTATGAATAATATTTTCATAACAAATATATATTTATTCAAGTTTTTGAATCTATAACAAACTTTCTATTTCGAACGAAATGATATTTTTGACAGACAAATACTACGAAATTTGGAGAAGTAAATAAATTTCACCTTTATAAAGTAAATGCGTAGTAATAATGTGTAGAAGAGAAATTGAAAATATTTATATTTTTAATACATTTCGTAGAATGTAACAACTGTTAGTTTTTCCTCGTAACAAAATAAGGTATTATTTTTTAAATATAAGCAGCACTTATATTCAAGAATGTCAGTAACGCTAAACCATATTATTATTATCTATTTGCCTCAAGTTTTAGTTTGAACTAAAATCGATATGTATTTAAGTTATTTTTTACATATTTTTACGTTTTTAATGAAATGATATTCGTTAAAAAGTTGTACGTTATAATAACAGTTAAAATGAAATTTCATTCTTGCAAAGTACACGTTCTTTTCATTCCAGTATAATATAAAAATTTAAAATAGTCATAGTTTTATGAAAAAAACTCGTTTATTGCATCATAGTTTTAATTATCAGTTATTCATAGTGACAAAGTAAATTTTGAGATGTGATTTTCGTAGGTCTATAATTAGAAATACGTAAGTTAAAAAAGAAGTTCGAATTCTGCTGACTGTGACATGTGAATTTTCCGACATTGCGTGAAATTGTAAAAGTACCAGTCACGTTTAAAGAAAAATAAAATTTGTAAAAAAGATCAAACTAATTGTGTCACGTGTCACTATTCGATGTATTTGAAATGAATTATGTTTTAATTTAATCTTGGAAAATAGTATAATTTCTATATATAAAAATTATTCGTTTCTATTTGTCGCGATAGTATTATTATTAGAATAAAATTGGAAATGTCGATAAAATTTAAAAACTTTTCCCTTAAGAAAGTAGATCATATATCTAATAATAATTATACCAAAAGGATGTCAAATGTATTATGATTTCGGCAAATAATATATTTTCTACAAT
This sequence comes from Torymus tubicola, assembly GCA_035583055.1. Classification (NCBI taxonomy): domain Eukaryota; kingdom Metazoa; phylum Arthropoda; class Insecta; order Hymenoptera; family Torymidae; genus Torymus; species Torymus tubicola. The sequence continues at coordinate 5,700,549 of JAWWEQ010000027.1, forward strand.
TTCTTCTTGCTCCATAATCCGGCTTTCAAATGGACGCTCAGGAAATATATACTCACATGTCCTATATGTTTTATACTAAACTAAGTAACAGGAGAGAATGCGCATGGGTTGTTTGCTAAATATGTATATTGTATAGTAATATAAAGATAAATACGATGCTATTTATCTTTCGACAGTAAGAGATATTTCTGCTATCATATACCGACTGTGATAAGTCAGTAGTCAATCGATAAAGAAAGTTTCTACTTTGTATCGTTACTTTAAATTAGTGAACATAACATTTTATAACGGTGAATATAACAATTTAAAAATACTAAAAGCCATATTGATAAAATTTAAAGCAAATTGTTTATTTAAATATTCAACAATTTTGTTTAAATATTCTCATTTTTAAATTATAGTCAAATATTACCACTCTTTAATTATCAGTTAAGGTTGAGAGAATTTTTCCGCTTTATATATGAAAAATTTTTAATAAAAAACATCTTATATTAGAAATTTAAATATTAGAAAGAGAATTCGTTAAGTACCGTACTTTCCTTTTAAATTTCAACTCATCCACTACGCATCATATGCGCGATCCAATTCAATCTCAATAAGTTGTTAACAATTTCATTGTACAGTACAAATAATAACACAAACCGTAACCCAACAAAGACTATTGCATCATACTTATTACTATTGAATATTCTAACAATAAAATTTCAAAATGTAAATTTTGCAAAACCACTATATACATTCCCGTTCCCCGGAATTTTCATATCTCATGATAATCGACACAACGGTTACTGGCACATCTCGTTATAAACCTCCGTATACAAAGCCTCATTTTTCCACAATTTCACAACCCATACTACACGCGTTCTCGTACACGTATATACGTACATGCCGCACTCGCGGCACGGGCAATTGCACAAAAAGCTTTTTTCGCAAATAACATTGTAGCCACTGGCACATGACCTGCGCGCACGCGTTTTGTTTTCTTTCTCCCTCTCTCTCGTTCCCTCCCTATATATCACAACGTTCAACTATTATACGGTCTTGCGAATCGCGTGGGGTACTGCACATCACGCAATTAGCGCACGTTTATACGCACATATGCACGCGAAATTCCGAAATGCGCGTGTATATACGTATAGTATCGTACAAAAGCCTGACTGACGTGCATACTATAACACGCGTGGGTGAGAGACAAAGAGAGGGTTCTTAATGCGCGCAATCTCGTATACTGATCGTCGTCCATACGTACGATATGTATGCATATAGGTATAAGAGTATTGCTATCGAGAACCCGTGAGGCAAGCGAGCGCACCGATTCCGCGCGCGTGTGTAATTGCGAGCGGTGTTCTATTATCCCTGCATATGCGCGCGCGGTTGGCAATTTAAATATCGGAGAGGTAGACGCGCGCGCGCGAGTTATATAGCGGATTGCACGTGCCGACTGCAATTGCGAGGGCTTTTGAGAGACGCGAGGCTCGTGTTTATTCATGTTTGATGTAGGTATATATATATATATATAGGGCATCGTATGTAGTTATTTTTGTATTGCACGAGTTGGTCGCAAAAAAAAGAAATGGAAGGAAGTGTTTGTATGATGAAGTGGGAAATCGCTTAAACAAGGGAATTGTTTTAAGTCTAGTATAGTCTGTATGAATAGTAGTAATCAGTGTCTATATTATAAATTTTCTAAAGTGCATATCATTATGATAAATGTATCTGTATATTTCCATAGGGTGTATAAAGGAAACTAACTTTTATCCATCTACGTATATAAAATTAAACGACTAATTCTATTGAGAAAACGAGTCAATTACGTTATCGTTTGCTATATTAAAAAGAATAGCTTTATTTTAAAAAGCTATTGTATACGGTCTTATCACCTGATAAAAATACCAACCTCGTTCATTATTCAAGATAACACAATTTCCCTCTCTTCAAAGCCCACAAAGAAATTCGAATGTTCAGTGCAATAAGTCATTCGCGTTCAAATATATAATTACCATACACTTATATACAACAACAATTAACGTATATACTCTCGAGACAAAGAATATATAACGCAATAACAATCATTTTAATAAATTCAAGCAACAATCATCATGAAACACTTCACCTATATATATATATATATACATATATTCCGCATTAACCAACGCTTTATAACACACTTGCACCGTTGTCAAGGGCGCAAGTATATAACGCAACACTCGTATATGCGCATCTTCCCTTGCAGAGAGTTTTAACGGAGCGAAAGTCATTATACACAGGTATACTTACATCGTACACGTGCAAGCGAACGTGTATATATAGCAAAAGCAAAGCAAGCGCGACGACCGCGATGCTTCCGCGGCGCGCGCGCACGTTGATTTCGAAACATTAACTCCCCCTCGCGTCTATTTCTCTCTGTTTTGCTCTTCGTTTTAATTTCTTTTCATTCCAGAAATGGCGCGTCGATTGCGCGAATTTTAGTGGTATATATATATACATGGACGGCCCGTGGCGCGTTTTTTTTTGTATAGTGGTCGCGCGCGGTGCGGTAAGATATCGATTTCGCGCTTTGACGCGCGAGCCGAATTCTCGTGAGCTGAAGATTGGGGGAATTGATAAAAAAGGGAGTCGTGGGAGGGTGATGTTTTGGTCGAGGAGTGAAAAGAGACAGAGAGAGAGAGAGAGAGAGAGATGGATGGTTGGATTGAAATGGGAGGTCGATGAATTGGTTGGCTTCAATGAGGTTTGGAAGTTGTGTGTGGATATCTGTGCAGTGTATCGTGATGTTGTGGTGTGAGAGAGGTGTTTTAGGGCTGTGGAATTTGTTATGAAATTTTATTATGTATAAAACAAATTTATTTGGATAACTGTTTGATTACTAGTAAAATGCTCTGGTAGAAATGTTGACTCTAATTTATCTAGTGTATATTTATTTGATAATTACATTCCAACTTAAGTGGCATTTACATTTGATAACATTTATATTTTAACTGGACTAGAAAGTACTTTTTGCTTCATTGTATTATTGTTATATATTTATTTTTATTAAAATCACTCCATTATTATTCACCACATTATAACTATAAACCATCGTTAATTTTCTGCTATCTATACATATAGATAGCAGAATTTCATTACTATACTTTTTCCCCCAAAGCAATGCAACGATTCTCTTGGTAAACTCTATTGAACATTTTATCAACGAAACGTAAAAATAAATATTGGCCTTAAAATCATTTACGAGACTATGAAAAATCTATATGCGCAACAACGAAATTACTTCATTCTCGCCGCGTGCATTATTATAGGTCCTAGTCCATTGCAGCCCTTGCTGTGTTGCATTAACAACTAGTTGCTGCATCATGCAGATGTCTGTCATAAGTTTAATTGCATTTGAGTAACTTATGAATAACACGTCAGTCAGTTAAGGTCTCACCATGAGCTAAGCGCGCGCACAATAGACTACTTTTTTTTGCTGGCGCACTTATATAGTATGTATACATTTGTTCTTTATAGTATATACCAGTGATGAGTCTATCCAAAAATGGTTTGGCGAAGCAACGTATATAATTATGTTGCTTTGTGCGTATACAATTGAGAAAATGTTTTTCCTCTTGAAAAGGTAAAAGATTTAAATAAATATAGAAAAAAAAAACAGAATGCTCATCTTATGTAGACTAATAGATAAACAATTTTCCAATCGTAAAGATAGAGATATATTATACTAATGCATCTTCGTACTAGGTCAGTCTTTTTTTTCCTTTTTTTTCATATAATCTTCTATATACACATAGACATTGATTTTTAAAATTATGCCATTACAACGCTGTAATTAGGTCAGCAATTGTTTTTCTTTCTGCAAATGACAATCTCAATATATACGCGCAGTGTTCCATCGACAAAAAAACAAACAAATAAACTATTACAATCACAAAAGAAACCTCTCTCTCTCTCTCTCTTTCTCATCCACAGCGCATTACCATAATATACTTACCGATTTTCCCGCGATGATTCAGTATCGGCTTGCGTAATAATACTTTCCGCCGATTGGGCCACCGATCCATTGATTGATATAACTTTCTACTTTTACTCTCTTACACGCAGGCTTCTCTCAAAATCATCCGCGTGTGTCCCACCTTGTAATATATATCTTCGTTTCTCTCTGTTTCGGGAAAGTCCTCGCGTATAGTCGTAGGCGCACTATAACGCGCGTATTATAGCTTGCTCGGGTGACTGACCGCGTTGCTGTCGTTTATAGTCGCAATCGCTATATATGTTCACTAGCCTGATGTGTATAATTCTATGCGTGCAGCGCGTTTTGTAATGATGAAGAACTCTAGGCACGAGAAAATAATTATCGACGATGTCACCAGCTCGCGTGTATAATGTGTGTGTGTGTGTACGATGGCGTTAAACTGCCTGTTTTACCTTTTGTTGTTGTTAGTTCCGCAGCTGTCAATCATGCATGTATATTTTGTTTTGAGTTGAGCACGGCAATTGCATGTCTATTAAATGCCCCTTGATTTATTGGTAGTATATCGTATAAGCATGTAGCAAAACTGTATAAAAACAGCTTTACCAACAAAGTCTTAAATTTCTTATACTGAAAAGGACCGTAAACTCTGTCAATATCGATATTAAGTTAAAATTTATTCCACACACTCGTCGCGAATCACTTATATACTATATAAAAAAATGTTCTGCTTCATTCAAATGTAAATCCCTCCGCTTTCCATTTCACTTTTCCTCTTTCTCTCTTTCTCTTTCAGCAGCTGCTCACAGTTTTTAATTTAAATTCTAATTATTAAATATTGTTTCCTTTTTCCGATCCGTCTCACACACGCAGAGCCACTAATCCCCCGCGCTTTTCTTCTCATTACACCCGTCTATATATATAAGAAGCAGTTTCTCCACAACCTTATCAAAATCTATAACACCCGTAAAATAAATCAAGGCTCACGCGCGCTGCATGCACACGATCGAAACGCTACGGATAAGAAGTGCCTCAAGTGTCTGTCTGTATAGGTATATATATACATTGCACAAGCGCGGAACACTATATATATACGAACTTTCTTCCGAACCTTATACACACGCGTTGGCGTTGTAATGTGTATCTCGATATAGTTGGTTCACGAGTACCATAGCAGCCCCTTCTCTCACCGATCGACCTAATAACGCGAACCGAAAAATTTCGAGTATAATACACTTTATAGCAACGATGTCCTTTCCACAATATGTGTGTATATAGGTGAACGTGGTGCATTAGCGTTGAGTACGCTGCGTATAGTTGAGAATAGGGCAGCGCAACACTTTGGACATCTCGAGTGCGACGGTGAAGGATCACTTTTATAAGTACGTCGTGTGGAGTGGAAAGAGCACGTGCGAGTGTGCGTGTATGTAGTTCTCATTGCGATAGTTGTCGTGGCAAGGTGAACGCGTGCATATATACATGTAGTTTGCTTAGCTCATTTGCATTATATTATAGGTATAGCCCGGATTTTCAAATATATTTTTTTATTACATATATATATATATATATATATATATATAGGGTTACTGCGTGTATGTATATAAAATTTGAGCGTTGAATTTAGATATGAAGAGAAGAAAAACATCGTTATACAGTGAGATATATATATTGAATAACTTTCATCAATCATTGAAAGAGCCACACGATTATGGATATACAGCGCACATTTCTATATTGAAAAATTATCAGACTATGTTAATTTCTCAATGGTAATTTGCAAGAATAACAATTCGCGTTATACGCTTGGTCTCAGACGTCCAAGGGTAAATTTTTCCTGCTATACGATATATATGTATATAATGTATCACTTTCTTTGGTATACATTTATAATTTTTATTAATAACGAGATAATGGGACAAAAAAAAATGGAAACCGCACAAGGACTGTAGACTACACTCGCGGACTTATTATTTTCTCTTGACCGCGCGAGCGTATATATGCGGCGCTAAACGTGAGCGCGCGTATCATAAAAAAAGAAAAGTTGAAAGTACTAAAAACGAGAACTTATTTTCTTGTCACATTAGTTTTTGCGCGGCGTATATATATACACTATATATCTACTATACCGAGAGTTTCCAGCTCACGTTTATAATATAAAGTGTAATGCAAAAAACTTTCACCGTGTTTATATTTTCGAATGGATAAAAGCATTAATAGTCGTTAAGAGGTATGCGCGGCTGTTTTGTTCCTATTGAACGGTGCGAAAAAATAATTGATCAATTTATAGACAACTTTGCTGGTTGAGAGTTAATTTAAAAAAAGGTGTTTTACTCGTGTTCAAGGTTTCCTAAAATATTCGGAACAAAACAATTTAATTTATCTCAGAGCAATCTGGAGAGCTAATTATATTATTAACATAAAGGATCTTGGTGTATAGCAACCATTTGGTAACAATTTTGTTTATCTTTTCTAATTACGATTAATGTTTCTATAAAAATATTTAACAAAAAATTCCATTATAAAATTTTCACAATTTATATACTTTTGTTTCATCTTATTATTCCCGCCTTTTTTTAGGGTCACACTCCAAAATGTCTCATATAACAACCGTACAACATACATATAGTATAACGATCTGTGAAAAAAAAACTTTTCTCCAGAATTCACAACGAGACAACAAGATGACGATATTATATAGCGTTTCTGAAAAATGATGAGAAAAATGATTTCTCTTTCATGGAAATCTCCCTTTTTCCAGCTTCCCATATATAAAACTTTATACCTTAATTGTACCAGAAACAAAAAAGTTCATTCCCAAAATTAACACCACTGACAAAAACATACACCTATATATATGTACACACACACACACACACACCACGCCCTAACATTCATCACCTTCTAACTACCTCGTACATAAACGATCCTCATCCTTTGCTCCTTCATCACCACAGATCTCGTTGACATACATCTACAACAGAAAGGTCGCCTTAATTACTCTCTCTCTTGTGCACGCACATATGTGCCCGCACACGTAGCGACGGAGAAAGAGAAGAGAACAACGGAAAAGCGCCATGTCACTTGACCTGCCGTCGCGTTGATCGTAGTCATTTTTTACCGAGGCGCTTTCTCGCGCCGCGCAGGACAGGCCGGAAGCGGAAGACACGAGACGCGAATAGCCCATACCGCTTGCCGCGCGTGGGCTCCGCGAACGCCCCGGAATTGCGCGGTCATGCTCGATTTGATTTGTTCGCAGTGGCTGGCTGGTGCTGCATCCAAGTTTATTAAAAGTTGCTAATCATTTTACAGGTTTCTATTGTGTGATATACGGTTTTGGTTGTGTTATTGTATTGGTTTTATTGAGTTTCATGATTTGTGTCTGGAGGATGTAATTATAATTTGATATCTATATATGTGTGTATAGGTGAAATTGATTATTGTATGAGATTTATTTTATCGAACCCAAATTCATTTTTATAGTAATAATAACAAGTTTTATAAAAGAGCGAGTATAATAAATTGTTATAATGGAAAGTTTTAAAATCCAAATTACACTTTAATTTGAAACTTTTTCCCATTTTCTGTTTGATCGACGTTTGTTTATTGCTGCAGTTCAAATTTTTATTTGTCTAAACTCACAATCACAACCGCCATAAAGCAACGATTGAAAAATAAAAGTGCGATTGCAATATTTTTTTGTGTTTTTTTTTAATAGCGAAACTGTTCTACCTCGGATTCTGGTACTCTGGAAAAATGCACGTGCGCCCGCGTGTGTATATGTGTGGGCCCCCATGAGAAAGTCGTAACGCGTTTGCCTTTTTTAGAGTCGCAACACTCCCATATAGCTAAAAACGTAACGGCGCGCACGAATTGAACGCAATAGAATGCTTCAACATTTGGAACAAATGTGTAAACGGGGGAATACCAAAAGAAGAGAATTCTCCAAACTTCGAACGTTCCAATTATCGACGTATATATATACACCTTGCAACCTGTCAAGTATTAACTGCGTTAATGAACGTTTTTAATGCGGCATTGTATAAATTGTCGTGTTGTTGTTGTTATTGTCGTCGTTGTCGTTTCGTTGCGACGCGGCGTGAGATTTAATTCCATGACAAAAAGCGATCAATCGAGGGCCTAATAATACCTTACAGTATTATATATAACTGTTCTGCTACGCACTTTGTCTTAATCAAAGTTGAAATGGTCTTTGGTAATAGTGAGAATAAAACTTTTATAACGTACGTGTATTTTATTTAGAAGAATTTGATGGAATTTGAGCGAAACTGGCCGAAAATATGTTTGGAGTTTTAATTACGTGAATTCTCAGAATCATTTTAGAGTTATGTTTGTCTGTAATTGAAGTATTCTCCTGGAATAGTATTTATTATTGAAATTTTTTTCCAAATTTATAAGAACCATACGAACCTGGTGTAAAGCCTTTTTACATGTCATACTCTATTGAAAAGTAATTAAGAATTAATTCTCCTGTTTAGACCATTGATTAAAGATTGAAATATAAAGTTCGATAGAATCTTCCTTTTCGTAAAGTGAGATTATCATTATATTCTAATGTATTCAAATAGCTTTTACGCAGGAGATTCTTATTTACTTTTTTTTCAATGAATTCGCAACAATTTGACCGTAGTGAAAACTACATTTTAATTGTAACGTCGTTTTCACTACGAATAAAAGTCATTTTTATATCTTATTTTATAATGCCGCCTTAGCGTTTCCACGAATAGGATGATTTACCTGATGGAAAACGCTTAAATTAGCAATAAATTTTTTCCTATGATACTTCATAAAGTTAATTTCAAAACGCGCATGCTCCACAATAAAAAATTCACACAACCTTGTGCCAAATCACTGCCACACGAAATGATCTACTTCTCTTATAGCATCTATATACATTTAAGAAACTATATATACTTTCCACCTCCACGACAGCAACCCAGTAACAAAAAAAAATCGCAACCTCCGCAACAAACGGCCGCGAGAAGAAACCGAAAGTGCGGAGGAATTCGCACCACACCGCGGCGCCGCTCTTTATTATTATATTATATACACTTCTCTTTCCAGCCGGCGGCGGCTAAGTGACCGCCTTTTCAGTTATAATCCTCCGGACCTCGCGCAGCTCAGCTTTGCTCTCGCGCCAACCAACCGCTTGTGAAAAAAAAAAACGATATCGAGAGCTTCCTCCTCCTCCTCCTCTTGCGAGGGAAAGTGTAGCGCGCGCGCAGGCGGACTAATCGCAAGCGACGCGTAACGCGCGCGAGCTGAGCTAGCTTATAGCCAGTGGAATGAATTAAAGTATAGACGAGATCGATGGACGATCGCGTGTATATTACGCCGATTATGATGATGCTGCTGCGTGGGCTTGAGCGAGGATGAAAGTGAAGGTATGTGGAGGTTTGAGGAAGGAATTATATTATATTTTTATCGGAACGGTAAACGTCCGAGAGGCGTAGAATTTGGGAGAAATGTGAGATTTCGGAGACACGTGTGTATATAGATGTATTATGTGAGTTTGTTAAGGAAGTAAAAGTTTAGCGAGGATGCTGGTGATGGAGTGTGGTATGGTAATTTTGAATATTTTGCGGAAGGTCCTTTATTTATAGTCTCGTTTGGATGTAAATAATGTCAGTGTTTCGAAGCTGCTTATAGGTGAGTGCTTTTTGTGTAACGTCAATCAAGATGAATGGTTATTATAATTTATTGCAAGGTTTGGTATAATGTATATAGGTATATATTTAGGGAAAAAAGGTCAAATCAGACAGAAATCCATCAATCTTATTGTTTTTTTTCATCAAAGTTTTTATAGGACAGATTTTACACGTTTCGTTAATAATGCATGCTTATGGATTTCGGCTAAATTTAATTTGATATATTACTTTACCCTAAAAGAGTCAAATGGAACCTCATACCGCGCTTTTTTACACCGAAAGAAGCGAGTGGACAACTTTCGCGATCATTGCATAAACTACGTAATCAATTTTTTTTCTCTCTCTTTTCTCTCACTCTCCAACTGTCCGAGGCTAGTTCTGCAGAAACTCGTTTTCTAGAGCGGTTTTGTCAAATTGATCTCGCTCCTTCGGCTAAGTATGCGATTTCGGCGTTCAATTTTATCCTTTTCGAAAGTTAAAGATTATAGTCAGTTTTAAAATGCGCGCCGAATTAGTTGACAGCGAATGCTGTATCTTTCTTTAAAAATGTTAATGTTTTCACATTAGTCTTCTCGTGAAATCTACCTTGACGCTTGTAAATTCTTATATACTTTCGCGAAGTTTTTAAAAGTTTTTATCAACCATTTACATTAACATATATATATCCAGTGTACTACATTCTATAGAAAATTAATGATTTCCACGACGTGCGACGTACTGAGTGAGTTGATTATCAATCAATATACTATCAATCGCTCACTGTTTTACAAAATCAAAACTATTAATTACTCTTTTAGATCGATCAAACAATTTCGAGACATTAGAAATTTTGACATATCTGGAGTAAATACACGATACTTTTGTAAAATACGTATAGATCGTATAGGTGAATATAATTCATGTAATGTGATCAATCATAACTTGTTTATCAAAATACATTACAACACCATTTATCCTATACATTCGTCTATAAATGATGAAATCACGGTAATGTCCTTACATTTTGTAACAATTTACAACTAAAGTCTACCCTACACCATCGATACTTCTTTATCCACCTGCGCTGCTCCACAACACATCAGTTGCCAACCACAAAAAACATACTCCCAGCCACAACCATAAACCCCATATCTAATAAGATCGCTCGATTCCGTACCGATATATACACCAGCATCACCAACTTCCTTGATCTCTATCACAACACCGTCCAACCATCGTTCCCCCCAACTGTCTCCCGTTATATACGCCAACCTTACACATATACCTCATAATCCCGCAACCACACCTAAAACATAACCGAAAACCTAATCGTTCACCACGAATCTCACTCTCTCTCTCTCTCTCTCGTTCTACCTTACACTTATCCGCACTTCATTACCGGCGCGATCTACCACCACCACCACTATATACCACCACCGCAACACAGCCGGACCTGCGCTCTCGGCGCTCGCGCGCTCCCACGAAAGCGACAGCAACAGCAGCAGGAACGGGGGCCCGGCGAAAGGGAAAATGCTGCTCGCCGCGCCGATCTTTTTATTTCCCTCTCGCTTTACTCGCTTATACTCTCTCTCTCTCTTTCTCTTTCTCTCTCTCTCTCTCGTGGCTGCCCCGTTTTTTGACCGCCGTGCCTGCCAGCAGCAGCAGCAGCAGCGCGGTGAGGTAGACAGCGCGAGTCGACTCGCGATATCGGACACTTGGCCGTAGACAGCGCGCCGAGAGGACACACATAACACACGCAACGCGGGACACTATAAGCGCGAGTCCGAGAGGATTGATTTGCAAGAGATTTTTAAGATACACGGTGTGTGTATATATATATGTGTGACTATTGATATGTATATATATTGATATGTGGTTGTGTTATTATTATTAGAGACAAGTGGTTTGAGACGATTTTTTTTAGTGTCGTTTTGGTTTAACGATCGAGTGAAAAGTGTTTTTTTTTTGGAGGGAAGGGGGGTTGTTATAAGGGGTGGTCGTGGGGAAGTGCGTAAGAAGTGGTTTGCTCGAGGGAGGAATCGGTTGGAGATCGGATGGAGGGGATGAGTTTCGATTTGCGGGTTCGCGTGTATACGGTTTGACGAAAGTTTTCTGGTCGTTAAGGACGTCGTAAATTGTCGACGGGGTACAATGGTTGCGGATGAATTTAAGTGCAGAGCTATTTGGAGGAGCAATGTTTTAAAATTGGAATTTGTTTTTCTGTAAAATTTTTATTGTTCGCAGTATTTGAGTGAAACTAAGAGTGGATTGTTTTACGAAATAGAAATAAATTTATTGACGATATAACGTAAGGCCGTTTAAATTATATTTAGTTTAATTATAAACTTTTGCAATACTTACATCCGCTCCTTCCATTAACGGCAATAGAATTAAAGTATATATCTCTGGGAGAAATAAAAAAAACAAAGCATTTCTTACGTAGTTTATAGCAAAACGTCCTTTTAATTATCCTGTCACCTTTACCCAATCGTCCATTAAAGCAGTTCCGATCGCCTTTTATCACTATCACTTTCGGTCCTCAAAACAATACTTCCCCCTCACTTTCCACTTCTTCCTTCTTCTCCTCCTCATCCAAAATATCACATGAATATTCATCGTACAACACGCGGGATCTGAAAGTCCTCATACTAAATCAACCATAAAACACTTTTTACTCGACGTGATCGCGTTCGCGCGTATATATCCGGAATTCGAAAGTCACACGCACGCGCGCTAAAATTCTCTCTTTCTCGGTGCAGCAGCAGCAGCAGCAGTAACAGGAAAACAAGAGTGAAAGAAGAAGAAGAAGAAGAAGAAAAAAAGGAAGGCTGCTTGCCATATATACTGTACTTTTGATTTCGCGCGCTCGAGCAATTCGAAAGGACGCAAGGAAGTATAAACGTACAATTTGAGACGCAGACTCGCGCGAGGTGTGCAAACGCGAGGAGTGCGATAATAGATCGCGTGCAAAAGTGACCTGTGGGATGTGCGACACGCTGGGATAGAGCGCCACTGCCAGGTGAGTGTTTGTTCTCTTTTTATCATTTCTTTTGTTTTTTTTTATTTATTTTTTTTTACGTACAACATGAGAAATTTTTCAAGTTTTCGTTGTATATGTACAGTCACGTCGATGAAATTTCACGTGTCGGCGCGAAAGTTTATATCTGTACACTTTCGTTTTCATTAAGTAATATATCGAGCGCACGCGCTATACCGATTTGTTCGGTTTTTTTATATATAAAGTATATGCGTTCTGAGCGCACGCGTGGAAAGTTATAAGTATATGTACACGCGAAGGAAGGAAAGAAAAAAAGAAATATATATAATGCTCTCGTGAGGCAAAATTTTACGTCATTAGCTAGCGTAAATTCGCTGGTTCGAGTGCGGCAAGTCTAATATATATAAATCGGTGAGATTCAGCGGAAGAATTCTGATTGATACGCGATGAAAGCGTTGAAAATTCTATACTCTGTAACTGAACGGGAGTTATTTCTTTTTTTTTTACGTTATAGTCGAGTGTTTCCGTTTTGCCGTGAACTTCTGTTTATTTTTATCGTGTTATAAAACGAATTGTATATTTATCGGTGAATCTAGAATTTCAATGTAGCAATGAAAATTTCAAACAACCTTTATTTTTTTCTTCATTGTTAAGTAAGGATTAATATCATACGAATGAAATTTAAGAAAAGAGATTGTAATGTGATGTAGTTCGATAGAGTCAGTTACTTGCGCGCTTTAAAACTTTCGAACTGTCATACCGAGTGAGTTTTTTTTTGTTGACTTGCTGTACCAAAAACTCTTTGTATACGTAACCGCCCGTTACCGTAGAATTTTTCTCTTAAAATGGCTTTATACGAAAAGTGCACGTATATATAGAATGTATATATATACGAGTTACGCAAACAAAATGTTAACCTTTGTTACGCGGCATTACCGAAGTTTGATTTAGGGAGAAATTTTTACCCTCCGCGGATAATTATAATTTCCAATCAACATTTTGTGCTTTATGCAAATTTTATAGCCACTAAAAGATTTTCCTTATTCAAATGGAGCCTATACGTGCAGGGTGATTAGTGAAAGTAATAAAACCGTTATTATGTCTTGTTAGTTTTGTTGAATTTATATAAAGGAAGAAAAAAAGAAGAAAGAATTATGCATACATGTATTCAGCTGTAAAAGTGGTCTGGATAGAAAGTTTTCTATATATATAATCTCTATAGATCACTTCCGATGTTTAATGCATGCAGCGTTGGTAGTATATGACAGCTTCTTCTTTATATCATCCGCAGAGTTTCATCGAACAAGGAAGAAATTCCTGCATTTTTAGTGCGAAAATATTCTCATATATACATTATACTTAACGTACAAATTTACATTTGTGAAATCAAAATTAAATTGAAAAAAAATTCTTGTATTTTTCCATCTTACTTTTCACGCCAGCTAATTAAAATATTAAATACACTGAAAAAAATAAGGCTGAATTTTTGTACGACAATTTACGATAGTCATCCGGTAAAATATATATAATATATATCTATATCTCCCGTCAGTTTTTACAAACACTTCGCCCTGTTTCATATATAAATTGCGCGTGCAAACCATAAGTGATTGTAAATCTCAGCTCGCGAGCCTTGAGCAATCGTTACACATATACACGTACACACACACATATACGTATATATTTATATATACACCTATACAGGAAACTTTAAGCTACGGGCGTCAAAGTCGACGACCGGCTTGGAAATTCAGAAAAACTCCGAAAATTACACGCGCGCGCAAACGGCAGCGTGTCGCGCTGGTAAAATACATCGCCTCTCTATATAGAGAGAGGAAAGTGAAACCGGACTTCGACTCCAATATAGATATACACACACACATATATACTCACGAAAAAGTCCAAATAAATCACGTTTCTCTCTCTCTCTCTTTCTCTCTCTCTCGTTCGCATTTACAACAATGGTTAAACATTCCCGGAAAACATATAAAGTACAACTAGTCGGCTAGATACAAACCAGCAATCATGAGAGGATACTGATTTCTTACCGGGCGCAGAGCGCGTCAAAAGCCCACCGCGGCGAAGTTTTAACGGCCGGCACAGCAGCGTAATACCGGTGTGTATATACACATATACAACAGTCGTAACTTTCAGCGTTGAGGAAAAGGAGCCGGAAATTGGGTGTAAATTGCCAGCTGGGCCTTTTTTCGGTCGCCGCGGCTTTTGCTGTTCGCGCACTTATGTGTATATAAGTACTTACATATATATCGCTTGGTATATTAGTATTTTACGAACGGTTGGATTAATATCGGACATTGGACGAACGAGGGTGTAATTAGGGGGAATTCGAAAGTTCTCGTCAAATGAGTTAATTAGCGAGTATATATACCTATGTAGAGAATGAGTTCTGCGGATCATCAGATTATACGGATCGATGGTTGTGTGTATACGCTTGCGCGAGATTAGTAAATGCATATATGTATATAGCTCTGGTGAATTTCCAATTAAATTTAACAAGGTTTTTTAGTTGCGCGCGTATATATATATATCGATAAACTGCGCGTTGTTGCGCTGTTAGCATTGGGCTTAAGGTTGCATTTTGTATACGTTCACTGTCGTCTACATACTTACTGTGACTCACGCACGTACTTATAACAAGCGTGTCGTTCGTGTTTTTCAATTTTTCGTATAATATA
>JAWWEQ010000027.1:5715948-5752847 GCA_035583055.1 Torymus tubicola
TGTTATTCGTTGGCCCAAAAACTTGACCAACCGTTGCAGTTAAGCCATTTTAGTTGGGTTATTTTCTACCAGGGATTCAATGACTTTTTAATTAGTTTAATTTTTTTTTAAATTTTATATTTTATTTATATCTATATGTACGCAATTAAAACCATTTACCCATTTTTGTCAAAGGTGACGGTCGTCGTATGCCTGATCATCTCTCGCTTCGTTCTCGACGTGTCGTTATTGTTGTTATTACTATTGTCGTCGCCGACAGGCATCAGATCCGAATCGTAGCTCCCCTCGCTGCAGCTGTCGTCGATATCGCTGCACTCCTCGTCCACGTTCGGCGGCTCCAGGTTCTCGTGGATCCAGCGTAAGCTCATTTTGACTGCTACGTTTATAGGTTGCCTGTGTAGACGCCTATACGAAAGTATGCTTATTTTTAACTTTACGTTGTAGCTATTGGTGTAATATAGTTTAGGTATGGTGGTATTTTAAGAATAATTATTTCGTTATTGTTAGTGCAGAATTTTTTTATTATTAAATAATTGAAGTGTAATTTTATGACAAAAAATTTGGTTTATAAAAGTTACAGCATTTCTAGTCCTCTTTTTATATGAATTGTTTGCGAAATTTTTTGGATTTTGCGGCCAAAGTTTTATGGAAAGCGTTTTAATGTAAATTTCCATGCCTAACACGTTTTTACGGTCGATAATAAATCTGTAAGCAATAAAACTGCTATACGTATTCGTGTCACATTACAGAGCTTTAATGCGTTAATTTTACGCTGCGAACCGAAAAGCGTATTGCTCATTACTCTCGCACAATGGTGTCGATCTTTATCTTAATGTTTCATGCATTCGGAGCTCATACAGACGCGGATATGCGTTTAAATTTAACAATATTTTCTCAACTGGAAAACGTTTTTCGTTTATCTTTTTAACAAAACAATGGGACGAAAGTTATAAGTATAAACTTTTTAATAATTAAGGATAAATTGCGAATGAGAATAGATTTAATTCGATATTGTTATTAGCAGATATTATCGAATTGATTGCGTGCGAAAAAATTCTATTAAAGCTTGAAACAAAGAGAAGATTGGATCACGTGAACTCTACCGATAGAAGAGTATGCGGATCTGTTAAAGCATCTGTACACGGTATTGTTTGCAACTATAGTCTCGTCGTATTTTATTCTTACTCAACGTACACTTGAAAAGAATTCCCGTCAGTTGTAACATATTTTCCTGCAAGATATTTTCAAACAATGAAACAGCTTTTCTGTAATTTTAAGCTTAATGGAACACCGCAGTACGTGAGCAACACCGAATGAGGAAGTGAGCGCACTATTGTATTTAATGGCGGCGTGTTTGAGATAGCACGCACACGGGTTTCAGTTTCAAAATTAGTAAGGATTTGACAAGAGTTAATTCTCGTTTCGAAAATTATAAAATTTATTATTCAAAGACAAATTGCAATTATTGTTGACGTCCGATAAAAATGTTTACACCGTTATGTCGATAAATAATAATATAGATATTTTTGTCACAGTATATATGTTAATATTTATTTAAAAACATTTTGATTAAAATTTTATTAATATCACAATACTTTGGTTTGCTGAAAACCGCCTATTCTTACAAATCACGCTACACCGTTACTCAGAACCATCATGATTTTTCCACGCGCTCCACTTTTTCCATCTCGCGCCAGCTGCAGGCTGCATCACTTTCAAACCCATCTCCTTAAAAAACCTCGCTCCTCCTAAACCGCATTAAAAAATAAAAATTCCCTATCCTCTTTCAACTCCCGCTCATCCACTCAACTACACCACTTCGCTTACTTCAACCCTCCTCCTCCTCGACTCTCTTGTCGCAGTCTTCCGGTTCGCAGCTAGTCTGAAAACGCGCACAATTCCGCAGCTGACTGACTAGCGGTATCCCGCCGCGCTCTGTTAAATGCGCAGCTCGGCGACAACTGTCTCTATAACGAGTGTGTATATCTCATATTGTCGGGCTGTCGGTGATGATGCTGGCGCGAAGAGATGCGCGCGATTGTTCCGCGCTCGCGAGAAGAGAGCTAATTTCGCGGTGCCGTGGAATTACGGGCTTTCGTTGGCTGGCTTGTATGACGACGAGCAGTATTGTGGCGCTTTAGAAATGAGTTTGCGTTAGTTCGGGTTTTATGAGCCTGATTCTGTGGGGAACGGTTGCACGGTGAGGTGAACGTTTCTTTCGATGCCGAGAGAGGTAGAATGTTAATTGTAGCGCGTCGGGTGAACTCTGTAATTTACAGTGAAAGCAGGAAATGACGAGGACGGTGATACCTGCAATTGGCTGGAAATGTATTAATTATTATCTCGTGGAATGTGGGAGGGTTGAAGTGTTTATTATGCAAGTTTTAAGTTATTGTTTTATACATATAGAAACGATACTAATATAGTCAATGGAAAAAAAATTGTTAAAACTATATTTTTGGAGTTTTACTAGTTTAGAACTTGTATAGGAATATTACAACTGTTATCATTAGTCGAGGCCCGACAAATTTTACTGATCACGAATCTTTTGCATATTTATGTTCGTGCTATGTGCTAAAGAAAACTAGCCAGTTACGACAGTCGTGCATTCATAAAACGCCACAACTTGTTTAGTTTCTGAGATCAAAAGTTTGCTTTCATTTGAATAATAAATAGAAAGGTTTTTGACACCTCCGGTTCTTAGATTGACTTTCGGAAGTTACGACTTCAGCACATTTTTTGTGTTATTCATACTTAACTTTCTGCTGTTCAATCATACTTTAAATAATGCATACGTAGTAAAACATGGACTACAATTGAAGTATTTTATAACTGCGAAGTTAAACAATACAAGTTTATTCAAATGATAATTGTAAAGAATTTCAATTTGTAAAAGACATAAAACATCTATGCACATTAAGTTTATTCACGTTTTGAAAATCATATAGCTTATTTCAATCTAATAGCAAAAACTCAATTTGAATCATTCACATAAGAAATATATTATAATATAATTAATCCAATAAAACCGTGGCAGAGAATAAATCAATATGATTTGTTAAATCAAATGGAGGCATTTCTACTTAAATTTAATATCAACATTTAATTAAAACAATTTAAATTATGATATGATATTATGATATATTTTTTTAAATAATCGAATTTATATAATATTTTTTATAATTTATAAGCGTCTATAATATAATATTTTCACATTTATCAGTAGTTACTTAGTCATCGATAGTTCGACGACAATAACAACATAATCGTGACTTTTTTAATTTTCCTTACGATAATTTTATACTACAAACAAAAATGAACTCTCTAATAATTCACTACTATTTACAAATGAACAAGCCTATAACAGCATCTGTCTGAAACATCATCGTTTTAACAAAATCCTTCCAAAATACTACACTTACTCCACTACACTTCCTTTCCTCGCCTTTAACACTCCACCTCACCTCACAAAACCACCTTTCTTCACAACTATAACACCACACCGAGCCCTTTCGAATCACTCTTTAACCGAATCACAACTATATCGATGCGGCGCGCGCGACGTGCGTAGCGCGACTGCGGTCCCGCCGTACACTCGCGCCGCGCGGGCTTGCGTCTCGCCGGCGAAATTAGAAAAAATAAGTAGAGACATCCAACAAACGCGCGCGCGAGAGAAAGAGAGAGGCTTTCTCTCGCCCACGCGGACGCGCGCAGTGTATTGCTTTTACATCGAGCGTTTGATCGTTGCGCGGTGATTGATTATTTCGTGTCTATGCGCGTGTGTATAGAGAGGTGAATTGGTCGTTGTGGTATGGAATGGCGCAGTTGCGAGTGTCTGCGGTTTGTTGATACACCGGAATAGTGGAGGGGAAAATGTTGGGTTTTGAATTGGGATGGAATGGTTTTGTTGTATTGTAGCTTTCGGGAAAGTATAAGTTTTCAATTTGAAATAATCTTGTATTGTGAAACTTCAGAAATGTAATTAAAACAAAACGTTAGTAAAATTATATATATATACGTTCTAAGGATAATTAATTTTAAAATCTATCGATTTTTTTAACAATATTCTTAGATTACAAAAATAACTGTATTCTTCGCCGGTTACAGCAGTATCGCTTAATAAATACTATTTTATTTTTAGTAAATATATATATCGCTTTTACCGTAAGTCTTATCATGAATTATCATGAAATATACATACCATATCAATTTTCCAAAAATCCCTCATTTTACATCTTGTATGCAACCAAATTATTAACAGACTTCCACACGAACCCGACCATCTATAATATAAACACCTGTCTTGAAACATTTACGCTAAAAGAGAGAAAACGGCATTTCGTACCTCGCACCATAGTATATCCCGCGTAGAAACATAAAGATCCGCTACTCGTTCCACAGGCCTATTAATAGGCCGTCTGTCGATTTTTCCGTCTCCTTCTCTCTTGCATTAGCTACATTTATTACACATATATATATAACCATGAACGCTTGCTTGTCGGCGCTCCCTGTTTTTGCAGTACACAACGGTGGCGAGGATATGCATGCAGTAGAGAAAGGACGAGTTGATATATCCTCAAAGTTTCCATCGGGGCCAATGGCGTTCTGTATATATATACGGCCTTTTCCGATTTATGGGGTGGAGAGTATTACAGGCGCGCGAGTCGATTAACCGAGAGGCCTAGTTTCAATTAGCTGGCCATTGTGAGCGCGCGTATGTATAGTGAGTGCGATCATAGCTCGAGATGTAATGTGTAATTCAATAACGTCGATGAGAGCCAGTATAGCGCGCAGTCATTCGTTGTGAGCATTGAGGTCTTGTGTATACGCGTGTAAACTATATGGTTAAAGTACGGGAAAAGTTGGCGAGTAATTGATGATTTTACAGAATTCTTTGGGAAAATACTTACCACGTTTCATGTTCTCATTTTAAAATTTGTGGGAAAAGTTGTAACGAAATTGTTATGAAAATAAATTAGCTGATGATTCGTCTACGCGTATATTTAACGCGTACTGATATATTTATGTCAGGACTCTACTCGTTTTATACGGAAAGATTTCCAATAATCTTATTCAAGGTAAAATAAATAGCGTGAATGTAGGCTTTCATAAACTGTTATTATAGTATGTTAAATATAGGTCTCATTTTAACGGATTTATGGATGAAAAACTTAAATTATATAATGATCTCTTACCTGTTACATCTGACTTGTGATAAAGATTTTGAATGTTTTCCATTGCCACGTCGAAGAAATAATTTTACTAATTGTCCACGAAAAAACGTTAAATAATTACATTTATCAACAACTATAATATCATAAAATAATTTCATTAATAAAAAATATTTTTTAAGTAATTAATATAACTTGAAAAAGCAGAAAATCAAAGTAATATTAAACATCTGAAAGGTGAACCAAAAAAATTTCGTTACTTTTAGAAATTGAGTAATAAATATATCGAATAGGATACAAGCTAGATGAAAACCACAAAGTAAGCTCAAAATATCATAGGTTTCAATAAACATTTATTTACTCATGAATATAAAATTACACGTTATGCGATAGATGAAACACGTATCATACAATATTTCACATGTGTAATCCATAATCTCGACGACGCTGACGACGTGTCCTCGCAACAGTTTCGCAACGAGGCTTACAATCTGGTCGTCCTTACACAAAAAATAGAAGAATAAGAAAAGAATAAGAATCAAGACAAAAAAGAGGGAGTTAGGAAGAGAAGGAAAAAAGTAGAACGGTAAAATAAACACTTTTACTGCGCACGCGCTCGTGCGTACGTGTTCGTCGGTTATGTAAAAAATAATACAACGTGTGTGAATAAAAGAGAAATCCACAGAAACGCAAAAAAGGTTAATTTTTTTTACTCTCCGGAAAATCATACCGATCAACAAGTCGATACAAAAGGTATTGCATCTATAATATACGCGACGTTATACAATATTGTTAAAAACATTCACTTGGCCTGGCGTTAATCGGAATACCTTACGATTTGTTAATTGCTCTCTTTCTCTCTTTATGCATCGTAAAAATAATGGAGGTGTGAGTTGGCGCCTAGGCGTGTGCGGATAAACGAATAAATTTCTTTTAGTACAACTCAACAATAACGCTTGCGAGCAAAGCTCTTTCTCTCTTGTCTACAACCCAATAATAACGTTTCATTTCCGTTGTCTCTACATTTTTAATAGCCTATAAAGTGAAAGAAATAAAAATCTCTCCTCTCTCTCTCATCCAAGCAATCGGACGACCGATCCATTCTAACCCTATAACTATATTTGTTTTTATTTTCTCCTTATAGTTATCACATATAATACAGTATTTTACATTCTCCCACACGTCTCTCTTCTATTACTCACGACAGAAATTACAACAATTAATGTCGCTGGGTTTTATCGTTGAATTTGCCTTCGACCGACCGTCGAAGTTCTATGTGTATGTTTCTCTCTGTGTATATGCACGCCACGCGGCGACTATAGCCGCGCTCGTTTCAACTTACACGCTAATTGCTAATTACATAAATACACGTTATTTACATAATGCTTCCTGTGTGTGTGTATGTGTTTTGTGTTGGTTGGCTTTATTTTTCCTTTTTATATGAGAGTTTTTTTTCTCATCTCTTGTGTGTATTTGTTAGATTGTTTTGTTCCTCTTTCTCGTTGCGTAAGCCCGCAAAAGTCCCCGCGCTCCTATTGTTCACGCCGCTCTGTTCCACGTTCTCGCGGAGGCGGTGCGTGTTTGTCTGTCTACGAGCGAGGGACTTTGGCGCTTTCGTCCTATTTACAAAGCGCAAGAGAAAGGTCCACCTCGAATCGAGTCGGGCCGTTATATTGGTCTGCAACTTGGGAAAATATAGCCGGAGCGCGCTATACATTCAAGTCTGTCAGCTCGGATTCCCACACGAGACTGTTTGAATTTTCAGTTTTCTTTTTTTGGAGCACTGTTCTGCGAGCATGAAGTTTGGCCTTTGCTCTAGACGCAGCTGAACTTGACACCTGTAAGGAGATCGAAGGCGTATTAGGTGCTGTCAAAATGAGGCGCCGATATACGTATAATGATCTGATAGTTTTGAGTTAAAGTTTGGTGTGATACAAACATGGATATTATTTTTTTTAGTTTGAAAGTCAAGAGTTTCTTTGTTTTATATGGAATAATTATTTGCATTAGTATTGACATGTTTTACAGTAATATTTTTAATTTTTTCAATATTAATTGTCATCATTTATTATTTTACTTGGTGACTAATGCTTATTTCATTGAAAAATATGATCGGTATGAAAAGTTGATAAAGTTTTAGGTTGATAACGAAAAATTAAATCATTAAATGCACAAATAATCGTAACTTTATGAATTTGATATCTTAATCAAGGCTTTAATCATAAAATTAAAACCACTTCAATACCAAGGTTTATGTAGGTTTCGAAACTTAAATAAAAAAACAAGCTCATGTTTGATTTGCTTAGCTTAATAACTCTCTTTCTGTACTGCCATCATTTCGTTTTTTTTTTCAAAGCATAATTTTAATTGTAGAAATTCTAAAAAAAGCTTTAAATTTCAATATAATAAGAAGCAATATCAAAGCACAGTGGATTTATGATTCAATCATTATGAATAATTTGCCAGAAAAACATTAAAAATAAATTAAAAAAAAATCTTTCTCAAGATGAATCTTTAGATATTCTCAAAAATAAAAACTTATTTCACAGCAATGACTCTAGTTATATTCAAAGCAATAGTTAAACTATTCATGACATACACAATACTCTAATGAAAGAAAAAAGAAACCTATAATTAGTTACTTTTAATTCTCTTGTTTAATTCTCTCGTGGCAACGTAAAACAGGAACTAGAAATAAGCCATCGACCGAATCTCAAGTCCACTGCCTCTCCTCTACAATTCTACTCGAAATGACGATGGTACCTACACAGGACAAACAGGAAAATCGAGGGTGTTAATACTCGTTTTGGTTTTTGATTTTCTTTTTGTTGTTGTTGTTGTTTTATGGTTTTTTTCTATTGCTATAATGGACTATGTGGTGAAAAGAGAAAGGACTTTTGGCTTGTTTTTTTTGCGAATGCGTTCGTGATTTTTAGGGTTATTTGAGATGATGATGGAGATGGTGATGGTGGTGATGGTATAGTTGTGTACCGTCGTCGCTGGAGTAGCAGTTGTGACAATGGAGTTTGTGGTTGCGCACGCGCACGTCCGTGCCCATGAGGCCGTCACCTAAGCGCACGTGGCAGACGCAGCACTTGAAACACTCCATGTGATAGAATAACCGTAGGCTTTCGATTATCATGGCAGCGCCTCGTCCTACGTAAAATTTTTCATAAAATTATCCATAATCACCAATAAATTTGCTACTTAGATTAATTTTTTATTTCGAAAGATCAAGCGCACCTAATTCGTCGCCGCAGTGTGAACACTTCTTTTTTCCGCTGACGCTCAGCATCTTCTCTTGCGATTCGGTATTGTTGTTGTTATTGTTGTTGTTGTTATTGGGCGACTGGTGCACTTTGAGTTGCTGCATCTGCTGGTAATGCTGCGACGAGTGCAAGTGTTCCTGGCTGGTACTATGTTCTAGCCTGTAACATCACCGCACAATTAAAATCTGCTTTTTATTTGCTTTCATTGCTAATAAAAAACAACTAATGATTTGAAAACATACCTTCGTCGAGGTGACAGGGGTTTGTCCTGAACGCGGTTCTGTACCCTTTGGGTAAGCGTCTGGATAATAGAGTCTGGCAGGGGCTTGCTATCAGGCCTGGGTGGCGAGGCTGTGTACGGGACGGAGGTTCCCGTTACGTGAGGCTTGCGTGCTGGTGAACGCTGGTTCTTCTCGCTCAACCTTCGCTGCTCTGCTTCCTGTAATTAAAAAATCAGTTATATTTCCGTTCAACATTTTTATTTGCTTATTTCATAAAGACTTTTTTAAGAAGACAAGGTTCAAATTCCAAAGACCAAACAATTGCGAAATTTCAATCTTATCTCTTATTCTTCTATGCTTCTTTTGAGCTGCATTCTTACCCAACCTTTCCGCCCATTCAACCATACAAAAGTCTCGCTTGCAAAACTTTTCTATCACTCTTTCTCTCTCACTCTCCTCGAAAAGGCGGCACAAATGAGATACTCACTTGAATCAGCCAGTGTTGGTACGTGTAGTCATGGGCGACACGGGGCACGTCGCTTTTACGTCTCTGCACCCATTGGTCTCCCTGGACGATCCTGGGCCTGGGCACAGCCGAAAGTGCCTGCAGCGTCTGCCTGGTCATCTGACCGTGATGGGCATTGGTAGCGCTGCTGGTTGGATGACCGTTGGACAGCGTTGTCGTGGAGCAGCTCGAGCGCAGGGGCGCCTCCACCTGCTGGGGAATCGAGTCCGCCGACGGGATCCGGCTGTTCCTGTGATGTGAAAGAAGAATTATTGAAAGTGTTTAATGGGGATATTGTATAATGTAATATGCATAATTTGATGAAGAAATATATTAAATTTTATTGATTTATATTCAAAATATCTCGATTGAAAGGTTTTCATAATTACCGATATTCACATCTACAACATTGCCGGTTCATAATTGAAATTTAAAAATATCTTTTATAAGACTACAGTGATTATCTTGTTAAACCGTTTAATGCCTTTATATCCTGCGCAATGACATCGGATAGCGGTATGGATGCGACTGCTGGTACACGATCGTCTACATACGAATGAACCGTAACGAGATGCACACGAACGGGAGTTGTTGCATAAGAATCAAGGATATCGATGTCGTTCGCGAGTACTTTGATCCATGTGTGTCAATGATTCAAGGTCCAATTGCTCGCGTTTTATGGGCGTTTACATAGACAACGTTATACATAGGTTGGGTCTCAAAAGAAGACCGAACTAAACGTTGAATCATTGTATTGAAGACGTTGCGCAACCATCCGAACGTTTAACAGTCTTTTAATTTCGTGTTTACGTTTGACTAGATAATTTAGGGTTCTCTACTAACATCGCCCAATCTAATCGTCACGTCGTCCAAACATCAAGCAAGTCATTTATGAACATCACATTTTAACTCATCTTTGTTTAAAAATCTTTCTAACAATATGGTGTAGAAAACTAGCTGAAACTATAGCATCAATAACAAACCCTTACCTGATCGTCACATCCCTCTGCCTTTCAATCAACCTCAACGGCTTCGCCGGTGGTATCGGCGGCGGTGGTGGTGGTCGTCTACGCTGAGCTAAACTAGGTTGCTGCTCCTGGAGCAGGTTGGGCATCGAGGCGCGATAATTCAGCGGCGCCTGGTGCTGTAGCGGTTTCGAGTACAACGCGGATTGAGCCTGACGCGGCGGTGGTGGTACCTGAGCAACATCTTGCATGGATTTCCATTGTTCCTGAAGCTGCTCGGCGAGCTGTTGCTGTTTCTGCTCACGGTAGGCAAGGTTACTACGCTGGCGTTTTAGCTCCTCCTGTTCGAGTTGTAGAAGCTCGCGTTCGACGCGTAAGACATCCTGCTGAGAAGATGAGAAAAGGTTTAAATTTTATGGGTAGAAAAAAATAGTTTTTAATAATGTGTACGATAATAAAGTGACTTACTCGTGATGCATATTCGTCTTCATTGCTGCTCAAGGCCGGGCTCATTGGCTTGTTCTGGAAGAAAACAAACATTTTCATTCATCAACACGACAGTCATTCATTGAGAATTCGGAGAATACGGGGCAACGAATCGAACAGTCAATAGACATAATATCTTTGAATTCATTCAATTCTAACGAATATTTTGCAAATACAAGATGATAAGCTATCGTTATTATATTACTTCTGAAAATAAAAAAAGCCTTACCTCCGGAATATTCTTCTCTCTCAGCTGCACGCATTCCTCCTGTCTGCGCAATTCGGCGGCGTTCCTCCTCTCGCGTTCTTCGCGTTCCTGCATCCTAATCTGTTGCTCTTGAATGCGTGCTTCCTCCTCTTCTTGCAGGCGTTGTTCCTCCGCGCGTTGTTTCTCCATCTCTTGTTGCCTGATGGCGGCCTCGTCTTGTTGCCTTGTCAGTTCCTCCTGCTTGCGCAGATTCTCCTCGTTCATGCGCAGTGTCTCAGGGCAACGACGTTGCTGTTGTTGCTGCTGTTGTTGTTGATTGTCGTTTGATTCTTGAGAGGCGCGTGCGCGCTCTAGTTGCATCTTCTCTTCCTCGAGCTCGCGTAGTTTGTGCGCGAGTTTCTCACCGATGTCACTACGAGATGTAGAGGGGGTTCGGTTAGTTGATGATGGACATGCGTGGGAAAGTTTTAAAGGGCAATTGGGGTGGCTTATGTGGTTGCGATCTGATGTGGAGTTGTTGTTTATATATGAATTGTTTTAGTATGATGATAGTGGTGGTAATTTGGGGAAATATGTTTTAAAATTAAATTAACTTAAACTAATTTCTTATTTTATTATTAATTCAAGATTGACTAATGCTATCGGATAAGCGCAATGTATTCATGAAATATACGTTCAATGTTGTAAAAGTATTCGATATTTGTCTGAAAAATTTTTTAGGAATTGTTTAAATTTCAGAGATTATGGACGACTGGTATCATAAAATTGACAGATACCAGATATTTTTTTAATGGCAAATAAGATAAAAAGTAGGCGTGGAGTTAAAATTGGAAAGAGTTATTAACAAATTTATCTTCCTTTACAAATATAAACTACGAGTGAAAAATACGTATTTTATCTCAAAGTCGTTTTCAACATTCAATACCTACTGTTATGTAAATAAGCTATATCTACGTTTTCGCAAATGAATGAAGGAAGTATGAGATTGAAAAATTTTGTAATGAGCCTAGCATGAGTATATTCAACATGAGCCAAGCCATGTTTGAAAAAAGATGAATAAAATGCCAAATAATACGTCATTAAAGTCAGATAGATAGATAATCTTTATTTGTCGTAATATTGACAAAAATATACATATACATATATTTATAGACTAGTAAAACAATACCTTTAAATTACGCACAAAAATCATTAACAAAGAATATATAAACAAAAAAACTACAGATGAGATAACAACCATTACAAATATATATTATATATTTATCTTTCTCTCCTCACATCCATTAACAATCATCATCATTGGGCTATAAACTAGTAAAAAAAAAAAGAAACGATCTCTCTCGCGCGGGCGTCACACCTACCTATTGATCTCGCGATTGTTCTCGTAACGCCACTGCTCCTCGCGCTCGAGCACCTCAATGATCTCACGCTCCTTCTTCGTGATCTCGTCCTCCTCGGAGGAGGTAACGCTAGCGCCGAAGGGTTCGCTACTCTGTCGGCTATGTTGCGACATATCTGGACTAACGGGCTGCTTGGTCCAGTCCTCGGCCTGACCGAGCTCGACGCCGCTATCACGCTCGTGGCTCGAGTCCTGCTCATAGTTGCTATCCGTGTCGTAGCTACGACGATGCAGCTGCTCGATGCGACGTTCCTCAGCGAGGATTGCCGCCATGTCTGGTGGCTTCGTCAGCGTTAGTTCACGCTCGAGCTCGTCGTCGTTGAACTAGTGGGAAAGCAAGGATATGCGTCGTTGTAATGTTATATTCTTATTTTTAGATAAATTTTATTTTATTTCAGTGGATGTAATATGATTTTAGTGTATAACATCCCACTGGCGGTTATACTAAAATTTATAAGAACTTGAAATTTTTTTAACTTTGAAAACATTGCAATGGAAAAAATTACCTATTAAAAATGATTATAATATAAAGTAATATAGATAAACTTGGAATATAACAACATTATTTTAAATCGTAATATTAATAAATATCATAATAATTTTTAATAGACCATTTTACTCAGTATAGTTAAGGAAGTTATTAGTTTTTATTTTTAAGGAGTACCTTGAAAAGATATAAAATCTTAGAAATAAATTTAAAAACGAAAACCATTCCTTTTAACTTGTAAATAATTAAAAAAAATTTTTTCTATGACATTGGCATCAACATAATGTTAATATGTTTAGCTATATATTGTTATGACTATAACCTCAATAAAATATTATTGGAATATCATTAAAAAGTATTATTTACAGTAATTTGATAAATCCATAATATTTTACAATAACATAATTCATTGATTAAAAGCTCACCCCTTCAATGCCTAAGAAATCCGAGCGTCGACTGCGCAGCTCCTTCTTGATTCTACGAGTAGAATTGAGTCTTTTCAGCGGTTCTATGGGATGGTTCTCTTCATCGCTGAGATCCACCGGCGGCGGTGGTGGCTTCTCTTTCGGTGGTTCCACACTGGTCGGTGGTCCCAACGGGAAGGACAAGCCGGTGACGATCTCTTCATCGCTCGAAAAACTCAGCGGTAAGATCTGTAGAGAAAAAAAGAAGGAAGAAAATATAGGTGTGTATAGAGTCGATATTTTAGTTTATATAATAGTTTCCCGGTTAATCATTGGTGATTCATGGTGCGTTTCTGTTCTCAACCTTGGTAATATAGTATTATATATATATAATGGTTTACGTTAGTTACAAGGTTGGCTTAATCAGAAAATCTAAAGAGCATATACGCCGCATTTGTGTAACAAACTAAGGCAATAAATTAAATCTAAGGAATTCACAGTTACATAGATGCTCATTGTTTGGAACAGTATTTATTCGTGCATGACGTAGTGCTCTATCGAAAATTTCCATCGCCGTATTAACCGTTGTTGAATTTTATTAGTTTTTATGTGCTGCGTTATTTTTTCAGAGAAAAATATTGTATTTAATTTTCTTTTTCATTTCAGTTGAAAAATTTACAGGTGGATTTGTTATTCAGTAAACTATATGGAAAATTTATATAAATAAAAATCTAAAGCTGTCAAAAAATAATCTTGGAAAAAAAAGTATTACAATATAAATTTCGAACTAAAAAAAAATTGAAACCCATGGCTATATAGCCTTTTTTCTTCAATTGGTATGACCTTTCAATGAATCAATGAAATTACATCTCATCAATTATTCTTCGTCCGTACAACGAAATGTCAGTCAATATAAAAAAACACTTCTACTCACAAACATTTCGCACGAAAAAACGTTATCGTACTCGCGACACGCATAAGTCAGCCACCACACCTCCTTCAGCTCGACTCACCTGCATCGAGACTGGCGACAGCGGACTGAGGAAGTCGGAGCACAGAGACGTCCTCTCGAGCGCTAGCGTCGTAGGCCTGACGGCTGGTGTCACCGCCACCTCCTTCGTCATCGTCATCGTCGCCGTCACCATCTCCTTCTCCTCCCTCTCCATCATCTCTTGTTGTAGCTGCTGCAACTGCTGCTGTTGCTGCTGTTTCTTCTCGGGCTCCTCTGCCAGTTCTGGCGTCTCTATCTCTTCCTCCTCCTCTTCTTCTTCTTCTTCCTCCTCCTCCTCTTCAGGCACGGTTGCAGGCGCTGACTCCGCGGGCTGCGGGAGCAAAACCGGAGCGTTATACTGTAATTCCGCATGAGCGTGCCGGCGGAACGGAGTGAGCGAGCGAGAGAAAGAGAGAAAGACAGGATTCGCGAATTTCGCAACGCCACATTCTATGCAAATCCTCTCGCGGGAGGAGTGTGTGTATAATACACGGGTGTTGGAGTTTCGTGCTCTCGCTCGCGGATTTTAGCCTAGGGATTTCCGTTGGTTTTCGTGAAGATCACGAAGTATGTGTATGTGTGTGTACGATGTCTATTGAGAATTTTTGATTTTTAGGTTGCGTGCGGGTGAGGGAACGTATGTGTGTATGTGGGTGTAGAGATGTGGAACACTGATGTGGTTTCGTCTTCACTGACATTCTTTTCTTTTTGTACACAATGAGTTGTTTTACTCTTTAAATTGGAGATGCATAATTTCTAGAGCAGTTTCAAATTTTTCTTCTTTTTTTTTTTAATTTAAATGCCGGCGAGTTTGATAATACACCGATAATCCACATCTCTTCACTTTAAGGAATGGTTATGGGAATTTTTTACGTGCATACAGTTTTAATACAAGTATTACAGTTAATTCTGTTTTAGTAAGTAATTGGATACAGTTTTTGTATTTTTGTCGGTGCATACATTAGTCGTCACATACGTGCTTTATTATTTGAATACAAATTTTCAAACAAATACGTGTTAAAACATTCAGATTCATTGTTTGGTCACACGCCGCTGTATTCCGTTCTCAACATAGCGATAAGACCGAAAATATATATATTTTTTTCGCAGAAAACTAAATTTTATAAAACGACGATTCTGAAACTACTATCACTCTACACAATGGAGCGAAAACCATATTATGTTATACAAACTAATACACTAACTAGTTTCGATTGCACAAGGTTCCGCGTCATATTTCGTAAAAATTCGTTACCTGTACAGAGGAACATGAAACACGGCGGGCGTGTGCTACCGTCGCGCAACGCCGACTAGATAGCGACTAGATAAGAACATTCGCGAACCGTTTCAATGTTCAGTCTGTTCGAGCGGCAACAGATAAGGAAGCTGACATTGAATATACCACGATCAATAGATCATAAAAGAACGTTGAAAATTCCGCAGATAAGCGTGCAATGTACGCTAGGCGACTATCTCCTCTGACACAGTATTACTCTCTCGATGTTGCCAATTTTCGATTGAAAAGTGTTTGATTTGTGGAGGATACTCTTTAATATTGTTTTCAACTTCAAATTGAGACTATGTTATGATTTTAAGATGTTACATTTTATTTTATACGAATTACAACTTTTTCTTACTTCTGCGGTTCTACTGAATCGAAATGAATTATCCGCAGTTCTACGTTCTACAACTATTACTACAAATAGTACTAAAACTACATCTAATTTTTTTTCAACGATAACATTGATGCACAGTTTTTAAAACGTATATAACTTATCAAAGAGACCGTATTATCACTAAGTACCGTGGCATAAAGAAATATAATAATCTTTAAAATATGTAGTATTTTATAATACACTTTTACAGATTATTAGAGTTCCCTGGTGAAAATCCAAAACATTTTATAGCCAACAACTGACGATTTATTTTAGAGCTGGCCATAACATGGAAATTTTTCATGTCCAGTTTCTGGCTCCCGATGAAACTCGTTTTCTTCCATTATTTGGCCATGTAATAGATTGAAAAATAGAATGAGTTTTTCGAAGACACGCACAAGCTTGTTCTTGAGTATTTTAAAGGTATTAAAACTGATCAGTTTAGTGAGAGAGATAGACAGAATCAGATGGAGAAATATAAGTTTTGCTGAATTATTCATAGAATGAGTACAATAAACGATTTATTCGTTAATGTTATTTATTTATATTTTCAAAAGCTATCCAATGCAGTTTAATGCTCTTTTATCAAAGATAAAATTAATAAATGCATAATATATGAATATTTTGCTTTTACGCCAATCTAAGAAATTTGCAGAAAATGGAAGAAAAAGCATTTCACCATAGCCTCTCATTAGCCAGTTTTACTAGCCATCTTATAACTTTTTGGCCATTTCGTATAGATGAATTTCTATTAGGGTTATTAAAAGTATAAAAATATAACTATTATATTTTTTCAATGTTTATCATTGCAATTTAAAAATAATTTATCTTTTATAATGTCTAATGGATTATTTGTTATTGACTTTATCAAATAACTTTAAGTATTTTTTTTAGTTTAGATTTATTAAGTATTTTATAACATTAATAAAAGAAGAAAATCATTTATGAGAATATTAAAAATACGAATAAAATATAATGATAAGTGTTGTTAATAATTGGTGCATTTATTCTACATTATTTAATAAAGAAACTGCAAGCTGCATTCATAAGCTTAAAAGCCAAGCAAGAAACTACATAGAACTACAAAATATTGTAAGTTAGACGCAAGTTCAAAGCTACTACAGACACAAATAAGTAACGAGCATTATTCAGTAGGTGAGGGCTTTTCAGAATCAAAACCAAACCGAAAATTTCACCCTTACCTTGACGCACCCAAGCTTAGAGAGCATAAGTGCAGACCTTGTAGAAAGATGGCAGAGCGTTGAACATACTTATTATATTGTCGGTAGTTCTACTGCATTATCATGGCTAATAGTTAAATTTTAATTGAGTTTTTAACACGGGGCTCAATTGCTCCAGCAATCATAATTTTAGCGATATTAAAAGCGTTATACATAATATCTAATCTAGCATAGATTTTAAATTGTTCTTGAAAAAAAAATACAATTATTGGAAAGGTAAACTAGATTTTCTATATATTGTTTATGTACTAATAATGTACGACTCAAATAATAACAATAACAAATCGTCTTAATCGTCTGTGAGTATAAATTAAAAAATTATTATCGTCACCGATAATTTATCAAGTTAAATAAATCAAAATAAATTTATTCAAAAAGTGTCGTTAATCTGCCTGAAAAAACAACGGATTACAGGGATCAAGTAAATAATCATAACATTCAAAGTTATGCAGTAATTGCTGTATATATTTTGCGTTCGTACTTTGAACCTCTTAAACGCTACAATATATTCGAACATTATCGTTCGTATACACGCATTCAAGGCTTCAGTACAGAACCTCAGGTAATTTTCTTATTCTTTTTGTTGATAATTAATTAGTCTAAGGTATTAATCATCTGGCTTTTCGTTTCTCCGATTTATCATTTCTCTCGCGAAATAAATAGGTCATTATACTTTGCGTCATGCACACGAGATAATCTTAAAAGTATCACAATACGTTACGACTTAGGTCAATTGTTTATAGGCGTTTCTCTCCTTTGCTACAAACTGTTTTTGTATAATTTATGCAATTCGTATTCAGTATTGAAGAATAATTTCATGCATAAATTAAAATGTACATGTATATCCAAAAGTAAGGTTTGTTCGATTATTATTGTCGCGTGCTAAGTTTCGGTCTCGGTTACTTAAATCTACGTTTACGGATTAATAAATTTCCATTATCAAAATTGAACCTTTCCTTCTAGCGAAGAGTTTACTATGATGTTTTATAGTCTAAAAGACTCGCAGTATAAATATGCAAAGTTAATAGATGTTTTTAATCGCCTGAAAAAGGTGATCAAGAATTAATTCTCTTCACACTTGGTTCATTGTCAGACCTTAAAATTATCGTCCTGATTAAATACACAATTTAGAAGCAAAGAAGAATGAATCAGCAAATTTTAGGTTACCATTTGAAACGTTAAATTTCAAGAGTACATCAAATGACTTTAAACTTGAGAAGTATATGATATACTATTGATATAAAATATTTGCGTAATTATATTATCTCAATATATGTTAAAGAATTTAATGATAGTACTATCATTACGCATAATTAGAACTCATCTGATTCTACTTTGCTCCTCAATTGTACAATTACAGCTACGCCAGTCAGCGTCTAGTCACGTGTGCATCTTTTTCTCTACTCTGATCTCTTGCATGTATATACGCACAATTTATTAATTGACTACGCGACTAGCGCTACGATATACGAGATAATGGCAATTAATATACGTTTGTGCTTTTTTCTTCAGTATGCCTTCGATAATAATTATTATGAATGCGGAAGATAGACGTGTGCTGTGGGGGTTGGAAGAAAAGACGAAAAAGAAAGAAAAAATAAAGAAAAAGAAGAAGAAAATCGGGTCGTTATTACGGTTATCATCTATTTACATTCGTCATCGAGAGACAGACGAACGAGCGGGCAAATAATATAAATTAAATTAAAGCGCTCCGCTCGGGATCGTCGTCGTCGTTTGTGCTTGCGCAACGTTCAGTAACGCGTACACGAGCTTTTTGTTATCGTCTATTTACAAAGTGTCATGTGTAATATATCTTGCTTCACGGTCGATCTCATCGGTCTTTCCAGCTTTAATCACTTTGGCGAACTCTCTTCATTCTCATCTCGAGAATTGTCATAGTTCTCTGGAAATCAGATGGAGAAGAGAAGGAAGAAAGTTACCATTGCGTCGTTCGAGATTGTGTGCGAGATTTTGTTCGTGGAGCACTCAGAAAAGTTTCTTTGTCTTTGTTTTCGGAAGCGGAGGAATATCAAGAGCTTTTTTGACTTTAAATAACTGACGTATTTGTCTGGGGAAGCACTCTACACATTGAAAATACATAGTGGCTTCTGTTGAGGGTTTTTTTTCTGAGTGATTGATTCACGATCTCGAAGCTTTTTGCGCTAATTACTGTGAACTAAAGCAAGGACAATTGTAAAACAGGAAATAGCGCATTTAAAAGATAAAGGATGTTCATGTGGATTCTCTTAATTGACAAACCAATGAATATCTCATTACTTGGTTGTATGTAGTATCCGCAATGTTACTAACAACGAAAAACTGACATCAAAATCTACATCGTTTATTGTACCTTCTTAATAAGAAAATCATCGTATTGTACATGTTTATAAAAAACACTATCAACAGGTTAAAAATAGCATCATGCACCTATACAATTTCATTAGCCCTTGCACCATTTTACTTTCGAGATCGCGAATCAAGAATCGAATGATCACGAAGTCATACATGACCCGTCGATCTTCGAATACAAGAAGATAGCTTTATTAAGATTTCTTGTAAGCAGTGCTTAACTGCTCGTCGACTCTGACCTCGGTGCCGCCGCTCGCCTCGTCCGCATAGCGTTCAACTGTGATGAATGGCGTGACCAACGCCTGGCCCCGTGGCACCACCACCTTCTCGCACACCTCCACCACAGTACGTCGTCGTGGGTCCTGGGTCGTTAGGTGCCTGGGACTCGTAGGTGGACTCGTGAATGGGCTCGTGGGAGACGATGGAGTTGTGCAGGAGGAGGAACTGGTCTTAACTAGTACTGGGATCTCTGAAGGCATTTGGACCTTTTGAAGAGAGCTCCTAGGTTTAGGAGACAAAGGTGATAACGGAGATTTTGTAGGAGATGCCGGGCTGGTGCATGTGGGAGATGTGGGTGACGTGAGAGAACACGTGGAAGATGTCGGAGAAGTGATTATCATTTTCCTGGGTAGAGGAGTTGGAATTTTTGAGGGTGAACGAGGCGATGGCAATGGAGAGGACACCGTATGTGAGGGGCTACTGGATACGGATGATATTCTGGAGTCTGTGTGCATTGGACTCGTAGGAAGAGAATAAAGTTTTGATTCTGTGTGTAGCGGACTGGTAGGCAAAGAGGATATTTTTGATTCCGCGTTTAATGGACTGTTAGAACCAGATGATGCACGGTCGGAAAACATGGATTGCAAGTTTCTGTTTTCAGGTTCTAAGGAAAGGTTCAGAGAACAAATAGTATTTGTAGATGACGAATCGGGGGTAGATAAACTCTCGGAGGTACTTTCTGGTTGAACTTCATCTTTGGGACTAGTTGTTTGACTTTTGGACAGTCCAGGAAGATAAGACTTGAGTTTGGGAAGGACACCAGGAGGTGATTGCCGAGGTGGCACTTGGGGACTTTGGTATATGATAGGTCGTGGAGACGAGGAGCACTTGTGGGGAGGAGGAGGTGCGTTAGCGTTAGTAGTCCACGGCTCGGGTTTGCCGTCGCTGTTAGCGGATAGAAGTAGTGGTTCTCCAGAGGTAGCAGAAGTACAAGAGGAGGAAGAAATTTCAGCGGTGCCCTGTTGAGCAATTGGAGAAACAAAGCATTCATGTACAATCGCCGGTCCATCACCAACCATAGGATATATAGGACGTTCATAATATTTACAAAACAAAGGACATGTGTAAACCATATACCAAGCATACCCATAAAAAAGAATGTAGTAAGGAGTAATGAGGATAAAGGAAATATTGGGTGTATCATTTTTTTATAACTACTAAATGTTTTATCTAACTTACTTATAAGTAATGTAATTACTAAGGAATTATTCCACTACCTCAAACTCCTTACTCCATTTTTACATAATATTAATAATAAAGTTAATTAAAATAGAAATCACCATTATCTACTGAACTTACCGTTTCTGTCAGCACTGCATCGCGTGTTTCGGGTTCAGATGTCATCCCGACGATATTTTCTTCGACTCTCTCGAAATTCTTCGAAGTTTCGACGAGCGTTGTTTCAATAGTACTGCGAAACTCCGTCTTTTCTTCTACAATAACTGGCTGTTGATGCTTATCATTAATAATATTACTATTTCCAATCTCTTCCTCAATTGGCTCATCAGCCTGGCTGACGGAGCAACTGGCATCCGCTGTATGGATGCCCGAGTCCTCGCGGTCTGTGTCATTCAAGATTTCTGCAGATGACGAAGAGGCAGGGTAGCGCCTGGTCTGGTGATAATCTAGCTCTTCGAGGCTTTGCACACGTTCAAAGGTATCGGGACCGCTAGAAGCGTCTGCATCCAGTGAGTCGAGACTCTGATGGAAGGTGGCTCGGGGTGCTCGGTACTCCGAATCAGGTGAAGAGCTGCGCTCGCTCGGCGTTGAGTTTTCAGCTCGGTTATTCGTCTAATGTTTAAGAAAAAATTTAATTTATTAATGGTTATAAATGTAACATTTTATCATAAATGTTCACTTGTTATTATTGTACGCACCTGTTCGTGGAAGCAGTTATTCGAGCGTTTCTCTGTTTCCTTGCAGCGGTTGGCATCCAAGGAAATCAAGCGATCCTTGATGGATTTGGCGCTAAGTTCACCATTATACTGTTGAGTTGTCGAATTTAATGCTTGGAATCCTTGCTCATTAGCTGTGTATTTCTCAAGATTGAAAAGACGTTCCCTTAATGGCTTAACACTTTCTAGTTCCTCAGCCACCAGATCCCTCGTCTTGATTTCTTTTTCACTGCTTAGCTTTTCTCTGTTGAAACGTTCTCTTACCGAGGTGGCATTAGAGTCAACCGAGTGCCTTGGACTTTTGCTGACTTTCTCGAGGGCCTCAGCTTCGCTCTTTTGCCTCTCGAGGAACGATAGTCGCTCCTTGATGGACTTGGTACTACCTAAATCCAACCTGTTGTTATTGTTATTCTTATTTTCAACATTTTCCCGCGATGCCTTTTCAAAGATTTCACGTCTTTTGAGAATGTCGACTTTGACCACAGGCGTCGCTGCAGTGCCATTACTTTTCGCTTCGAGGTTGTTTGTAGAGAGTTTGAAAGGCGAGATGCTACGAGAAGCTGACTTGGTCACGTTTTCGAGCTTGGCGTCGAGGTCGGCGAGTGACCGTCTGGGGATGTTCTGGGACACACGAGATACGTAACCCCGGATCGCGCCTTCGTATGTGTACTCCTCAGGCTCAGGGGAGCTGGCTGTGGCAGTCGTCCCCGAGTCGTAATCCTGACCGTTGTTGTGATTGTTGCTCGTCCCGTTGTTCTTGTGGAATCCATTGTTTAAGACCTCTTTCTTCAGCGGGGGTAATGCGGTCGTTGTGGTTGCAGGTATTGACGTGATCGGCATTTCGATTGTAGTCGTCGTAGTCGTGATCGATGAGGCGGAAGAGCTATGATTATCATTGGTGTCGTTGCCATTCTCGTGGCTGGCGTTATCCACGTCCGAGTGGTTCTTTTCAATTTCGCTGTCTCTGTCGCTCTATAAAATGAAAAAATGAATAAATTAAAATTTGTATTAAGACAATTCTTCTGACATTTATCGTCAAATAGTTACGGAAACTTACGAGAACACTGTGGTTATCATCGTGGGCATCACCGCTGACCGAGCTCTTACCGCTGCTCGTACCGATGCCAAGATCGCTCAGATCGTTTGCGTCATCTTCGTTGTACACAGCCAAACTTATGCTGAGTTTGCGGCCTCGGCTGTTACGTTCCTCCATCATTTCCGAAAAAGTTTTGCTTCGTCTGCGTTGTCGATCATGGTCCTCGAGTTCCAAGGTTTTCATCTCTACTACGCGTTCGATTATGTGCTCCTGCCGTTTTCGCCTACTGCTCTTCCAATTGTCCAGATTCTGTAAAGACCGAGAATAGAGTTAGTGTTGGTTTGTTAGTTTTATTATTAAACTGGTTTAATGAATTTCCAATTTTTATTGTTGATTTTTTGTAAGTCGAAAAGTGCTTTTACGACACTATAAAAAAACGTTTACTGTCAGTTTAATAAAAAATTCAACAGGATTATTAGTTACGATCATCATTTAAAACATAACTGAGCAATTACTAAACGTGAAATATTTTAATAATCTTATCTATACTTCGGCATCTATAGCACGTATATGCTTATCGTACATATTATAGAAATTAAGTTATAAATATTTTCACATATTAGAATATCAGAATAAATGATAATGGAATATTTTTTTGGTCTAAAAATATTTACATAAAATTATAACAGATGTAAGTACTAACCGACTGCCAGTCTTCGGGATCATCTCGAATCTCTTGTTTAATTTTCTTAACTTCTTGAACCTTTTGCAATTGTTCCTGTGCAGTGCGATAAAGTGAGCAAGGTCCCACTTTCACGAATTGCAGAGGATTCGTGGCTTGTTTCGGTGGCGTTTTGAGTGTCGTCTTTAATTTAGGTGGCTCCTGCGTAACCTAGAGAGTGTTAAGTTAAATATTAATGAAATTATCTTTTACAAAAGATTAGTATAGTAAAATCCTGTTGTTACAGCAAAGAAATATTATTTTTTAATAAAGCGATAAAAAAGCAATAGCAATTATATGCATACACAAAAAATATAAAATTATTACAAATTATTTGTGTAAAAAATAAAAAAATTAACAAAAAACATTAGAAAAATACATTTCGTAGTTTTATGTACATTTCAACGTATTTGAACATTTCATTTCTGGCACCGGGCAACTTTAAAACCAACATCCATCAAAAAAACATACATCGCCAGCATATACCATTCTCTTTCGCTCAAACACTTTGAGAACCAGTTACATCCCAGGCAAATGTCACACGCGCTCTGAAATTGCACGGCAAACATACGCGCGCGTCATATAAGCGTAACCCGGAAGTCAAACGGCCGTGTGTGTTCCCCAGTAGCTCCTCTTCAAAGCGCCGCCTTCTCGCAGGGGAAATTCGGTTGCCAGAGAGATAGAGCGAGTTTGCTTTGAGTTCATAGCGGCTTCTGCATCAGCGCAGCTTGTCGGGTTTCTCGGAGAGGGAGAGAGGATGACCTCTGGAATCCGATCGATGTAATCTAAATACGCGGGAGGCCGTATGACTGAGCACTAGTCTAGCCGGCGAGAAAGGGACGACTTTGCTATCTGGCTAGCTCAACAAGTTCTTAGGGCTGCCCGCGTTGCTGTACTTGGGTGTACCTTTTCCGCTTTGTTCGTGTGCATGCTCGTAGAAAATTGCGAGTAGGTGGGAGGTGTCAGGTTTGCGGCACGTCGATCGGCCTGATGTAAGTGCGCGAAGAAGACGAGTTGTTGCACATTATGATGTAAAAAAAAGATTTGTAAAGATTTACTCGAATTTTGCGAGGTAAAATAAAAAATTCGAACGAAATCATTAAATTATACATTGAGTTTTTTAAGTAATAAATTATAATAAACATACCGTTTTACGACATACAAATTTTATCTATTTTATTTGAAGAAACTAAGAATCTTTCAAATCTTGAAAACCGCTCAAAACCTACAAATAATACCTCTTACGTTTAAAGCTCACTTTCGAGAATTAAATCCCGGATATTCTTTCAAATTACCTCCTATAAATATAAAGAGCACTCGAAACTTTAGGACCCCTAAAAATTTCTTTTAAAGCTCAACAAATTCTCGAAACCACGACCTACTTTCCCGGGGTTACATGCCGCTCTTCGACCTCGTCGTAAATCCTCGAAACGGCTAAATGGGGCCCTCAAGAACCGATACTTCTCCCATAAATTTAAACGCCCTCTCTCTCCCCTGCCACCATTTTTTTCGAAACCAAACAATAACAATTCCGAAGGCTGTGTGACGTTACAACGTTTCGCGCACACCCAGTATATTCGACAAAGGGTCCCCGACCGTAAAAAAAAATCTCGGGAAAAGTGTGGCGGCGCCCGCGCACGAGAATCAATCGCTCCTCGAAACGAATAAACTCTCTCTCTTGCTCGCTCGGCCCATTAGTCCGGCGCTAACGAGGAGAGCGGGTCGAGAGCCTCTTTCTCGCGCGCGCACGTGTGTGTATCAAGCAACAGCGTACAGCACGAAGGATATGCGTATATATGTATATACACTTAATTGTATAGAGCCGATTGGCGATCCCCTCGCGTCCGAGCACGTTTCCTCTTCCGGCCGCATTATGCGCTGACCGCGAGTCGTACGCTTGCGTGTATGTGTGTGTATATATATATGTGTGAAGTAACGCCCAGACCCACTTTTGCGCGCCGGTAAGCTTTTTTTATATCGACATGAGCGTACCGAAAAAGTTCTCATTGTTCCAGACGAGTGTATGTGTATATACTGGCACGGTTGATGAGAGTGGTTTAAAAGGCAGTTAACCTTGATTTTTTTTTTAGTTATTAGGGTCTAGTTACTTTTTCTTTTTTTTTTGAATGGTTAGTTGAAGCTTACAATGATATGTTCGTTTGAGATGTATTATAAAGTGAGCCAAGGGGAATTTCACGCATCAATGTAGTTTAAGAAGAACGCATACTACTTCTTTTGTATTTTGCTTATATAGTAGTTGTAGAGCTACTAATATAAATCAGATAAATTTAAAAGAGAAAGACAAATAATCTTTTATCTTACGATATCAATGATTATATCAAATATACAAATAAATCATGTAAATTAATTAGAGGAAATTGAGCAACAATGGCAGAAAGCACCGAGACGATAGAATTAAAGCAGAGAAAAATTAACAACAAGAACAACATCAGCTTTAAATGTCAATGTTGGCTGACTGTGGTCACTCACTGGCTCGGGACTCACCGTCCTCTCGGTGCGCCGCTCCGGGGCGGCAGCCTGCGAGGAAGGCATCCTTTTCCCCCAGCTTCTCTAGCGCTCCTCCTCGTGCGCTCGTCCTGCTGCCCTCCGGCTGCTGCCGCTTCTCTGCCCCCCTCCTCCGCCGCCACCTCCTCCTCCTCGTCCGTTCCTCACCTCACGCCGCCGCCGGGTTGACCGCTCCGCTCGGCCACACCGGGCTGCCCATCCTACGTGCCAGTCGACTCCTGTGGTAGAAGAAAAAAAAATCGGTGGTTTAGTAAGGGTGTGGTACATTCTGTAGGTTTAGGTGATTGCGAGTTATAGAGTGGGTGTGGGGGAGCTAAGTAAGTCAGATTTTAATGTGTTGGGGCTTTTAAGTAATGGGGAAACCTGATTGGTCTCCTACATGTCTAATAAAAATTTCAAAAATTAACAATTTTGCTTGGGTTTCTGTGATTAACCTGCAAGCGTATACTAAACACAAAATGATTGTATTTTTCATTAAAAAGGATATTTTATAAAGTAAAGTTTCATAGTACTTAAAAAGTCTCGCTAAGAGAATACAGATAAAAAAATAATATATACGTGTAGAGCATCAAAATAAAATTTCTTTCAAAGGACAGCATTTTTTCAGGGCAAAAATTCCAGCGCAGTGCATCGCTCTGCATACACACGCGCGTGCGTCACGAAGAATCATACCATGCTGCTCGCATTATTCTCCACACGAGTCCCTCGAGCGCAAATTTCAAACGACTGCCTCTCCTCTCTCACTCTCTCTCTCTTCGTCATCATTTTTTTAGGCGAAACTCGCTCGCCAAGACCGCACGAATTTCGACGATTCATGTGCCTCTGCGCCGCTCCCGCAGGGGTCTTTGATCCTCTCGCAAAAGTATACACATATCTTTCTCTCTCTTCCTCATAGCAGACGGTTAGTATATATATATATACAACCAGGTATATGCGTATATCTTAGCGAGATCTCTTTGGAGTCAAAACTCCCCGCGCGAAATAGTAATTTTATGTAGAAAGTCCCAGGTGACGTTGTTGTTGTTGATGTTTTTCGGTTTAAGGGGCGCGT
Organism: Torymus tubicola; assembly: GCA_035583055.1. Lineage (NCBI taxonomy): Eukaryota > Metazoa > Arthropoda > Insecta > Hymenoptera > Torymidae > Torymus > Torymus tubicola. The sequence continues at coordinate 5,742,808 of JAWWEQ010000027.1, forward strand.
GAGCTGTCATTTTTCGGCGATACTCCCATTAAGTCGCGCGACTTATGCAAGAGTCTCGACGTTATGGTAATGCCGCCGCAGTTCAGCGCGCGCATTATACGCGCTGAGCGTGCGCGTTCGCGCGTTAATTACATTCTACTATATACGTTCGCGCGCCTAAAAATCGAGCGTTTCTTTATCCTAATTTCGACGCGCCCGCGCATACGTTTTCAATGTACAGTTATGAATTTTAATACTTTCGAAAGTTCGTTTCTTCATTGCTTTATTGAATAAAAAGAAACGGTAATGCAACAAAACAGAGAAGTACAACCGTGCGATCTTTTTTTTTCTTCTCGTGGGTGCGTTTCAAACTCAATAGAATTTATTTATCCAACTTAATTGTTTGCTGTATAAAATTTTATTATTCGTGAGTAAACTTTGCTGCGGTTTCGAAAATGCAGTTCTATAAATATATATTTATACAGTCTGATGTTTCATGCCGAGCATTAATTTGTGTCTTTGATTTTGGAAATATCGATAATTCAAACATTAATCGAAGACATGTCTCGAGGTGTAAGTATATATATTTCTGAAAAACGGCAATAACACGAACCAACACAAGTTTTATGATTTCCAAAAACCCGTTTTCCATCTTGCATGTACCGTACGCATTAGCGGACAAAAATCGCGCGCATGCAATTACGCATCGAAAGCGCAGTAAGAGTGAAAATCGCGTGCATCATGCGTGCATTTATAATGGGTGAGCGCTCGCTTTAATGACGCGCGACGATCTCTATATACCTCGCAGATGAGCAGCATGTGTGTTTACACGTGTAGGTGTGTGCATGTGTGTGTTTATATCTGCCACGTCCTACTGACACGAATCGCTTGGCGTTTGAGCTCCAACACTCTCCAGCTATTGGTTTTTCCACAGATTTGCATTTAGTTGTTGGATGTTTTGTTGCTATATAGTTGTTGCTTTTATGTACACATGACGTTTGTGGAATGGTTTATGTCATTGTGACCTATTTTATTTGTTAGTATGGCATTGACTTACACTTCTTTTCTAAAGTATTACATCGATAGTGTATTTTTATAAACTATATGTGATTCTATTTTCTCTAAAAACTTTTAAACCAGTAACCTATTTTGTAATCAATCAAAAAGTTACAAAACTCGTTGATTTTACATCGCGAAAAATCATGAAAATTCCCGCACGCCTTATCACACCGAGCTTAAATCATAGCCATTAAATTTTTTTGTTCACATATCCCAACCGTGACCGGTGCGCTCGTTCCAGGGCGATAAAGCGCGCGATTCGTTGTCGAAGGCCTAGTAGATGAATCTCGAGGTATCTCACCGGCGGCGGCGGCGGCGGTGCGTTTCGCGTATGTGCGCGTAATAACCGGCGAGATAATGATCTAAGGATTTCGGGATAATAACCTTAGGGGGAGAGAAAAGGAGAAAGAGAGAGGACCGGTCTGCGGAGAGCGCATCGAATCTCGGATTTATCAGGCGGCTGGTCTGGTTCTCTCGGCTGGTTCTCCACCCGCACACACAAGTGCGAGGCGATGGTTTTTGCTGTCGCTTCGTTTTGCTTTGTTTTCGAGCGAGTAATTTTTAAGAAAAAATTATGGTGTGCTTCAGTCGCTTGACCGGTTAATGTTGGTTTTTGGTTGAAGTATTTTTAAAACTTCATTATTTTCGTTTAAATTGAGAATGTAATTATCGTCCTTTTTTACGCAAAACAAGTATAATATAGTTATTACATCTGACGTACGTACAAATTAAATTATTTCTCGTTTATTGTTTCATGTATATGTATTTGCCGAAATTTCCAACGTAACATATTTAGCTCTACCAGATCATCGAAAATAACTGCAATACCGTATACAAAACTTCATTTTTATTTCCAACAAAAAAAAATTTCAGAACCCCAACGAAAAATCACTCATAATTCATCATCGATAATCACATACATTTGTAGACGCGCCTTATTACATGTATTTCATCATAATCATCCATAAATCCATCGGTCGCGAATTTCGGCGATCCCGCAGCGCACGTGCATCAATTTGCACCACCGCCGTGCGGCACGACTTTCTTTCGACCCATCGTATACATATATATATATATATATATGTATCCTGCCCGTGTACATCCTTTCTCTCTACTTTTTCACTTTTACTGCGCGCATACTATAATTCTCTTCCCCACTCGTTTCTCTCTCTCTCTCTCTCTCTCTTTCTCTCTCTCTCTCTCTTTCTCTCTCTCTCTCTTTCTCCAATAACAAACACATGCTCTTGCGCACGCACATATATATACTCGCGTTACTCTTTCTCCTCGCCGTGGGCGTATTTTTGTCTTCGATGAAATCTATCTTGCCGGGGAATTAAAGGAGAGAGCGAGAGCGAGAGGCGTGCAACAATGTAGCTTCGCGCGCTCTCTCTCTCTCTTTCGTTTTTATTTTTCTATATGTAGGTACGTGTGTTAAACCAGATTCGTCCCGAACGTCTTTATATCGCGCGCGTCTGTACAGTGTAACATGCGCTCGCGTGGAGGGGAACCCGTTAAAATTATCGTCACGCTGTATATATTCTCATTTACCAAACTGATCTGGCGCGTTCTTTCTCCTTTCGTTTTTCGTTTCTTTTCCTTCTCTTTTTTTCCTTGCAGTTGGAAAGCACGCCATAAGTGATTGCCGGAGCCGACGATATATGTTACCAGAAATTTATTTATCATATTGCGAGATCGAGTAATGCGGGAGGGTGTAAATACGGCAAAACGAGGTTTGATGCGCTTTTGTTCGTACGACATACTGTTTTTTTATCTCTTAATTTCGAAAAAATTTTAAAGCTTCTTTATTGCTACCCATTAATCGTGGCTCTTTGTTATTTATTATAATGTAACCGGATGAAAATATAATAGTATTATATTCATTTAAAATAATCAAATACATTTTCTAATTAAACACACCTATCAATACCGAGCAGACTTTTCCCCGCAAAGCAACTATAGAACTGCATCGCACATTCCGATATATTTCTGATTTAAAACAACAACCTACAAGCCCTTGAGCATAACACAGCAGCACATAACCACGGTTGCGCCCATCTCTTTCAGCATTTATCTATATATATACACACACGTATACTATACAACCGTGGCAAACGGCTAACGATCGACCTACATTATACAAAACTCACAAACGAAACAAATTGCTCGCGATCGTAATTAATTCGAACGTGCACTACCGTGTATATACCTCTCTCTCTATCCTTCTCTTTCTTCCCTCACGTTAATTACCACGCGCGCGCGCGCCTCTTCCATAATATACAGCGCTGCGAGCAGCAAGAGACTCCACCTCCTCGCGGATTATAATTCATTTGACAATGAGAGAAACGCGACTATGGCGCGTATACCGGCGAATTTCCATGAGTTAAGAAGAGAGAGAGAGAGAGAGAGAGAGAAAAGAAACGAAGACTATACGACGTTCTGCACGAGCAGTGTATACCCCCTCGAAGGTGTATATCGTCGCGTGCGATCCACCGTCGTTGCCTGTGCACGTATGCGTAGATATTCTTGGATTTGCTGGAGAGAGAGAGAGAGAGAGAGAGAGAGAGAGAGAGAGAGAGAGAGCTGCTGGAGGTTTTCTCTCTCTCTCTTGTGAGATGGGACGTATATACGAACGGCAGCTGCGCGTCTAGACGTATAATCAAGAGAGCCGCGTATGCGCGTGTGTGTCTCGGAGGCATGCGCGCGACCGCGAGGAATGTCTCAGTGGCAGCCGCGTGCGCGCGTTTCGAATGATGGCATTTTAAAAAATACCCGCGTGTCGCTGTATGGGTTATTATATAGCGCTGCTGCTGAAGCGTTGATTCTCTTTGCACGCGTGTGCGTGCGATTTAAAAATCGCGCGGATTCGTCGTTTATCGCGGCCTCTTGTATATACATTCATTCAAATGGTGCGCGCAAATGTATATTCAATTTATCATGTACTCGCTGCGGACGGTATAAACTTCGCGGTTAAGAAATTGTGCACAACGCTGATTGCAGGGACGAGGAAAAGCGAGCGGGACGTGTAGTTGAATGAACTACGAGAGATTGAGACTTGATACTTTTGTCGGTTTTATATATATATATATATATACACAACTGGATCGCGATGGCAGGGGCGAATTGTAGCTTTAGTACTACGGTGACGACGATAGTAATCTTGCGTGATTCAAGTAGGATGAATGGCTTTTATCCAAGCTCATCTGCAATTGTTGTTTGACCAGGCGCATATATAAATATCTCCGTACAGTTTGTACCTTGAGGTATGATGAGATTTTGTACGAAGAGTGCGTTCATTTTTCGTTGAAAGGTTGAAATAATGATGGTTTGAATAGTTCAAAAAGTCACGATGTCGCTGTAGATGGCTTTAATGTTAACATTACTCGGACGATGTAAGTTTTATGAGACGAGTATACTCAAGTGTGCGCGTATACGTTATACATATACTTCATTTTGTTTATCTGATTTATCATTTAAATTCTTCAGAACTCGAGATTTCAATCTCTGTTATACCTTCAAGACTATAGTTCAAAATGAAATTCAATCCTTATCCATACAAGATCTCAATTCATCAACAACACCAACAACAGATCGGCCATCCGTCAATGTAGCAAAACAAGAGACGTTTTGTCGAGCAAGTAGTCGTAAAAAACTAATTAAACTTTCATTTCACCACTGTTTCTGCAAGCTGCAACTCTTCTCTCTCTCTCTCTCCCGTATTATACAGCTGTCTAGCGTCTTCTAACACGCGCTATTACTCAATATTCTGACAAACTTGGCGCGGAGAATTTCACTCCTAAAGAGGACCCCGTGAGCTGTGCGACACCTGCGTGCACAATTCTCTCTCTCCTTTTGTCTCTCTAGCGCGCGTTTCACGCTACTCATTTGTACCACGAGCGCCGAAAAGGAGCGATTACGCGTCGCGGTGCACGCGCATTGTACGCGGTTGCGTAAAGTTGTAGGGAGAAATCTTCGAGTAGTATATATACAAATTCTCGAACAATTGCCCGTCGCCTTTTTACTACACGAAAGAAGGGAGGAGTGAAGTGTGGAGCAAGTATGTGAAAAAAGAGTCGAGGAATTTTCTTGGTGCAAGGAGACTTTGGAAAGGAGACAAATAGGTGGCGAGAGGTAAAATGTTATGGAGGAAATGGTGCTGATGAAATTTGTAAAGAGATATCTGAATTTTAAAAGTGGTATTAACGTAGAATAGTGGTAATTAAATTTTCAAAAAGTACTTTTTATAATCTAACAAAGATTGTTGTTACTTTAAAAATATCGAAATTATTTAATTGTTTTTATTTAAGAAATAAACGAATTAGAATAAGTTATATATTATACAATATTACTCATCGTTACATAACATTACCGCACTTCAAACGACTTCATTCAAAAGCCTCAAACGACAATTCCACCTTTTATCTCTTTGTAATTAACATTTACATCTCAAAAGAAATCCTTTCACTCTCTCTCTTTTTCTCCTCGCATTCCCAAGAAAGCAACTGAGTACCGCGTTACTGGCAAACTTTTGAGCAACTGCAGGTTTCTCTGTCTCTCTCTCACCGCGCAGCGCACAATGACAATTCCCCTGTGGCACTCGCGCGTAATAAAGTCCGTCTCGGAAGCGAAATAAAAAGACGTCGTCGTCGTCGTCGCGGCGGAGAAAAACCGCGGCGTTATGATACGTCTCGGCTTTCGCGGAGTGCGCGAGCGCGCGTAACTGTTGTTCGCGCGGGAGTAGCGTTACGGGGCTTGATTACCGCGCGTTAATGAATAAATGCAACGTTCGCGGTATGGTAGCGTGGATGGAGAAGAGAGAGAGGGAGAGAGAGATCGTTGCGTTATACGCGATATGACGGAGTGTAGAGGTATATTGTAGTGCTTCTTGCTTTCCGGCGATTGTGAGTCTTGGAGTGTATACATGAGCTTGGGAAGATCAGTGAACTTTGGGCGGAAAAGTGGTGGGAGATTATTGCGCTGATCTGAATGCTTGGAGAGTTAGGGAATCTTGAAAATGGTTTGGGAAACTTTGGTAGGTTAACGGTGGGAGGTTTGCATCGAGAGTTTGATTTAAGTTAGTAATATAAGCGATCTGTCGGTTATAGCTGTGCTAGAGATAAACATTTTTTATATGCAAGCAGCAGTAACAAAATGGTATCAATTTACAGAACGTATTTTTAATAAAACGTCAACTTCGCGATGTTTTTACATTTAACGACGCGCACACCTGTTGCTTCGCAAAGGTATACCTTTACATGCGTTTTATCTAACCTTTGAATCGCAAAAATGATTTACAATCGCTTTGTAGATATTAGAAGTCTCTGCATTGCACGTGATATTTCCCATGATTTTCATTGTGCCTCTCGCCTGATTATGAAATATCGCTGTAATGTACAGTTACAACTTTATTATAGTACAAACTCATGCTTTATCGGTGATCTTTTTTGTGAAATATGCGCTGATATTGCACTTGCTCAAATATATATAGATATATGAGAAAAATGAAAATAATGCTGTTTTACTTCCACTGGAAATTCATAGTTCCCAGTATATAGTATATTACACAATGTAAGCAAATATTGCGAACATTTATCTACCTCGTAATTACTATACTTGCTCCCTACAGTCGTGTCATTACAACTACCCATTCTCTTTTTCACATTATCCAAAAAATGTTACACCACAGCAGCCCCGTTACGTTCAATCACATCCTTTAACATTTTTTTCTCCCCTCATCCAATGACGATCTCCACAAAAGACCTTCTCACACAGTACCTCCACAACTGTATAGCTCAAAACCGAAAGAGACATCATCGTATCACACGCAGAACAAATACTACAGGTATGTATGGTCCGAGAAACAATACACACAGCATGGCGACTGAGGGGGAAAAAAAATTCGATCGGCCGCGCGCGACCGCAAATTTCGCGCGTACTTCCGCGAAACAAGCCGCACGATCGGTTCGCGTCGGCCTAGCCAGAATCGATTTATTCCGTTCGCGGGAACCGATTACACACCGAGCGGCGAGAATTATGTTGTGTACGCGTGGCGTATATAATTTTCTCGCGATACAAAAGTATGAGGATTTCAAGTACGTGTAATTCCTGATTATTTGTCGGGGTGTAGCCCACGATAGCGATTGGCTGATTGGAGATTGCTGGGTTGGAGCTGGGTTTATGGGGTATTGATGGATTTGTTATGAAGGTGTAGGACAGGGTGATGAATAGATGCTGATGCGGACACGAAAAGTCGATATGAGCCCAATTCTTTTTTTTTAAATAAGGAAGTGATATTCGTTGAAAATAATTTAGAACAATAGTTTCCTATTTTATATAAAATAATATTGTACACGAATGAACGTAAACGGTTTATTTATATTGTTAGGGTATGTCAACGGGGAGAAATAAGTTGGAATGACTCTTAGAGTCTATGCTCCAACCCACTCGGAAGTGAAATTGGAGGCAGGAAATGGATGAACGTGTGACGCGTTCGAGCAACTAGGCAAAATATAGGTATTGAGTTGTCTTACTCGCAAATAAGACGAAGTAGGCAATAGGTAAGCAAATAAGCGTATAGGTAAAGTAAATCGGCAAGCTATAACAGTGAATGCAAAAGGCTGAGTGTATGGCGCAAGCCTTTATATGTACTCTATGATCGATATTTCTTCTTGTAAGTTGTCATAATACTCAAAAATATTTAACAAATAAAAATTAATATTGTCACACTTTGTTCGCACAAATAAGACGTACCAGTCGAGTATTAACTGCAAACATATCATCCGCAGTTTAACCTCGGAAACTTAATCACCTTATAATAAACGAATTATTACCCACTGCATATAGCCCGAAGACAAAAGCGACGACCTCTGCGTTGAAAAATCGTTAAATTTACCGCAGCTCGTGCGAGATAATACATCGTCCGTTAAACGGGTACAATTGAAAAGCTTACAGGCGAAAGTCAAAGGTTCGCCGAAAAACCTTCCGAAAGACTCTTTTAATCTGTACCTACCTTTTTAACGTCCGACTGTTATTGCGTGCACATGTATAAAAAAAAGAGAGATTACACTTCCGTACGTATGTATGTAAGCGGGCATTGTGTGCCGGACGGCGATAAAAATGAATTACAAGCTATTACGCGATATATGCGCGGGCGAGTTCGCGTGTGTGCCGCTGGTTTCTTGTGTTTTCGTTTGCGAGATTGGATTCATCGATTCGCCGATAATTTTATTCAATTAACGGCATTAACACGATTACGTGGGTGTAATCGTAATATGCAAATCAGCGTCAGATCGAATGCTTCCTTGATGCAAGAGAGAAAATTGACTTTGATTCTTATGATCATTCACAAAATGTTATCGCCGCAATGCCTTCGATATATATGTATATAAAACTTTTTAATTGTATTAAACATATCTACTCTTCCAAACAAGATAACCACTTCGATATTATCTTCTTTTCCTTCAAATTGCGCTTCCTGCAGCGTAATACACCTAATAATTACACCTAACTACCTCAAACAACACACGTACATATACGACCGACTGACTCACACCATAAATATTTAAGCCTGAGCAAACAATCAATTACGAAGTAGTCACCGGCCTCCTCGGGCAGTTCTCTCTTTCTCTAATCGGCCAATTACCTAACGGCAGAATTGAGTCGCCAATGCAGCTCGAGTCGCGCTCGGTAACTTGGCCGATCGAAAGAGAAAATAGTAGGAGTGGCGGTCGCAGGAATTTGGGATTCGCCTCCTTTGGCATCGGCCAAAGCTAACAGTATAGCAGACCGTGCGCCTCGAATGTCAATAGTATGGATTTAACGGTAGTCGACCTTATCTTTTGTGTTTTGCGGGAGGGGCCTTTGTGTTCAGTCTCTGTTCTTTTTTTTTGGCGTTTGCTGCGACTGATTGGTAATAGAAATCAACGGTAAGGAAGCGCCGGTTGAATTTTTATTTTCAAGGTACAACATTTTTTATCTGATTGGTCGTGGAGGTACGTGTGATTGCAAGTACAGGCGGTCGGTGCTAATGAAATGTTGGTTTGTGGAGAAACGATCTGAAGTAGTTAATTTTAATTATTGTTATTTTTTTTTTAATACAATTAAGATTGAAATTTTCAAGATAAGATAAAAATAAAAAAAAATAAATACTTTATAGTATAATATATCGCAGTACTATAATAATCCTATATTTCGTATAATTTCACTTTAGGAATTTATGTTAAAAAAAAAAGAAAAAATCGCTTTCTCATGGTTCTCAAATTTTTTTAATACTGAAGATTTCTCAGATTAATCGAAAGTCATTAACTGCTAATACTGAAAAGTCATTGTAATTTTTCACATTAACACCGGATCTGTCGCGTGCGGAAATAAATCTCGGTTTGCTAATGAATAAATGACAAATCAGTGAGAGAGATGAGGGTTATTGCCCTGCGTGACAAGTGATTAAGCGAAATTGATTTTTATCGAGAGAAATCTTATTAATCGTAGCATCACTTAGCTAGTAGAAAAGTTTTCTCCCAATTAACGACAAAGATTCATATAGAGATGAGTCTCTGACAGTCGTATATCGAAATTAAAATAATAAGAATTATAGTAAAATTACTAGTTGCAACTGGTAATTAAGAAGCGCACATATGTTCAAGTTCTCAACCTAAACAGCGTTTAAAAAATTAGAATTAGAAACTGTAACCTACTGCGATGCAAGCAAATAGCCAACTATATCTCCAATGCAATCCTTTTATTAAAGGTCCATCCACTTTTCCCCAAATCCAATCAAAACTATCTCTCATAACCAGCTGACCAAAAAAAGAAAAAAATACACGGTGAAATTTACGACTCAATGAAAAAAAAGGATGAAAATAACCAGTTTTCTCTTCTCCTAATCAAGCGGCTGTCACGAAGCTACACAGTGACACCTCGCCCATAGGATAAAAATCTCGAAGGCGCGATAAGTGACGGCTCGAGAGATCGGTACCGTGGCCGGAGCTTAGCATATTATAGATATG
>JAWWEQ010000027.1:5752947-5871327 GCA_035583055.1 Torymus tubicola
ATACTTTCGTAAATTATTAATAACATTTTTTACAAATAATTTTCTGGCTAATTAAATCGATTTTCAGGTAGACGAAAACAAACTAAAAACAACCCTATTGTTAAATATCATTATTACTTGTTAATTTTTTTTTAAGTAACGATTTGCAGAAAGTATACGGTTTTACCCCAGTCTCCCCTATATGTATAAGCGCCACTCTAGCGCATAATAATACAATTAAATAATTTTAAAAACTTTCTCTCGTCCCTCAACCAGACGCCACATTCAACCTTTGACATTAGAAATTTCTTGTATATAGTCGCGCGGTATAAGCGCGAGCGCGTGCTGCTGTACGTGTGTGTATGTGTGAAAAGAGAAAACGCCGCGAGCGCGCCTGGAATCCGGATTTTTTTTATTATTTCTACTAATTTCAAAGTCTAAAACACCGGTAAATGCCGCTCACGTGCATATTTTCACATTAGAATAGAAATTCGGAATTGTACGTTGCTGCACGTGCAGGTGTATGCGTATGTATATATATGTATGCAATAACTGTATAGTCGTGCTACGTGTATATGTGCACTAGGCGGACTTTTATAGTAGGAAAGTAAGTATCTTGCGAATAGGTGGAATACTTCTGCTTAATTAATAGGCGGTTTATGACAATTTTTATCGGACTAGGCTTGTTCGTAACCTCGAATGGCTTCTGTGAATATTCAAACGCCGACAAGTGCAGCTAGCAAAAAATAAAAAAAAAGTCAACATTCCTCCGGATTCGATAAATTTTGTACATTTGTAACATCATTCCTATATCGTATATTTTATCGTTCGCTTCGTTATTCCTCAACATCGTACGTAAAAGAAAGCGTTTTGCGCAACAACAAACCTACAAGCGCAACTAAACTTCGCAAAGCTTAGACACATTTATAATCCAATCTCGTCTCTTTCTCTGTCTCTTTCTGCCCACGTTATTTATACCCCCAGCAAATTAAGCTAATTAAGAACAATCAAGAGACGAATGGCTTAAAACCCACCCATAAAATTCTTCTCCAACTCTCTCTCTCTCTCTCTCTCTCTCTCTCTCTCTCTGGCACGCTTACGTTTACGTGTAAATGTCCATCCTCGCGTCTCCGAGTAAAAACAAAAAAAAATAACTATACAGAGGCAGCGAATGTTGCAGCAAGAGAGAAGGAAGTCGAGGAAAAGGGCCCTGATAAAATAAATTGCCACCGCCGCTGCCGCTCGTTACGGCATTAGCGCGTAAGTGCATAAGTGCGCGGTGGCTACGCGTTCTATCTCTCCCGAGAGAGAAGCGTACGCTAGAGAAAGAGAGAGAGAGAGAGAGAGAGAGAGAGAAAAGGAAAGGGAAGTGCGTATAAGTCTGTCCCAGTGCGCAGCAGTGGTAGCTAGGTTTATGTCCCTTCCGCACCTGGGCCGTAAGTTCGTCTCGCTTTAACCCGTGAGTGTGCTGCTGATGTTGTTGTTCTTCTTTCGTGTCGCTTGATTTCATAAATTACGAAGCTTTGTAAGATGGTCGTATACATCGGCGCGTGATTATAAAGAAGGACGATGTATTTCTGAGGCTTGGATGTGTCGCAGGAGTGCTACAGAATATAGAGGATATTATTGTATAGAGTCAGTGAACATGAGAATGATTATCTATTAGCACTGTTTTGGGGTACGTAATTGCGAACGAATACACCGTATAAGCTCTCAATTTGAAGACTTATATAATCATAGCTTAAGAAAATTTCATGAAATTGTAAATTAACACAGACACAATGGATTTTCAAGTCGAGCTTCATAATCTCTTTTAACTTATACTATAACTATGCAAACACTCGTTTCGACGACACGAACTGTTTTCGCAAACAGCTTGCACTTCCACCCTATTTACTTGCACTATTCCTTCACAATAGAACTTCGTCCTACAGAAGAAGTACTTGCCGTCACCTCTCTTGAAAATCGAATTTAAAATTCAAGTGCATTAGCACCAGCCATGAAGATCGCTCGGCACACTCGTATATATATAAAACTGCGCAGGTGAACGAACTCGAGAAGAAGTCGAGTTGTTGCTACAGGCCCATGTATATATATATGTCCGAAAATACGACGTCTATATACATTAACTTCTCTTTGTTTACTACTACTACAAGAGAGAGAGAGAGAGAGAGAGAGAGATACGTTTGGTCCACTCAGACGCGCGTCGCTTCTTCTTCGGTCTCGAGAGTCCTTTTTTCGCCCGCTTTATGTACTTTCCTTCCACTCGTTCGCGCCTTTTTTATGGTTCTCTACACGCGTCGTCGTTGGCGGTTTAGCGGGGAGAAGGAAGAGAGAGAGAGAGAGAGAACTGTAAGGTGGCTGCGAAGCGTTTTTCGCGAGTTTCGATGTCTTTTTTGCGGGAGGAAAGGCAAGTTTTTTTTAGGTGGTTGCTTTTTTGGAGCGCGGGGAACGATTCTTTTTTTCAGCTCATTGGCGAGGTGCATTGAACTCATTCGCTGCTGGGGTTTTGAATGGTTCTGCCTGATGTTTTCATTAAGGAGTATGAGAGAGAAGTATTCGGATTACTTTAAAGGTCTTTGAGACTATAGACAAGGATTTAAAGGAGAAAAGAAGGATAAAGAAGAACGCCGATGGTGTATAGTTCTTGCTTTTAATTTTAAGATATGGTCGGATTTATGTACATTAATTGGGGGATAAGTGAGTTATCGTATTTCATATGGCTATTTGGTCCTTGAAATACGTTATACAGTAAAATGAATATGCAGTTAATTAGTGTTTATAAAAATAAAAATTCTTTTATTAAACCTTATAAGAAAGAATGATTAATTTAGCAAACAAGGTTTCCAGGAAATTCGAGATATTTATACGAACTTATAAGCTTACTTATACTTATAATAGATTCCCAATCTTAAAACAGTATAAGCTTGGAAAACTCCTACTTTAATTAAAATTTCATTAATATTAACTAGTTCCCAGAGCTGCAAGTCGTCCGCGAGCCAAGCAAAAACCGAGCCGTCGTCTCTGAATCTTAATCTCTCCTCCACTTGCCATAAGCCCAAAACTATTCGCCGCCGATCTTTCTCCCATCTCCTATAATACCTTTGTCTCCGCGTCTTGCACTCATCTCAGCTTAAATCCGTGAATTAAACATCGCCGGCATGACTCATTTATTATCCCACACAAAAACGAGCACTCCAAAAACTAGTCATCACTGAACTTCTCTCTCACCTCTCTCTCTTTCGTCGTCTTAAAACCAAAATTGAAATCTCGCCGCACGATATAAATCATCGGCATTTTTGTCCGGCTTCACGGATACTCAAAACGAGTTCCCCCCTGCCGTAGCAGTGACAAAAATCCGAGGTCAGCAACAGCAGCAGTAGTGAAAGTGCGAAGCGGATTATACACATACATATAACGCACATGTATATATGCGCGAGTGTATTATCTCAGTGCGTCTGAGTTACGTCTAATTGAGCGCCGCGGCGCAATGAGCTTTTCCACGTTCCAAGTGGTTTTGTTGGCTGTACTGCGGTGGGTATATATAAGGATCGTATAACGATTAAGATTACACGGCGCTCGTCGTCGGCTCGTAGCTTTCGCGAGGATTCGCCCGTCTTTATTTATCACGCGAGTGCGCGCGAATTGTGGGACTGTACGTATGTATGTATGTATGCGGTTTGTGTATAGTGTCCTTTTTGGCGGAGTCCAGGGATGAGGTTGATTTATACGGGGGGTATAAACATTAAGACGATGCGGGAAATTATTACACGGCGGCCGATCGGTGAAACAATATTGCAAGAGAGAGAGAGAGAGAGAGAGAGAGAGAGAGAGAGAGAGAGAGAGAGAGAGAGCTGAGGGATAATAAGTGCGAGCGTGTGCACTTTATTTCAATGATAGAGTGCGTAAAATAATCGAGTGTGTACTTTTGATTTCATTAAGAGGGAGTTAAGCATTAAATTAATTTATTATGGTCACATTGCGATGAAAGGAACGATGTATATATATACAGATGTAGTTTTCGACCGATATACAAGTTGAGTATACTTATTCTTTTTCAACGTTTTGTTGCGTTATTAAGCACGGTAATTAAATTTATCTTGTCTATACGGGTATCAGGGCGCGGTATATTAACATAGCCTCCAGGGGCCACATTAAACTGGGCAAAAAATTTTAATTAACAACAATGAGCGACCTCGACGCACGCGTGCAAACACCACCAGGGGTGACCATAAATCCCCAACGATAATGCACGCGTACCCAAAAAACCGGAAAAAAATTCAAAATTACAAGCCTGCGTCTGAACTGTCAAAAAAAAAAAGAAAAAACATTCAGCCTCGACGAAGAGGGAGGGAGAGGTAAGATGGCCCATCGATCACACAGCGCGAGACCGTAAATAATCTCAATGAAATCGTCGCGAAGGATACGTACATATAATATGTATGTATACGCACGCGTATATGCTGCAGTGTATTATATACATATATATACACACACGTCACAAGCGTATCCGGGATACGTACCACGTCGCAACCTCGCGAAATCAATTTCGAATATTATATTGACCATTTGCATTCGCGCGCATTCGTATGGTAATACGTAAGTGGATCTCTCTCTCTCTCTCTTTCTCTCTTGCGCACGCGTGGATTATTGATTCGAGTACGCATGCACGCATGGAAAAGTTTACACGATTTGCATAATGGCTGGCATGATTGAGAATCGCGAGCGTTTGTGTGTGCTTTTAAAGTTGCGATTTATTTCGGATGATGGGTATGTATATGCTACTCATGTGATGAACGCGCCCCCGACGAGTATTTTATACAACTTAATTTTTTGTTTACATATAGAATCTGGGTCGTAAGTTGTCTCACATGGTGCTGTGACGTGTATAGATAAGAGCGGTTGGTAAATTTCATTGGTGGTCTTTATTGAAGTTGGGTGCATGATATTCTTGTAATGGAATTCATCTGTGTGTTTCTTGTGAACGCGTAAAATGATATTCTCTCGTGTTTCCAGAAATTACAAATTTATCGAAAAATGGATGAGCCAATCAAATGATTATTTCCTCTGAGAAAGTATGATTTCCACCAAACATGTGTAATATACTTGATTTCATACATTTTTCCTTCTCCACATCATAAATCCTTCCATAAAATCGCACCAATAATCTCTACACTAAACCATCCAGAACTCACAAACTACTTTAATCTAAATCGTCCAACAAGACATCAAAATTTATCTCCTTCCGCGCGTCTTCCATTCCCCTCCAACAACATCAAATAACCGATGGAACAACTACTGCACTTCCATTCGTACGCGGCGAGGCCTTAGAACAAAGCTTCATCTCTCTCTCTCTCTCTCTCTCGCACACAGCCTTTTTCCAACATCTCGTTCGTTTCGCACAAAGGCGCATCAGCTGTGTACGCGCGTATAGTATATACGCGATGCAGTCGGATGAAATTAGCCACGGCTTTATCTTGGTACGCGGACCGACGGCGCGAGTGGGAATTTACGGGGACGCGCCGGAAGCTGCGCCTTATATACTCGCACCGACAAAGTATAGCAGCGGATGTGCGCACACACGTGCACTTTGATCGCGTATTCCGATTTTCCGGTAAACAGAGAGAGAGAGAGAGAGAGAGAGAGAGTAAAAGCAAGTGTTGGATAAAGGCGATTGGGGTTGAGATTCGGGAAATGAGATGAGAGTTTAGAGGAAGGATGGAAGTGAGCGATGAAATGGATTTTGTTTTTACGGCTGTTTTAACTTTGTGAAGGATATAGGTTATTATTATTATATGTTTATTTGTAGTGAGCAATTCAAGTTGATTTAACTGAATTAATCTATGTCTATAGATTTTATTCTATAATAGTGTACAATAAATTGTTATCTGTACCATCCTTTAAAAAGTCGATAGGAAAGATATAAAATGTATCATTTCCACTTATAATATGAAAAATTCAAAAGTTTCTTGGATCAATTCATTAAAAATGTAATAAAAATATAAATAACTGTCATAAACGTCAATCACATGTTAAAAATATGACAAACAGACGTCACATGAAAACACAACGCGACACGGGAAAATACCGTATACACGTACATATACACAAGGCACACGAAGGCATTTGTACCGGTTCGATATGCAATTCCATCGTTTACCGGAAATCGCGCGAACATCGCAGCGCAGCTGCGCGTCGATTGCACTATACTGCGGCATGTACGTAACCCTTTACATCATTCAGCATCCCCGTTATACACTCATCACCATACCTCACCGCAACACGTCCGCGCCGCGTCATCTCATTACTATTGTCTCTCTTTCTCTCACGCAAGTTATACACCCGGTCGTCGCGTCGTCGCGTTTGGCTCATCATCGTACCGATACGTGCCCGCATGAGGAAATATGCCCCGACGAATCGCACTCGGATATCGCGATTTCGCTCGCTCGCGTAATGCGCCGCGCCGATTTCGTTATATTCCGTATATACCGAACGGCGAGAAGGAGAAATTGCGAGGGAGAAAATGAGATTGCGAGGGCTTCGATTTCCGAGGGCTGATACGGACTGATGGGCGTAAGCGATGGGCTTTACGCTTCGTGATGCTTCGCTTTTTTTTTCCTATACCAGTGATCGAAAGTTACTGTATATCAGCTGATTTTAGAATTTATAAGCGCAAAATTCAAATCGCTTATTATATATATATATTGTGAATTAGATGTTTTAGAATTTATTACCGCGCGAGTTTTTGACCTTAATAACAACAATTTATGGATATAGCGTATTATGTGAACGTGATAAAAAGTTGAGTTCGGTATAGAAAAGTGAAATTTAACCGATGTTCTTTCTCCGCTTATTTACCCGTTATCCAACCATGCAAAACGTCAGGTCCGATTTCCTCAATTCCGCGAATGTAATGAATTTCTTTGCCCGCTGCTGACAGATATGTGACATAAGCCTCACTACTGCACGCGTGTGTGTGCGCGCGCGCGCATGGAAATCACTTTCTTAGGGAAACATTAGCACTCTCTGCCACCCACTCCAACTGACTGTTTTCACTTGCATACACTCACGTACGTATGTAGATGTATGTATATCTGTTACATAAACGTGCAAAAACTATTATAGCTCAACCTTTCGCGAATTAATCATTGCATCTTTTGCTTTTGATTTTTTCTTTGCTATATAATAGTCCCAATACATGACATTAATATTATAGCGGAATATATTCGATCTTTTTTTATACTTAATTAACGAATAACGATTTCCACATATAGTGTTACTCCAGTTCATCATCATGACAGAGATTCCGCGGAAATTTAATAAACAATTTATTATAGCGTCCAGGAGAGAACAGATCACCCCATCAATCTCTCCCCGCGCGTACGCTCACATACCGCATGATCGATTTCGTTATTTTACAACCGTGGAAAATTGCCCGCGCGAAAACGAGATTGCACGGATCTCTCGTATATATACGTACGTATATGCACTTATACGATGCTTACTCTCTCCCTCGTATATATATAGGCTTTCGCGCATCTTCCCCGAAGCCCTTGCACTACGATTCAATACGATAGCAGTGTACTGCGTACGTTAATGCCTGCGTGCGCTTTGTGCCCGCGAATTTTATATTAGAAATAATTATAACGCGGATTTATCGGGCGACGCGGTCTGTAATTACGCTCGTGCGCGTATATATATACGGAGGTTCGAGGATTTAATTTATGACTTAATAAAGGTAAGTAGTGGATAATCGTTTCGAGCAGCGCGCGCGTGCGGACGCGCTTTTTAATTCGCTTTTGTTTGTCCGCTTTATGGGCTATCCGATTTACGACTTACGGTATTCTTTGTATACGTGCGGGGACGAGTATACTACGTGCGGGGACGAGTATACTACGTGCGTACGTTGTATGCCGGACGATTTCGTGCTCTATAGTTGGTTCAACGTCTTACCTGTAACAGAAAGAAAAGGAGAATAATTATTATCGGTTTACGCATTCGGGATTCTCGTTAATAAATGCTTGTACAATTGCAGTGCAATAATGCGCGCGACGTTGATTAAATTAAGAGGATCATCGACAGAAATAATGTATTTCCAATGTCGTTGGAAAGGCTCCTGTTGTATGTTGCGATCGTGTACCATAATTTTAAATTTTATCGATATACATGTACAGAATAATAATAATAACGTATTTCATTTTACGATCAGCAGATTTCTCCTGAACTTTTATCATCACAATCATCAGCGCAGGTGAAATAAAATCGTAACGTCTATGAGATAAAATTTCACTTTCATTTTCTCCTATTGCGTGTATATATACACGTCTCGAATAAATAACAATCCGAATCCTCGCATTTTCAGCATAATCATTATTACGCTCATCACGATTACCATAATGACGCAAAACACACCGCCGTGCTCGCAGAATATGTTATGCACCTCGTAACCAGAAAAATTTTCCACCACGTGCATATTCAAACCCTCCGCGGCTGTATACATATACACGAACAAAACAAATATATTATATTCCTCGCTAAACTCTTCGCAACCTCATTAATTTTTTCCCCTCGTGTACGCTATGAAGAAAAATCCTTCGGACTATTTAAACTATTCAAATTCTCGCGCGCTCGGCGGCGTTTTCCACAAATTCATTAATATTTTTCCCCTCTCAGCTTAAACTCACACTGCGTCTGGCACTCGATCAAACCCTATATATACTATATATGTATTTTTAGCACATATTCGCGCGGTGCAAAAGCTACCGAAAGCACGCAACCCCGTGTGGAATTTATTGTTATTGCGCTCTGTATGCATCGCGCGCGCGCGCGAGCACTCGAAATCGATTATCGCGCGTATATGCGCGTGTGCGTAGTGCTCGGCTGCCGTTGGAATTTCATACCCCCAGCCGTCGGGGTATTCAAACGAGCGAAAAAAAAGAGAAGAAGGAAAGAGAGTGAGTGAGTGAGAAGGAGCAGCGTATATATATATATATATATATATATATGCACGCGAGAGAAAAAATGAGAGGAGTGGAAGGTCGAAGCGACGTCCTCGACGAAGGCCTCTCTCTCTCTCCGAGTGGAATCTCCGCTTCTTCTTCTCTCTTTCTCCGTCTTCTTCTTGTTGTTCTATACCTCTCTTTCTCTCTCCTCACTGAAATATTCGAGACCGCAAGAGAGGGAGGAGAGGATTTCAAAGGATTCCCTCCCAGCCGACCATCGGCGGCGTCGGTGTGGAGGTCTTAGATTTAGGACCTCTCTCTCTCTCTTTCTCTCGATTACGGGCTTTCACCGCGGTGCTGCACACGCCGTGGAACGAATGGACCGGCACATAACACAGGTTATTCGGCCGCTCGACTGGTGCGTGATTCCGATAGGAGTACACGTTTATGCAGTATACGCATATTTGTAAGGAAGGGGAGAAAAGTGAAATGGTTTATCGTAAATTTCGGGGAAAAAAGGTGTGGGGTTTCGGTTATCGGCGAGAAGCTCCGATGTGATTTCATGGCTGGGCATGTATATACGTGGGTATATAACGAAGAGGCGTTATTCGATATTCAAGGAGTTTGGAGATTATAAGTTAAAAAATAGGTGGCCAGTGCTGGGTTGTAAAAATGATGATGAGGGTTTCGATGGTGGTTTAAGTAAGTGCGAGTCTTTAACGTAACGATTTTATTACATTTAAGTTTTCTTTCAATGTAAAATATTATATCGGTTGTTATAAAATAGTCTCGTACCAGAAAAATTATTATACTATTGTAGTTGAAATAAATACGTCCAAAGTAGTCACGAGATTGTCATAATTTCTTGTATATTGCAATATCGTTTTCAATAGTCACGAATAACCGATCAGAGCAAACGATAATCATCTACATTATACCAGTTTTATTACGGTATTACTCCATGATAGATATTGCTACACTCAGAAAACGATATTCAACGAGAATCTGCTTGTTGGATGAGGATTTCCGCTAAAAATAGGGCCAATTAGAGAATACCTTGCTATGGAAGAAGGAATTTTCTTGCAACAGAAAGTCAATATTCCTACAGCAAGATGATGATTTTTCACGCAGGAAGAAATTTTTTCGCGCAGGAGGAATCCTTCTTTATAGCAGGTTGATTTTCTTGGGAGGAATTTCACTTCAAAACCGGAGGATCGTTTTTCTGAGTGTATACAATAAATCCTTACATTAGGGAAACGATTGATATCGCCTGAAGCAAAACACAATACCTTATAAATAAATAATCCTTAAAAGTTCACGAATAAATATCTCTCACCGACAAAAACAAGCATCGCGTAAATCGATAAATTACCCTAAGCCTTTACCTCGCGCTTCTCACCTTATTACCATTATACACAGCTCGCCGGGGGAAAACTTAATAAATCTCGCCCCAACGATTTAACAGTCTGCTCGCGCAAGCAGCTTCACCGTATATACTCTGTACGTTCATCGTGTATATATATACACACACACACACACACACCTACAACCAAACTTCTTGCGCGTACCATCGGCGTGAAAAAAAAGAGTGAGAAAATCCGAAAGAGCCGAAAGTGCGCGCGCGCTTGCGGCAGGTATATACAAGTATAAGTAAGTACGACTTTACGCGTTGCGGCCGTTGTCGCGTCTCCGCTAGGCTCGTAAATTTTCGGCGTGACGAGGAGAGTGGAGTAGGTTGCTCCGGGAATCGAGTGGTGTTTTTCCCGATTTGCTTTACGGCCCGTGAAAAGTATCCCGGCCGCGATTTACGAGCTGGGATTGTTTGCGTCGACTCCTCTTCGTTTTTCTTTTCTTATTCTCTTCGTATAGATGCGCGCGGAGTAAGGTTTTTTTTCTATATGCACGAAGGGATAGTGCATATAATACTATGGCTATGCGGAGTTATGTAAGAGGACACGCGGAGGATTTATTGAAGGATCGACGTGGACGAGTGAAAAACGGGTTTCGGTGATGCGAGGATTGTTATGATTTTATTGCAGCGTATTCGAGACGCTTATTTGTTCGGAAAAGGAGAGGTTAACTAGTAGATTAAGAATCACTTTTGTTGGGCTTTATAGGTATAAATAGTATATTACGCTACAAGGGCAGGATGTTGAAATTCCTGCACTGCGCGACATGATGCCCGAAGCGAAGCCGAGTGGCCATGTGGCATATACTATTTTTCTTTATAGTCGGTCGAAAGTACGTTTGATAATTCACTTAGTTTTGTATACGTATAGCTTGAAGTTATATTGTCGTTACGAAATATATATATAAAAAGATAATTAAATAAGTGACCGGATATAGACTCTCTATATCAGTTCCTGTCATGAATTTATCACAGGAAAACCGTGAGTCTACCTACGATAGACCACGTAATTACATGAATTTTACAGCAACTTTTTCTATTTACGTCCTGGCGTTAAATATAATTTTAAACAAAGAATTGCAACTTTCTTTCACTATATATAACTAGAAAGATTCAGGAAACGATTTGGAAAGTAAATACTTTACACTATTAAAAATGCCATACAATCGTATTTTAATGTTGTCGAAAAGACTGGCCGCACAACGACTGCGGCTGATAATTATAAATATACCCCGAAACATCGCTTTTTCCAAATACTGGTATACATATATACAAATTCTGGTATGCACATGCGAGTTCGCACAGGATTATGCTAAACAGCTGTTTGTACGACACAGCGCTTTACGTGTTTACCAGTACATTTTCCATTCGTCCTTTTGTACGATTTGAATATTCATATACGCGCGGTGCTAACAACTCTATCTCTCTAAAAAGCCCATTGGGAGAAAGAGAAAGAGAGAGAGATACGCGGTAATGAGATGCACTGTCCGAGGAAACGAGACATTCTTTACGGTGTAATTATGGGCGGTGTGTATATTTCAAAAAAATTAATGGTTTCTTATTCGTTTGTGAAAATCGGTTGCCCTCACCGACCAGTTCCTGTATATAACGAAGGTGTACGAAACGCGTTCTTCGGAACTTATTTAATGGTCAAAATTACAAAAGATTGCTGATTGAGGGGACTTTGAAATATAAGAAGAAACAGCTGAACTTACAATTTCGTATTATACATTTTACTGTTAAAATCATAATGTTTCAATTTCTATTCGTATGCTTCGTTTTTTCGGTCTAAATTAATGATTTTCAAGCGCCGATTTAAAAAGTAAGCTTATTATAAAACCGTCTCATATTCATAATGCACATGAAATTCTAAGATCCACACCATGCCTCTATCAACCTTCAATTCTCTAAAAATCACCAATATAACCATCCCAACGACTACGAATCCTCACCCAAACTATACAATATACATATCACGAATCTCTTGTACACTAGCAATCAGGATACAGCAGCTGATGATATGGAACCAATTCATCGCGATATCTCATATAAATATATATATATACTATGCGACTCGCGCACAATAACATTTTCCTCTCTCTCCCACCCCCGTGTTGGTATTGAAATCGCGCGTAACACGTACTTCCGGCGATCAAAAACCCGTGCGCTGCGTCTATATTTAGCTGCGACGTATAGCAATAATAGTCGAAGGTTCCCTCCCTTCTCTCTCTCTGTATGTGTGTATACACGAGAGCGGATTATCCCGTTTCCCTTTCCGGCTTCTGCAGCTCTTTGTACGCCCATGCTACTGCACTTGCACTCCTAATGCAGCAACAGCAGAAGAAGAAGAAGAAGGCGACGACGACGATGACGACGACGAAGGAGAACCGAGGATGTCTATAAATGAACTGTTTGTTGTGGATAGGAAGCCCGAGCGAGCCAACGTTTGCTTTTTCTTGTACGTGCAGTGTGACGAGGGTATTGCGCGATTGTTTGGGAAGTGGATGCGAAGGGTTCGATCGGTATTTTTTTTGTGCTCGGACGTATTAATTTTAAAACTGAAATGTATACATTTGATTTTCCATGCATTGTAAAATAGTGTATTCTGTGTATATATTTTCATTAAAGTTTTTATTGCGTCAATTTTTCTATTTGCTACCGTAGAAGCTACAACAACCCTGCGGTTGAGGAATAAAATGAAGTAAAAAATAGCTTCAAACCTCTTTCGAGAAACTGAAGTTTTCTTTGGAAACATTACAATGCGCGGTCACATTAAAATTCTGAAAACTACAAAGTATTTTGAATTTGTATAAAATTTGCTTTTCACCGGGGAGGAAAGAGGGAACATTTTTGCGCTGCGGTGAGCAAATCTGTTTGTTTCGACCGCTAAGTGCCCTACCAGCGTGTCGCCGCAGCCATATGAAAATTACTTCTCATATAATAAAAGTTCGCCTAGATGGTGCTTTGTGTATATAACGATATTTTTTACGAGTGGATATTTCGCGGTCGGAACAATATTTGCGTTTCTCCAAGTGTCAACGTTGCACGGGGTTGAAAATTAAAAGTTTAACGTTTTAAAAAAATTAGAAATTCTTAGCTCCAATAATAAGAAATTAAGGTACAAGATAATCGTCAAAAAAAATCTTAGTAGCTCAGAAAAAAAACCAAATTCGAAACGGAAACCTTAATGTTACATGTAATTGAAGTATTCCTCCAAGATTACAAAATATACAATCTCCCACACCGAAAAATTTTCCCAAGACCATCCAAAACTCATCCGAACCCCAAAACCTCATCTCAATTCCATTTCCTTCTTTTCTCCTCTCCCCACTCACTACCGCACAATACACGCCCACTATGGGACGACAAACGCTCGCGCGCAGCGATAATTATCACCCGCGCTCTTCTTCTCTTTTTACTTGCTATTGTTATGCAGCAACAGCAGCAGCCGCGCAATTATTTTTCCCGCTCGCGGCGGAAAAAAAAGCAGCGGCGGCATCGAAGAAGAAGAGAAGAAGCAGCAGCAACGCTCCCGCGCGCGTCTCCGTTAACTGAAAATTCCGTCTCTAAGCGTCTAACTGTAAACGGCATTACGGAAGGCAGCGAGTGAGCGCGCGTATACAAAAAACCGTTTTTGTCCCTTCGATTCCAGTCGCGCACTCTCTCGCTTTGTTTCGCTGCGGTAGTTCAGAGAGAGAGTTTGCAGGTATTAGGTATACACGTATATAGTTGGAAAAGAGAGAGAGACAGAGAGAGATATTGTTGATGGAGGTATTGTTGTCGGAGTAAGAGGGAGGCTTGAGAGTTTTTTTGTTGGACTGAGTAGGTGGTTTGGAAAATTGCGCGCGGGACGAGATTGCCGGTATGATGCGTGAAGAGATTGATAGTCTCTTGCGTAATTTTGAGAACACTTATAGGGCTTCTAAAGCGACAAAATTGTTTACGCGTTTTATTTTACAGAATTAGATCTTAACTAATTATTTCATTAATGTGGATTTCAGTTGTAAAACGTATACAAAATAGAGAGTACGTGTAAAAATGATATAATTAATAGCGTATTAATTTTGAATGTTTTGAAGTTTCTTATCACCATAACATAAATGAAATTTCATACATTTAAATGACGTGTAAAATTTTACAGCATTAAAATAAACTTAAAATAAAAATCAGCAATGTGAAAGCAAAGATTTAATTAAAGCATAGATAAGATACGACTACATTTATTGAATAGCATTTCAATTTAAAGATGATAACTTGACATGCCTAATGCTATGAATTTATACGATTAACAAATTATTTGATCTTTCATTATTATAGCGTAGACACCTTCATTAGCAATCTCTTTTTAACTACGCACCTATCGGACACCAACACACACTTCCCGCTTGACTTTCAATTCCCAACCAGTGCACTTCGCGAGAAACACGCCAGCGTATAGCAGCACCATGCGTACAATATATCTATCCACGCAACATCGCACAGCCCTCGTATTTACACCTGGACATACGCGAGCCTAGGAAGACAAGCTCGGGAGAAAAACCAAGCTCCTTCTCTCTGTCTCTCTCTCTCTCTCTTTCTCTCAGCAACGTCCGTAGCAGCAGTAGCAGCAGCTCCTAAGCACTATACTGCAGGCGCGAGGATCCGTATTAGGAGAGAACATGGCATCGTGTAATCGCGCCGAGTGCACATATAAGGCGTCGATGAGCATCGAACAAGTTCGGCCTGTTCGCAGCTGCGCTCTAGGTAGCTGACTTATACTCGCGCTCGCACAATCGCAATCTCTCTTTCTCTTGCACACGCGCGAGTGCATGATGCACTTTTTGTGACTGCGAGCACGAGGATATCTTGCGTGGTAGTGAAGTTCTTGCGCGGGACGACGGCAAAAATAAGATATATTAATGACGCATGGATCTTTCAATTAGCTGCGGGGTATATAGAAAAGGAGGGAGGGAGAGTCGTGTGAAATTGAGGTTTTAATGAGTGTGGAGCGAGAAAGTGTGTAGGGTGTGTATGTAGGGACAGGGTGAGATCGGTTTAATTAGGTTTAATGATCGATGTTTCGGTATGCGGATGAGGGGATGGCGATTTTTTGGTTCGGTGGTGCCGTAATGATGTCTCGCGAGGTTTATTATTATAGAAGCAGGGTAAATTACTTTAAAAGAAGATTATAAAATTACATAATACTCTATAGTGGTCGAAGGTTTCAATGTTTTGAAGATCTTATAAGAAATGATATTAAAATAATAATACTTGACTAGAGCATTTTGATTAAGTTTTGACACTGATATTATTCAAGAAGTTATAATGTTACTTCATTGATTGGAAAACTATGAAAAGTTTTTCACACTATATATCATCGACAAAAACTCAATCATCACACCAGAGCTGTAACAATGAAACGCAATCGATCTCACCATCAAAGAACTATATCTCAACCTGCCGATCTCAGCCCATCCGCCTCCACTTTTACATCTTCTTGATAAAGTCTTTAATGCGCAAAATACGCCGAAAAAAAAACGATCATTATTATACGTATACGAAAGCGAAGCGGCGACGACGGAGATGCAATAAAGCTCGGCTAATAGCCGCGCGATTAAGGGAGAGAGCGCGTACGAAGAGATTTATATAAAGTAGACCGCGGCGCGGATTCTCGCAGGTGAATGTTGGCGACTATTCCCGCGGGACGCGCTATTGTGCGGCGAGAGTAAATTCAAGGATTCGTATATAGCGTCGTTTTTTGCAGGTGGTCCTTTGTGAAGTATAGGGAAAGCAGGGTGAAGGTTAGGTGACGTACGAGGGAAAGTGAAATACACGATAGGTTACGGACTCAGTATGTGGAAGATGCTTTGGATAGAGTACCTATACCTCGATGGTATGTAGTGTGAAAGAAAAGTTTTCAAGGGTATCGTTTAAAGAGGTTGAGTGGAATCGCTTTTACCGTAATGATATAGAATTATCTGAAATATTGATACCGTTAATAAATTATTAATACACAGTAATGGAAACGTAATTTATTTTAAACATAGATTGATTTTGTTTTGATATTTGAACACAGATGAAATGCAGCGAGCAAAATCGTTGAGAACCGGAAGCCGTACTCTGTCACTATAGAAACCATACAATTTCCAGATCGGATTCCGCATCCGATAAAACGGATATTTTAATCAAAGTCAAACGTAACACGAGAATTATAAATCCATTTAACAAGCTATCAGATGTATAAGAGCAAGATATACATGTATGTATAAGATTTTTGTTTATCACGTAAACTATTAAATGTATGAACACGAAACTAATAGTATAGATATATGCTTATAGAAAACTTATATGAACAATAAAACCATAAGTTATATTTTTTCTACATTAGTCACAATTTTTTATTTCCATTCAACTGGAATATATTGGACATAAAAATACGGCCCGCACCTTTAAATAAATAAACGAAACATAACTTTATTTACAGTTATTTATAATCACCACAAACACCAACAACGAACAATAAAGCTATATAATATTTTCCCAACAAAAATCCACACGAAACACACCTATCACGCGTACATATATATCCTTTGCATTCTGCACGCGTGCATCATAGACCTCACGTTAAAAAAATCAAAACCATCATCACCCATCGACTTTCATTTTCAAACTACAATGGTCTCCTCGACATTAACTCTCCCTCTCTCTCTATCTCTTTCTCATTCCCTCTCTCCTAAACAATACCCCAGAGCCAGTGCGATTCCGCACGACACGACGTCCCAACCCACGGCGTGTACACACATACATATACACACTTACTCTCCACAACGTGTAATTGGTCGTCGTCGTCGTCGTCGGTGCGCGCTCGCGCATTCAGCAGGTGCATCACGAACGGGTCAATCAATCCGTCGCGCTCGTCTCTCTCTCTCTCTGCGGCCGCGTATATACTCTCTGTAAGGCCAACGACCGCGCGAACGAGCGATGCGCTGCTTTGGGCCGTGCCACACGCGAGGCTACGGCCTTGGCGCGAACGTGTATGTGTATTATATACATGGGAGCGTTATATTCGCGCGTCAAGAGAACGAGAGATGCTGTGTGGGGAAAAAGAGACGATGCCGGTGTATATGTGTGGATAATGCGTATTAGCGCTCGCGTTATGGCTCTATCGAGAGATTGTGGAGTGCGATGTATGGCTGGGAGGTTGTCGTGTATTTGGCATGGTTGCGGGTGGCGCGAGAGTTTTCTGGTTTTCTTGCGACTATTATGTAGAGCTAGACTGAGAAGTTGGATGACGTGCGTTGTTAATAGTTTTTGTACGTGGTTGTATAATCGCGGGTTTTTTTTATACTAGCAAGATCATGTGCGCTCCGCGTGCTCATTTTTTGTGTAACAATGTATGACAATGAATATTACAATATTATATTGCATTTATTTTTTTTTAATATTTCCTTTTTTTATTATTTGTAACGAAGACAAATTTTGAGGTTCAGGTTTCACTGAAATACAATTTTTACAGCTTTCTATTATGTAAAAACAAATTCTAATAAAAAATATACTTCTAATTTCTATTTTTCTAGTTTAATTCTTAAATGATTTAAATTCTCGCGGTTCTTTTCGGATCAATTGGATAAAATCAGCGTCGACCAATCACGAGCTTATAGTCTATCGGACTCGGACAATCCTAAATGTTTTATTTTAGCTTCAACTTTCCTTCATAACTTTTTTAAGAGAGATGGTTTGGAATTTTCTGATTTCAACAACTTCTATGGTGTAGAAGTTGCGTTAAATGCTTATTTTACAATCTGTGTTAAATTCAACAGTTATTTTCTGCCAATTTTTTAAAAAATTATTTGAATTTACCATCTACTTAATGTTCGAACAGTGACTATAAAATAACTTTTCACCGACTGATAAAATGTGTCCAGTTTTGGCCTATTTCTAATGAAATGGACTAGTTATGGATTAAAAAAAACTTTTTCATATCCGCCAGGACATGTTTGAATGATATTTCTGAATTTTTGTTTGATAAAATATTGAAAAATCTGCCGAAATATTTCTTTTGCACGTCTATATACATCAAATGCTATCGTACTCATTTCATCGATTTATGTTAATAATAAATAAGCGTTGAAATAACCAATTTGCCGTCACCGTTTTTATTACATATACCTATATAATATTTGATTGCTTTAAATAAATAAAACGTGGATATCAGCATATAGCTTATCTCGATTTATTAAAATAGCATTCTACATCACGACTTAAGGTAGAATAGTGGGACGAATAAATTTCAACTCCTATATTCGTTGAAAGAAAAAAAAAAATATATCTGAAATCTCTGGGAAAGATATGCAAGCGTGCTACACGAGGAATCCCTGTACTACTACTCAAAACACTTCAAGCGACTAATATCAGCCGATTAAATTTTTACTTTAGAGAAAAAAAGAAAGAAGAAAAAAATTATGTGTATTTATCATCGGTCTCGATCGATAAACAGCTCGTTTCGAATATATATGATACGCTTCGTCGGCTCTGAGGCCAAAAGACGCGTGCGCTTACCTAGGATAAAGACGTCACGTAATACTGATCGACACACGTTATATACAGTTATAATTATGATTTTAATGAGGCTGTTAATTTTTCAGTCACTTCGAGGCATATCACTCTCTCTCTCTCCCCTATATCCACCATAATTCTGATTAATACGAAGCTCGTAAAAGCCGTCACATTTTTTTTTACCAACACAACTCAATTCCAAAGAGGATTACATACCACAATCTCCCATTGCGAGAGGGAGGAGAGAATTCCTCTTGCCGCCGCGGCTTTATTAAGTTTCTAATTTACGCGTTATTTATCGTAACGCTGCGCGCGAAACGAAAAAGTCTCTGCCTTTGATACCAGCAGCGGCAGTACCGCTCGTAAAAAAAACGTCGACTCGCAAGCTGCGCACACGCGCAAGTATGTCGTAAAACTATCAAACGGCTGTATTAGCCGGGCGAAAATCATTTCCGAGATTGAATTATTCACTCTGCGCGCTGCGCTCTCGCGTCGTTTTTAATGTACGCGCGTATATGCGCGGCTCGTCACCGAAAAAGATTCAACGCTGATTTACGAGACGTTTTATGCGCGGAGAGAGAGAGAGAGAGTTCGCGCGGGCATACGCGGGTTCATCCTCTTTGTGTCATAACCCAGTGTTTGTCTTTGGGATATGCGAGTTGATGTGCGCGGCTTCTTTTTATTGCGACGACGAGCGAGGCTTGAGCAGGATTTGAAGAAAAATTGTGTTCGTTTTATAATCTCAGTAGTAAGGATACATAAGCGATAAAATGAAAAATTATGGTTTGAGGTTTTTATGAAATCGTTGTCAATATTGTTATGGTACTTTGTATACATTTTTATAGAGATAAGATGATTACTACTGCGTTAAATACAAAGTTATTATAAAAATGAAGTCAATTAAATTTATAAATAGACTTCCTATTCTTAATAGTCCAATTCTGGATTATTGTATATGAGTAACTTACGACATTGAAAACTAGAGTTGATTACAAAGTTGTTCTGCAATTCTGGTACTCTTACCTGCAACATAAATCAAAGCGAGATATTTATTACTACAGAGTGAAATTAATTGCAAATAAATTTTATAAAATTTAAAAATTTTTGCAAGGGTTGAGCAATTTAAAAGTTTAACGATCTTTCGAAAGGGATTTTATTGCCGAAATATTATGCATTTATAAAAATTTTTATAAAGCGAACAGAAGTATAGAAATACTTAAAAAAATAGACTTTTCTTTTTTAGTTATATATTTTTAGTAATAATTTGAAATATTTCTCAAGTTATTATTTTTTTAATCAAATGAATAAAGAAATTTAAAGTATTGCAGTTGATAAATAAGTAACTTTACCATTTTAGTGTATTAATTTAAATAAAATTTATGAACTCGAAAAAAAATATCTGAAGAAAATATTTAGAATTTTTCGTGTGAAAAGTCTATTTTAAATTTCTTTACAGATTTATAATTAAACACTTAATTAAAATCATTAATAGATACAAGTATTACTAAGTTCCTATTAGAAAATGAGCTGATGACAGCTCGGCCCAAACTCGATCTAATCTTCCTAAATATATGATTTCCTTTAGGATCCTTTCTGGTATGGTGAGAATTTCTCAAATTATCATGCCTGTGGCGCCGACTCTAAACCATAAAGTGTTATAATGGTATTTATGAAAGGACTATTTAAGTATTCAAATTGGTGATTATAACAGATTTCAGTAAACATTTTTAAGATGTCTGTATAGGCAATAAATGCATTTAATTTTAAATTAATTTTTTTATATTATGTAAGTATCTCTTTAATTCACAAAAAAGCAGATAAAAAATGTATTACAGCACGAAATTTATACTTTTTACAAAAATAGCAGAATTGCTTATATTACTCACTACGTGACATACTTTCCAACGCAATATTTTATCGCGACCAAAAATAAGGTGTCACATTACTCCTAACCTATTCTGAATCGATACTTTCAAACACAACTTTAAACCAAAGGTCGCACTTTCAAAATGCTAATTGAAAAATGTACTTTCCATGATGTAATATGCATAAAATTAAACAAAAAAAACCATTATGTTACATTTGTGCAAATACCATTTTAAAATGTCACACCTCAATGTCGTAAGCATGTGAATAACAAAAAATCTCGCGAAAATAAAAATCGCGTCTAGCATCAGATACCACATCATCATCGTTGCGGATAGTGATCAATCATCACCGTCCTTGCTCTCTAACCCCATCGGCTGTATTTACCCAACGCGTCTGCTATACTTCCCGCAAAAAAGAACCGCATTTGCACGGGAGCCAAAAGCTACCTTTCTCTCTCTTACTATAATTAATGCCCAGCGCGTTTCAATTAGCCTTGCGCGCGCTCCCGCAAGCCGTGAGAATCGGGCGAGTGGATGCGCTGCACGGCGTCGAGCGCATTCATCATTCGAGTGCGGGCTATGTGTGTGTGTATATCTCGATTATCGATCTATGCGAGAGAGAGAGAGAGTAAGAGAGTAATATTTTCTTTTTTTGCCGCGTGGTTGTGGATTAATTGCGCTTCGTTTGCTCTGCGTAATGCGCGGGACTTGTATTATATATATAGCAGTTGATTTAGTGACGGAGCATCGTAACTTTTGCGAGCGTTGGTATGATGCACGCTGTAAGTTTGAAAAAAGGTTCGCTTACGGTGGGGATCGATGCCGAAGATGATTTTCAAGGAAGTGAGGAGCCGGTTTGCCAGCAGTGCGCTCACTTTTCCTTTTCGTCGTATTTCTAATTTTGAAAACACGAGAACTATTTCTGAATTATCATATATGTATACGTGACATTAAACACTGATAATTATGCAGATGTCCGAGATGTTAAATGTGTATAATGATATAAAATTGCAAATAGTCTTTTTAATGAAAATTGTTGAAAATGATAATTTTAACGCAGTAATTTTAAAATGAAAAATACGTAGAGATGATACTTAAGATTTTCATAAACAATTCACACGTACAGCAAAAGTTTAAGAAATATTTAAAAATATAATTAAAAGCATATTTAAAAGAAATGTTTTAAAAATAATAATCTACATTATAATAGCGAACAGCACTCTTTCACTCCCCAAAGACTTTTTAAGCGTTATCCTCCTAGCGCCAAAAAATTCCCTTTTCACCCTGCCAAAAAGGAATCTCGCCAGAGAAACAAAAGCAGGAAGCAATTATTCACGAGGCACAGGGACCACGACGACGACGACAACGACGCGAAAGACGACGCTCACCCGCGGCGAGAGGAAGGGTTCTTTGCAGGGAATGCGAAATCCCTCTCTCCTGGCGACTTATTTCTCTCGCTACACCCGAGGCGGAGAGATGCCGCATTGTCCGAGGTCGCGGTTTAGGGCGTCGCTCCTCCTCGTTTGCCACCCTTTTGTCCCTCGAAGGCCCTAAGCTTAATGCACGCATACGCGTGCAGATACTTGCGGCTTTCTTTTTGCGCTAGACGCCGGCTTAAAAGTCGAAGAGTAAGAGACGGACGAAGGATTCGGTCGATGGAATTGCAAATTTTTTAATGGAGGCGCTTTTTTCTATAGGGAGAGAATAAAAAGAGAGAAAGGAGTTTTTGTTTTGGAGGTTTGAAAGTTATGAGACAGTGCTGGATTTTTTTTCCAAAACAGGTTGTTAGAATATTTTAGAGGCAGGGTAAAAGGGGATCGATTCGTTCGAAAGTTGTACTATGTCTTACGAATTGTATTTCAAAGTTTCAGTGTAAAATTATTTTGTGATTCGGAGAAGTTTAAACAGAGAAAAAAGTGTTAAACTTTATTTCAACAAAATACTACTGAATCCTGTTACTTAAGATTAGTAAAATTTCATACCATACGCTACCAATACCAATACAACCCGGTATAAAAACCATAACTCCCACATTCGCTCCCTCACTTCCACTTTTCATCCAACCCTCCGTCGCATCTGTCCCTTAGGCCACAAAAACTTTTTCTCAATAGCCATGCTACATATACTGCCGGCTTTTTTCCGCGAATTCTGCTGTTCATATATACTCCGCGAGCGATCGGCGCCGCAGGGTCGCGCAATTATCCATAATGCACCTAGTGCCGGAAGCCAGTCGCGCGCAGCGGCGTTCCTCCCCCGTTTCTCTGTACTCGGTCGCGGGAGACGCGTGGATGACCCTTCATTAAAGAGGGGGAGAGAGAGAGAGAGTGAGTGAGTGAGAGGGAGTAATGGATAGTTGCCACTGAGAGAGAAAGAGAGGAGGGAGGTAAAGTGGATGCGGGCGGTAGAAGAGGTACTGTTTTTCTAGGTAGCGTTGGTTTTTGTTCTGGCGCTTGCGGTTGAGATTGATTGTGATTAATTCGTGGCTGTTTTTGTTGAAGGTTTATGTTAGGTGTAGGGTAAGGTTTGATTTTATGTTTTAAGAGTGGTCTAGTGGCCATTAAACTTATATTTTAATTTTTCGCTTCATAAAGATGTTCGTCTTTGTGTTTATAAAAAAAAAAAAAATATTTTTCAGTCTACGCCACGATATTATTTATAATTCTAATAAAAATTTAAATAACCAATTAATATTTCATTTCTTTCACATTCTACAGTAATGAAAATGGATGTATTTTCTTAACGATTTCGCAAAGCCCCGTGCTATTATCGACACTGTTACAACAAACAGATAGCTAGCGATATGTAGTACAACACATCATCCGCAAACACAGCGAATTTCTGCACACTTGCTGTTGTAATCCAGCACCACCCAATCAGCCTTGATTTCCACGCACCACCCAGCGTTTCCCTCCTCCTTTTTTTCTTTCGATCCATACTGGTGGATTCGTCGAAGCCTCGCCGACTGTTATTTTCAGTTTCTCTCTCGGCCATATACACATGGGTGGTATGAAGAGATTTGCGGCGCTTCGAGGGCGAGAGTGTTCGCGTGCGGCAGATTTTTCCCTGGTGGAGTATATAGTGAGCCGATTATCGGTTGCGCTCGTGTGCGGATTTTTCAACGAGAGAACGAAAGAGAGAGAGAGAGAGACGCGCAAGTGCTACTTTGCCGGAGGAGAAGAGGCTTGCGAGGAATTCGCCATTTTTTCCAAACGAGAAGAGGCCGAGAGATGTATTTGTGCGCAGAGTGGAGGCCAAGCGTGGTTTGGTGTGTACGAGAATTTGCTTATTCTTTTTTTTGTTTTGTTTTGTGTTGTTGCCGGATGAGTGGTATTGATGGCTGGGGTTTACGCGAGCAAATGGTATTTCGAATACGATTTTTAAAATTTTGTCGAGCTTTATGGTAAAGTTATCTGTGTGTGATAGTATATGATTAATAACAAGGTATAGATATAATTATTATTTCACAAAGACTGAAATAGTAGGGAATTGAGTTTCACGATGCAGCGTGATAGCAGAATCACCTCGAGTGATCACGCGGATAAGGCGGACATAGCGCTGGAATGCCATGTGATTCCTGCTCTTATCAGATTCACTGCATCCACGTGAAGATAAGGTAATTTACTGTACTGATTATGACATTATGAGCTTGGATACACGTAATCATATGGCAGAGTATGGATGTATCAGTACCGTATCAGTGAAAAAAATTGATTACGATATTTAATCAATGTATACCAGATTATTTTTATTACTGAAATCTTTTTAAATACTAATGTGATAGCAATAATCTTACTTCTGAAGTGGTTTAGATGTTGTTTATTGACGTCTTCTTATGAATCATTTTGTATACAATTGCAATGAATATAATTTTTGTTTGTGAACAACTCACTTTTCAAATCTTAGCCTACAAATCTAGCAACTTCGTGAACCTACCAGTCATAGACAAAAGATTGCTTCAATTTTTAATTCATCAGGCTTCAAGTAAGGTCACGGTACTCTATAACTAGCAATCCTCGTCATATTCCCTACTGCTACAGCGTATGCAAAAAAGATTCATGCCTCGAGTGAGATCCACTTATTGTTAGACAATCGACCCGTACGAGAGTAAGAGAGAGAATGCACAAATAAAGTGGATTTGGATTGGGTGTGATGAACATAACATTTTCATAAATTTCATTTTTGTTTGAAACTTATATTTCGATGCTTTTAAAAGCAGACAATCTTATTTAAAGTGACGTATAATTGAAAATTACGAAAAATGATAAAAAATTTCATACTTCAATAAATAGACATAAATACCGCTCGTCAATTTCAGACTTTATCATAACAGAGAAAAACAGCGTATTATGCTTCCAATCAAACCGCATTGTCCTTTTAATGCCACTTAAGGCCGCTCTCTTTCTCTCTTTCATTCAAAACAAAATATAAAAAGCGCACATTTCAAAAATTCTTCCCTTTCATCTCCCCAGCTGAACAATCGCTCGTGTCCATAGAATCCCTGTCCCCTCATTCATTCAAAACATATAATTGAAATATTCCCTCGCTCACACCGAATATTTCCTCCATGTAAAAGCGGGACTTTATTCGCTCGGCTTCTTTTTGCCGAGTACAAGCACGCGCGCGTTACTTATCTCGAGTACACGCCGTGCGCGTTATATTGTTATTCAAATTAACACACGTGCTCGCGGCCCCGATGACGGCATTATTATTCACGCGTTACTCGCGTATATAAGAGACAGAAATACAAGAGCGCGCTCACTTTTATTGCGAGCCTGCAAACGCGGGGGAGAAGGAGGAGGAAGGTGGAAGAGGGTGTACAACAAGCGGCGAGTAGTAAATTACGTTATCTTTTTGAAAAATAAAAGATAAGATAACGAGACGCAGATTTGATTGCACACTCGTGTGTAACCGTGAACTTTATTGCATGGCATTTTTTTAGCGCTACTTGCGGCAAAGGATTGCATCGTTCGCGAGATAGACGAGCCAGATGAGTGCAGTTAAGCATAATATAATGTTTCTTCAGTGCTAATGTGTATAGCAAAGTGAGTTGTCACGATGTTACATAAGTTATTTTCATTTTTTACGTGACTTTTTCAACAAAATGATGTGCATATTTAGTAGTAATAATAATAAGCGTGTATACCAGCGCTACTTTACAAAATACTAAATTTTCTTATAAAAAAAGTAAAGTATTGGAAAAAATTTTATCGTGTACAAGGATAATTATAGTCGTGGAGATTTCTGTCAACACCTCCGTTATAATAGTTAAGATTAAGAAAATTTTTTTTATTTACCTACACTGGGATGTTTACCGAACAAATACTCATTTTACGCAACAAGGTAAATCCATCTCATAAAGTTCAAAATAACCAGACGCACATACAGAGAGAAAAAATTCATCCCATTGATACGTCGAACAGTGCGCACAATAATTAAGTTCGCTCCATAATAAAAAACAGCCAGGCAGTCGAATTTAATTGTATTTCCCGGTAAGACAATAAGCGAGAGAGATTTTATCGTTCGAAAAAAACAGAAGCGAATAAAGCCAGCGAAATCCTGCGCGTTACCCCCCGTCTCTTTAATGCCAGAGCAAAATGCAAAAAGAAAGTAACGAGCTCGATGGAAAAGCGGCGGACAAAGAGGCAATAAAGGCGCGCGCAGTCGACGAGTACTGGGGACAAAGCACACAGAGGAAAATTCTGCGCCATCGATGAGTGTATGCGAGCGCAGATATATATAGGGAGGTTACGACTTCTCTCAGCTGAGCGAGAAAACTTTCTGTTTACCGTATACTTGCGCCGTCTGTTTGCACATAGCTGACGTTGGCGGCGACTGTAATGTCGCTAATCGAGGAAATTGGGCCAATTAGCGTTGGCGACGTTATCGGCGCGTTTTATCTGCGACTCTCTTGGAAATCTTCCAGCTAGGCATGTATATGAACGCACGTTTCTGCTAACGACGCGAAATTTAATGTGCAACGCGTGGCGTCGCTTCCGCGAACTTTCCGCGCGTTTTCGCCATTTTTCTCATTGTTGCGCTGATCGCAAAGAGGTCGTAGTGTATTATTACGATTGCGCGGGAGAAAAACTTTCAAAGCTTGTGGTCTGAATATAGATTGCGCAAATACATCGGACGCGAATTATTATTTGTTTGAGAAGAGAGAAAGAGAAAGAGGGAGAGAGAGGGGGGAAGTACTATTTCAGATTAGAACTTACTGGTGTTACGCAAATGTCTTTGTATGTGTGATATATGTTATTTGCATAGTCGATATCTGGCCAACTCCCGTTTTCGGATTTTTTAATAGATTTATCATGATTATTCGTAAAAATTTGGAGTTTGATACCGCAACTTTCAATCAAGCATGTTACATCATGTATAAAGCCTGTTGTGTCTGTGAT
Source organism: Torymus tubicola (assembly GCA_035583055.1). Lineage (NCBI taxonomy): Eukaryota > Metazoa > Arthropoda > Insecta > Hymenoptera > Torymidae > Torymus > Torymus tubicola. The sequence continues at coordinate 5,780,078 of JAWWEQ010000027.1, forward strand.
GAATAATATTTATATATATAGTTTTCGATTTGTGCACATTGTACAGCTGATTTTGTATTACTTACATAATTCTAGTGAGAACGTTTTTTCATTTCAAGAATCTTCTGAAAAAGATTGCATATGTTTACGGAAGTTTTAAAATTTTCGTATGAATATAAATTTGTTACTTTGAAATTTACTTAAGCATTCAATAAAAATTATGACAAAAACTGTTAGATGAAAGTTGCATAAATTATATAAACAAAAATTAGTCACAAATGAAAATAACTTTTATTATTACTATTCACTTTAAAGTAATTGCCAATCGGTTAAAAAACTAATGCCTATTCAGTACCTCTGTCACTACCAAGGCCAACCTTATCAAAGATATATATACATATATGCCGAGCAAACAACATGACGACCCTCCTACCCTGTCATTCAGCAAAAAAGAAAACAAATAAAAAAAACGACCAGCCCGAACGAGCTAGACGACAAAGATCGTCAGTTAGCACGGTAAACACACGGACGCGTTCTCGTTATTATTTTCCTCAGCCATCATTCTCTCTCTCTTCTCTCCCTCCTCGATCGTACAAACTATACATATACACATACAGACAGACGCAAAGAGTAAAAAACGTGCGCGCGGGCGATCGTGACATCAGGGGTGCTGGAGCGCAGCGAGGGAAGCCGAGAATTACGGGCCATTATTAATAATTGTCCGAGCGGCAACGCGCATGCGTAATGCCTCGCTCACGCGATACGCGCTCGCAGAATATTTTCAAGGTTTTCGCAAAGAGGTAGCAGGCGATACTTTTGGCCTCGTCGTAGTCTTTTGTTTATATATATCGATGCAGGCGAAGGTGGCTTTACGGCGCGAAGGTTTTAATGCGATTAATAGGTGCTTTGGATAAGAGTTTGATCGGTGGTTGTGCGTACGGGTACGGTTTAGTGGCTTTCAAGGGTTGACATTATGTAGATTAGCTCGACGGTGTATAGCATGCTGCTGTATGGTATAAAGAAGCAAGATGCTGATTTACAATAACATGAGCGTTAAATATCCCCGACGATGCTTTGGAATGGAAAAAAGGAGCGAACGCGTTGAATATTTATTGATATTAATGAGGCAGCCGTGAGTTTAAGTTTAGACAAAAGTTTAGATTATTACCCACTGGGGTGAACAACGCACATTCAGGTTCAACGTGAACCGCATACTGCTTTCTTGATTCAGATCACATTAAAAAAAACATATATAGGGGTTTTTAAAAGTCAAGATTACAGCTGAAATACTTCTATATTTCAAATTGCAACTAGGGATTTACGCAGAAATCCAACAAAATGCATACTCATGTCTTTGGCGAGTTTGTTAATGCGCCCGATCTCGCCATAAATTGCGAAACGAAATCCCACCCCGCTCGTGTAAACAGCCAACACAGCAATCTATACACACACACACATACACACAACTAAATTCGCCGCCACATTACATCACACTCCGCAATCAGCTCTAGCAACGATTTTTTTTTATCTCCTATACCCCTGTCGACCTCAACTTACAAACCGTCCCCCGATAAATCTCGCACCATCCGCTCCGAAATAATTAATATCTCCGTAGCGCATCCTCTAACCCTAGTGCGACGCGAACGAATGCAAATATACACGCGCGCATCGCCCCTCGCATACTAGAGAAGGTGAAAGCACGCGCAGGCAAAGGTAAAACATAAACGCAGGGAATCTCCCAAGGCCGCAAATTTGTTCTTCCCGCGTGAGTTTTCTCTCTCTCTCTCTCTCTTGCTCGCGTGTTGCGTGGAAGCTGGTGCGCTGTATGTGCGCGCGCGCGCACGCGCGACTTTTAAATCGTCCTCCGTGCGATTTATCGCCATCGCGTGGGGACGCCGTGTTTTCGCGCGGGTATAGTGTATGTGTGCATGAGCACGCGGTTAGTTATCGGAGAGGAGGGACGTTTTTGCGTTGGGGCTGGTTGTTGCGGAAATTCTTTATTGGCGGTGGGGGGAGGGGGGGATTGTCGGAGGGGGGTTATTGATGGTGTGCGCAAATGAAGATATTGATATAGCCGAATAATTATGGCGGTGGAGTTGAGAGAGGTGAGTTTTAATTAATTAGAATTATATCGTCGCGTGAGTTTTGAATATATTAAGAGTTTTAATACAAATTTTTGATAAATAATTGTTTGTATGCGTGAATTAGGTAAAGGTAAGATAAGCACAATTTCATGAACAGCGATAGTAAAATAAAAAAGCTTGAAAAATGTTCTTGAGAAAAAAATTTTAAAATTGTTTATAATATGCGTATAAATTTTAGTTTGTAATTTTTTTTATATACTGAATTTGTGGGGTTATCACAATTGAAGTTTCAGCCACATTTTTTTATATAAGTAGTAAGGAGTCTTGGTATTTTTCCTCAAAAAGTATATCTTACATATGTGTAGATTATTACAAGCCTTGACCGCAAATAGCGTTTTTGTTGAAAGTAATTTTCGTACCAGACAAGCGTTGTTATTATTCTCATTTTTTCCCCCAACATTGAATAACTTTTCAATTGCTCCACTGCACTTACATCGTCGACTGAAGTATATGCTAGAATTTCGACGATGATAATTTTCACACCTCTGAGAAATAAAAGAGTTCTCATAATTCAATGCTGCGTATGCCAGTGACCTGAAGAGTCGAAAGTAAAAGTTGCACAGTGTTGTGAGGTACTAAAATTTGCCTCGACTCCTCACGCGGGGCGCAATTTTCGAGCGCCAAGACGCGGAAATCGATTTCAGCGATGCAAATTATTTTTTACGAGGAAAGTCCAATTGGCTCGCGGTAAATTGCGCTTCTTTCGTTACTTAATACCGAGCAACGCTTTCTCGGAACAAAATGTGAATGAAATCGATGAATATTATTGTTATGAAATTCCTTTACGTAATAATAGCCCTTATACATGTATGTAAAAAAATCTTAAGTACTTTATAATGAGCCGATTGATTTATTATTTTCGAAACTTTCCATAATAAAAAAAAATCAATAAATGTAAAAATTGATAAACCACGTCGTAAATAAACTAATTAATGAGGGCCCCTAGCATCCTCCCTGCACACAGACCGCGGAAAAACAACGAAGCGGAAGATCGATTTTCCCTGTCGATCATCATCATCATCATCATCATCGTGCTGCTGTTGCGGCTCCTCCGGCGTTCGAATTCGACGTGCGCCGTGCTGCCGCCGTTAATAATCTTTTCTTCTCTCGAAGCCGCCCGTCTCTTCGGGGCTTACTTGCCGTTTCTAAGTGTGTGAGGGTTTGCGTGGCCGGGTCGAACACGCACGCCGCCTTTGAGGATATAATCGAGGGGAGAACAAGGGGAGGAGATTCTGTGGGAGAAAGAGTGAAATGGAAAAAATTGCGGGGCTACGGAAAGTATACGAAAATTGTATTAGTAGCCCTATATTTTAGGAGCCACGTAAGCATTTTCCGTTTACATTTTTAGTATTGAATAAAAAATCTGAGATATTAGGGATAGTAAAGTAAAATGTTTACTTATTTAACCATCTTAAATACAAATATTAAAGATAAAACTGTGCATTTCACAAGAACATACAAATCTTATCTGGACACTGAAAAACCTTTTCCAGAAATTTTTTAACTCTAAAGACATTATATTCTTAATGTCGCGGCTTGCCTCAATATGTAAACTTTTTCAAACACCCAACGAAAACTGATTATCCTTCTCCTCTTCAAAGTAATTCACACAGACAGTCAGCACCGCACGAGACAACTGCACGGTGCAGCAGAAACTTAAGAAAAGCATAATCGTACCTATACAAAAGGAGCCTCGCGAATCATCCCGACCCAATACGAGTACCAAAACACAGTACGTATATATATACGAAAGGGAGAGAGAAAGAGAGAGAGGGAGAGAGACAACGAGATGCGCGGTGCGAGTTCAGGGGTCCGTAGGGCCCCGTGCGAGGACGAGTTCAAGGCCAGCAGGCTCTCGCTCTCGCGAAATCCTCTCTTTCTCCCTCTCGTACGCGCGCGTTTATCCCGCGGGCCGATCGCGCTTGGTGCATTCTGTAGGGAGAGAGCGAGAGAAGGAGAAAGATACGAAGGATTTTTCCGGCGCTGACAAATTCCGCGCGTGTAGGCGAACGAGCGTCCCCCGGATGTATTTATTGCCCTGCCCTTGACGGTCCCGCTTTTGTCTCTCTTCTTGTAGGGTATATACACTCTCTTTTCGTTTGCTTCTTTTCGTGTCACCGTACCCTATAACGTGCATCAGTGCAAAGCTCAGGTTTCTCCTTTTTGAAGTTCGTCGTGGTGGTTTTTCAAAGTCAAGCTTGCGCTGGGTACACACACACACATACACATACACACACACACACACACACACTCACAGATAAAGGACTACTATCGGTTTTCAGAAATGTGTATTATATAGTTTTATACATGAACGTTGGTGTGGGGAACTACATGGTAGTTTCGTCTGGCTGACTGCCTGCCAGGAGATTGGGTTGGCAAGATAGGCTACGACGGGAATATTCTTGCGTGGATATTACATTTGATCCCTTCATAATGTATATGTTAATTTTTCGTTGCGGTGATAGCAGCTATATATATATATGGTGTGTATATGTGTGTGAGTAAACCCCGGCGGCGTCTGGTCTAGAATGTCACAATGTAAGTTTCTGAACGCGTAAAATTAAATTAGGCCAGACTTCGAGGATCAGATAAAAGCGTATACAAAGATTATCCGGTTTCTCAAATCCGATTTCGTTTAATATCATCCGCTCTCCAATATATACATATATATACATCCATACGCACAATTTATCGATCATGAAAAATAATCCTCCACTCAATTTCAACATATCATCGCGATAAGAACATACGTGCTGCCTTCTTCCACTCGCATACAAATCGCCTCTCAATTCTCGATATTCATTAAAATCTTTGTCTTCTTAATCCTTCCCCTCTCCTCTCCTATCGTAAACCAATACATTTACCACCCTGTAACCTTGCACACGTACACCACAGACCGGCATGTGTATATATAATACCAACTCGACAAAGACGAACGCCCGTCTGTAAAGCCACTCGTATACGCGCTCGAATATTAACGATTCAATCGTCCGCCAACCCGACGATTACAACCTCTCTCTTCAGCCCCCGCACACTTTCAATAATCCTCGTCCGCCTCCTCCTTCTCCGTAATCACTTCCCATTAGGCTGACTCGTCCCATCCGCGTCTTCGGAACAATCATCGAGCACGCTCGCGAGATAAATTCGCAATGTGTTGTATATACACTAGAACGACGATCACTAGGACGACATTCCATAGTCTTACGATCGCGAATATTATACTCACTCTTGGCATTCCCTCTCAAGGGTGGCCGAGGATTTAAAAATCGTCTTCTCTCTCTCACCTTTCTCTTCCGTATATATCACTGATCTGTCTCACTCGACTGCGCATGCTATACTTAGGCGGCAGCTCGCGCGTCGTGGATATAACATACACACATATACATATATACCTGCGAGGGATCGGTTTTCGAGGCTGCTGCAGTGTTGCTGCTCCTGCAGATAATGCGCTACCGACCTTGAGACGACCTTTCTCTCTCTCTCTTCCTTCTTTCTCTTCGACGAGGGAAGAGTGAAAGGACGATGGGAGGGAACGCACGCGAGAAGACGAATCGAGGAGAGAAAGAGTCCGCATGTTGTTGTAACCCTCCCTCTATACCTACCAGTCGGAAATCGATCGAGGCGCCGAGTTTTTTTTTCTTACAGAGGGGGATACCTTCTCCTCACCCGCTCGAGCGATGGGTTTGCTCCCTTTGCGAACGTGCACGCCGCTCGCACCGTTAACATCCTCATTGTGCGCTGGTTCCGATCGCCCAGGACGATCTCTCGATGCTTCTTATAGCAACGCGAGTGGAGGATGTGCGTGCATAATGCGTGCGAAGGTTGGTGATGTCGTACGTACCTGGAACAAAAAGAAACAATGGATCTGGGTTAGTTCGGTTTGGGTGTGAGAAATTTTACGTAATCAGAATAGCGGGAGAATGTTTTGAATCGTGACACGTGTATATATTTGGTAAGACCGAAATTAAAAACATTCGTATATAATACGCATCAGGATGAACGCAACTTTGTTCTTTAATAAATTTGTAGTATAATTGATAAATCTCAACTAATAGTTATTGAAATATTTCTGTAAAGCAAGTAACCGTCGTTGCTGTCATTTGTATTACAAGTGCATTAACAACTTACACATATAAACACACACGCATACGCACAGTTTACACGAAAAAATTCCTTTTAATACAACACAATAGCCGCCCAACCAAATAAACAAGCCATACAGAATCCCAGATAACCAGCTCAACGGAGCCGACAACAACATCATCGGCGTACGACGATCCCCTAATTACCCAAACAGCAAATCAACCAAAACACGCGAATTACCAAGAGCTCGTGTATATATATATATATATATATATATATACACAGCCTGAGATAGAACTGGAGTCTTCGGGACGGCAGCGAGACTGCAAATCTCCATAACCGGGCAACGCGCGGTCCTCGTTTTTTCTTCGCACAAGGATTGCGGCCGCTTACGTAAAGCCACAGCAGCAGCAACAGCGCGAGGAAGAGAAGAGAGTGAACGTGATCCCTGGTTATAAGGCGACGGGGAGCGGCGCAAGGACGACACGTCGTATATCGCGTGCACTGCGATGCCTTTTTTCCTTTGCTCGCCGGGTATAGGACAGACTTTTTGCTTGTGCGACACGTGCAAGTGAGGGAGAGAGAGAGAGAGAGAAGTTTTGCAACGCAACGTGGGTTTGGGTTTGGCGAATTGAGGTGATGTAGAGGTTGGTGTTCGGATGGGAGAATGTTGTTTGGGTTGGTACTGGCTTGTTTGGCGATGTTGTTTTTAGGTCTCGTGTGGTTAAATGAGAAGGAGAGGGTAATCGTGGATGACAGTTAGACAACTGGTATAGATTGATGTTGGTACAACTTTAGTTTTGTAGTTTGAGTTTTAAAAATAAAAATGTTAGACAATAGATATTGTTTAATATGAGCAGTGGAACGAGAGTAAGTTACTCAATTCTGTATGTTGTTTAATTTTAGTATAAATGCTGGATCATTAATACCTAACTGGAAATGTAGCGAACTACACGATTGCACCGATTCGAAATCGTACATGACATAGATTGTTATTCGATCGTGCAGAATTGAAGTCCGAAAGTAAAATAACGGTGAGTTTACCCAGGTGCAGTTGATATATACGTAAGATACCTCAAAATCTTGCGTAAATTCAACGTCGATCCAATCAAATTTTAACAGTCCTCGCCGCAAATCCACCACAACAGTATATACCATAGATTGCCGTACTATTTTGAAAACTCATGCCACTTGTGGTCAGCTTGCAAAATGGTACTTTACCGACATTTTTGCGAGCCGTTTAAAAGCATTAAGGACATTTTAACTGCGCCCAAATGTTCCCATAAACTTTATGGTCAGCTAGAATCTTAAACTTTAACAATCTGAAGGCGACCGCAAACATTAGATTTGAATGCTCATGACACAACACACGAACTCTAGCTGCAATTGTAAATGTTGGTGGCGGATCTATTTCTGCGTCCTATAGTGCTACGTTATCCTTGGAATATTTTTCCTGCAAAAGCGCGTATATCTGACACAGGTATAACTCGACGAAAATTGTAGTAAAATGAGATAAGGATCTCTCCTAGACCATAGATTTATCTACTCTGGTTTAACGACTGCTATTACAAGACATACGCGTGTGCGGCAATTGTATATACAGTACTTCGATAAGGCTACCGTTTCGAAGATACCGATCACCGGAGTATTCGTAAGATCCGTATATTATATATCTTGTTAATTGCTGTTTTACAAAACCTCATGACTAACGCGATATAAAATCAAATCCCGCTAACGATCATAAACGGGCAAATCGTGGTTCTTTCTGGGTGAGGCTAAAAACAGCAATAAGTTTCATAAAACCAACATATACACTTTCTGTCTCTGCCTCTCGTTCTCTCTCTCTCTCTCTCTCTCTTGGAACCCGACCTTCCACTCGACAGCCATCGATCACTCCCCAAAACCAGTGCAACAACCAAGTGCCTCGCAAAAAGCGAAACGCGCGCGCGTGCAAGAAAGCGAAAACCCCTGCAACACTGCTGATGGTCCGCGAGCGAAAGGAACGCGAATGTCGCGCGCGCTCACGCGCATGATGAAGTCAAGCCCGAGGAATCCGGACTCGTTTCGTAACTCTCGCGCGTGTACATAGGGGAATTTTCGAGGGAGACAGGAATTTCGCGGAACGAGCCAGTGGCGGTGACGGCGCATTGCGTATGCGCGAGATCCTAGGAGAGTCCTCGGCATGAATTTTAAGGAGTGACGCGTGTCTCAGATATTCCGCGTTGTATACGCGTATAGTTTCGGAAAGTATACAAGTATGTGTGATGGTTTCCTTATTGTTTCGCGAATAATGGAGAGAATATATGTGTGTATAGATAAACGGTTGGGAAAGTTTTGCAACCTCTTGGATGTTTGGGAATAGGTGGAGACTGTAAGGATTCTAAGAGGTAGCACGTACTATGCGTGGGAAGGAGCGGTTTGACACTCTAGGTAGATATAAATGCGGGAGTGAATCATTTTTTGTTATTCTGCGCGCGCGCACACAATATGTTAAACCTTTGCGAGATATGATTCAATAATGCGCATTGGAACAATGGCTACTGCCGGAGTTTTCAATCACTTGTTTACGATCAGCTTGTTCGGCCTTTTGTTTCGATCTTTTACGATCAAAAGTTACTTTCAATATTGCTCTCGGTACATTCCTGCTTGCTCCTGGTCTACCCCCTACACCCTAACCGAAAAACAAAGAGATGTTGCAAAACATAGTATACCCACAGCAGTGGAATATTTACAAACCCCCATTAGATTTCATTAAATCGCAGACGACGACACCCATAACTTCCCATTCCCAAGAACTTATGCTTCCTTCGTACGTATACCCACCATCAAATTCAGTCCATCCTTAAATTTCCCGAGCTGTAAACAAGTAGATAATCACCGACTTCACCGGTACAAGTCTTCTCCCCCACACGAGCAAAAAGCGCACACGAATAACACAGTCGTCGTCGTTGTCGTCGTCGGTGTAAGAAACAATGGCACTTGTCGACTACAGTAGGGAAGTAAAAAAAAAGGACTAAGTACATAATGCCACGGCGCATCGGCTTCCCCCTTCCCCCAGTTCAATGGCGCGCTTGCGCCGCCAATCGTTCGCTTCCCGTCTGGCGCCTTTCCTCGGTCTACCTCTGCTTCTTGGCTAGCTATGTCTGTTTCCAGTGCTGTTTCTTAGAGTTCGCGAATTTAAGACTCTCGTATTTCAGTCGCAGAGTGAGGCGAAGCTGTCGTGGGTGGGCGATTTGTGGGAATTGATGATGGATGGTGGAATTGTTAGAGAAGGAAATTGTTGAGAAACTCACTGCGACAATGTGTTAGTCAAGCCTTTTGTTTGATTATATATTATTTACAAGATACGAGTTGTTTATTTGATCGATTGTTACGATAGCGATGGAATAACTGATTTTCTAAGGTGCGTAGGTAAATGCAACGTTCAAATGAAAATGATTGAATCAGACATTGAACTATGATTGAAATTGCAATTGATATATGCTTTTGTACCCACCGACGTTAAAAGTATCACGAACAGTTCCAACCATAACATATCGTATAACTCTACCATCATGCATCTGAAACCCTAGCAACTATACGTTTCGCAACAGCTTTTAGCTTTTAGCACACGGTACTTTCGAACTCCGAAAATTCCAGACCATCTGTTAAAGCTCAAAAAATTGAAACCACAGGTTCTAAAGGCTGCACATAAGCACTAACCAGGCATATATCCCACCTCCTCGGAACTTTCACGACGCTAAAACCCCGATGCTCCCGTATATGTAATTATCCTTGGCATCGGCAATTAAGTCGCATTCCCGGAGCCATCAATTCTGCCGATCCGCACCCACGACTCTCCATGTGCACCTGTTCCTCCCAGACGCACACACATACACACACTGGTGGAAAACATAGCGGTCTCTCTCTCTCTCTTCGTGTGTATCCCCTCCGGCTTCGCGTATATACTTATACATTACGAAAGCGCCTGCGGCAATAAAGACGGAACCCGAGCACAGTATCGGTAGAAAAAACCTGGCGGCTACTGCACACGCGTATGTGTCACCGGTGTCTATGTGTACGCAATATTCGCGCGTGTCTCGCATAAGGGGTCGACTACATCGATGCTACTATATACTCGCGTGGGAAAATGGCAGCAGTGGTAGCCACCGTTGCCGATCACGTGTGAAAATGAAAACCTACTCGGAGTTTCTTCTCTGCTCCCCGACGAATCGATCATCGATGAGAGAGGAAGAGAGAAAGAGAGAGAGATGCGATGTCGGTAAAAAGAAGAGGAGACTAAGAGAGCGTAAACAAGGGGAGGAGGGAGATATACAACACGTTGATGGATTTAATTATTCGGTCGCAGCACACGGATTGTTTGCCGCGTGTGGGAAGAAGAGCGAGAGGATCATAGTTTTTCGAAGGGGTAGGGAGGGGGGAAACAAAGTGTTTTTCCGAGCGCGCGATTGAGACGTATGGAGGCGAACAAGCAAGCGGGCAAGTGCGCGAGCATTCCCAGGACGCAAGTTATTGCGATGACGCGGGATTAAAACCGTGTCGTGTTTTGTGCTATAATATACTGTATAGAAAGTATATATGATTGCATTTTATCGGGATTATTCTGCTGCATGTCGCGTGGGATGGTTTGCTGTGTTTTCTCATCATTTACGTAATACGGTATGGCGAACGGAGGCTTGGAATTGTATATTTCATGTGTTACGAATCTAAGATTATACGTTGTAGAAAAAATTTTACGTTGGAAAAGGTTTGGGTAAAAGTTTTGGTAGCTGACTGAAATTTGGTATATGGTAAGTAACGAAATGTTTCCCTTATCACGTATGGTTCCCTGTTCTGTTTAACCTGAAAATTTATTACGGACTAACATTTTCACGCAAAATGTTATGTTCATGCTTTAGACTGATAAAAATGGTAACTTTTATCAAATTGTAGCTTTAGATTATTAGAAATTATATAACTGATTAAACGCAAGATTTATTTATGTATAATTTCATTCTCACAGTAAAACCAAAGCACGTTTAAACTACGAAAATCGGTAACACGCTAACAATTTCGTGTTCTCCTTTGCCTCTTCCAAACCTGTAGCACCACGATAACGAACAAAATCAAAACCGATACGTATAATAGCCAACCACTAGTGTGTATGTGTAAAACTACGTGCGCAGCATCTAATCGGCACAACGCTCTCAACACCGTACGGCATTTCGAAAAAGCCCCGCATAAAATTAACATACACCTTGCGCCGCCTCTTTCTCATACATACACACACACACAACTCACGGCGTTCCCACGATTGCAATTTGTACAAAACAAGAACGCGAAAAACGCGAACATCGAAAAGCCCTACAACACATAGCATAGCCTCTTTCTCTCTCTCTCTCTCTCACTCTTTCATATCTTGCGCAACTAAATTAATGAATTCGCTTCGTCCCCGGGAAAATTAGCAACGCGCGGGCGCGCGTTGGCTTTAGCGCCTTATAGAGATGCAAAGGAGGCGCGGGTAGAACACGACGCGGGACACACGCCGACTCGAGCGCGCGAGATATCGATTACCTCGGGACGCGGAATATCTCGCGCGTGCACTCGTGTACAGTATGTATGTGTGTATACTGCAAAAGGAGATTAACGAGTTGTTTGCCCCCTTGCTGCGCACGCGCGCGAGAGAAAGAGAGTAGTGCACTTACGAAATGCAAGTGCGCATGTATATGTACGTGCAAGAATCGTGATCGCGGGTGAGAGGGGACTACGGTGTCTGTTAATTGTCGGTGTCGTAGTGGACGGCATGATGATGATGAAGATGAAGATGACGGTGATTAGAGGTGAACGCGTGCGCTTTGTCGTGTGTATTAGGTGTGACGTAAGGGGCTCGGTTCAAGTTCGGATTCCTTGTTCAGGATAAAGGTGGAACAAACATTGTTTATTTTGTGAGCGCGCGAGTTATGGGAATCGTGGCGTATCAATTAGCTAATGAATCTCTGTCTATTGGATTATACGGAAAGCATTTTCCCATAGGGAGAAACAAGCATGATGATTGATCAGCTCGATACTGAACAAAAGCCTTTTTGCTTGCATCTGTTTTGAGGAATTATTAGCCGCAGAGTCGATCGTAAAAATGATTGGGATTTATGTAAGAATCGATAGGAGCTGATCGGTATGTAACAAATTGAGCCGCAGAACAAACAGTCGATCTGCAACGCTTTGTTGAGCGACCTGAGAAAAACGCGCGTGGACGCGAAGTTGGAAAGTATTTTTGCAATGGAGATAAAATATATAATTGACCTGAAAACCCGATTATCAAATTACATTTGCAATTGAAATCCAAAGGCAGCCGCGAGAGAATTGAGGACTTGAGGTTTTCTATACTTAGCGTGTTGATCAGATTGTTTCCGTCAAGATTGGAATTCTTTATGTAGAAGAAGTGGAATACAGGGACAGTTTTGCGATTTTAACAAAGGTGAAGTCGTGACGTAAGCTGATCCATAATTAGAATCTTTTAATAAGTTCCTGTATAATATGAGAATCGAATAATAGGTCGGTTTATATTAAACTGGAGATCGATATCTCGTAACTATGAGCAAATAGGTCAAGGATTCTACATTGTCGCGCGAGCGCGCGCTTACAAGAGCCTTGCACAATAATAATAAAAATATCCGTGAATTTCAATGTATAATTACACTTTGATAATATACAAAGGTTAATCATAGAATCTGGTAAGGCCGCGTTAGTATAAAATAAAAGCATTTCGTCAGACGCAGCGAAAAAATAAAATATAAATAAATAAGAAATAACATTTAATCGTTTTTCTTTCATCATAACATAGCGAGATATATCGTTCAATAAGCTAACGCGTAATCGATGTTTCATCGTCATTTGTAAATCCATTCGATTAATAAGAGCATCTTGTGACCTACAATGTGACACGCGAATTTCTCAAAAGCAAACATCGTCTGTTGTTACAGGTGTCAACGTATCGCTCCACACAATCGTAATTATCCAACAACCGTAAACTTTCGTCACGTTGCAACAATATTTTCTTCAATTTTTTATTCAAGCCTGTCTCTCTACATTGACATCCTAGCAAAGATCATGATTACAGACAAGGGAAACACGTGAAAAAAAAGAAACAACAGATATAGGAAATTTTTCAATTATCGCGGGACACGCCCGCAGATAATTGCGATCGATCTTTCGCGTATACAAGCGATGGGCACAAGATAAGAGCGCTGTGAGAGGGCTTTATCAACGTCCGTTGAAAACGGGGGCAATAGCAAGGAAAATCTATGTCGATTCGTGAGTCCCGTACGTGTAATTAGCACTGGCGATCGGCGTCGATTTGTAATCATTAACCGTGATTGTCCTGCAACACATAGATATTGATTTATTACCGGTCATTGTGCTCCCGCGAAAATGTCATACGTTTCCGCGTACATTCATTAGGGGACACAAGCACCCGTGTGTATAATTGTGTAAGGAAATATAACGTGGCGAATTCGATAAAAGCGGATCGGTATCGCGACCGAGCTAATTGATTACATAGCGGGAAGGGCGATAGTATGTGTGTGAGAATTCTGGTGAATAATAATTAGTCACCCGCGATGTTTGGCTTTCTTCGCCTCGTTTGTTGGAAGAATAGTGTGTGTGTAAGGCATTAGCTCGAACATTAACGTTTTACGTAACGCACGGTAGTGTTAGCTGTGCGGTACGGTTGTCGATTTTTGTACCACGAATGCAGTTTGCTCGGTTAATTAGGAAAGCGCGAATTGGATAAAGTAGCTTTTACTGATATATATATATTTGACGGTAGCTAAGTTTATTTTCTTCATGGCTCTTACATAGAATAGTAATATTACGCTCATTTAATTAATTTACGAGCCTTTTGGGATTACGAAGCAGAGTTTATAAAGCTACAAAAATTTCTCATGCCTCCGGTACATACAACGACCACGCATCGGTACATAACTGAATTTCAAAACCGCAGCGTCGTTCACAAAACCACATACTCTTCGAATCCCATTCGAATTAAATTGAACGTCTCCAAAACGATTCACACGGCCCACTTTTACAAACGACATAACCAAAAATTCGTTTTCTTAACCACTATATAACCTATAGTTAAAATTTGAAGACAAGAAAAAAGATCCATCGAAATGCGAGTTCACTCTTGCGATTGACCGATAAAAATTGCTTTTCAAGATATATTTTATATATATATACACATATCCACAAGTTTCTTACTACCACTGCTATATACTCTGTGATTTCGAAAGCGCGCGCGTCGCTCTGCTGCAAATGATCCGTCCATTTAAGGCAGCACGCGCGCGACTTTTCCACTCTCTCGCGGCGAAGAGCCGTCTTGTACATATATATATATATATATATACCGATCGGCCGACCGATTTTCGATTGCGCCGAGTTCGTGGGACGGTAACGAGAGAGTCCCACCGTACGTTTATATATACTGTCTATATAAAAAACCACGCGCGTGTAGCGATAAGTCACTGGCGCTCATAACTCGCGGTCGGCCTTGTGTGTATATACGGGTATGTGTCTATACGACCAAGTGAGAAACTCGATTATTCGCGGTGGAATGTGCTACGGGGTTTTTCTGCGTTTTCCTTCGTTATCGTCGCTCAGGAGAGAGGAGAGAAAGAGAGAGAGAGAGAGATAAAGTGGGGCGGGTCGGAAAAAATGCGGTAATACCGCGGATGGATTGAGAGAATGGCTTGTGGACGTTAATTACCGTGACTGTAGAATGGAGCTTTGTACTGTAATTAGTTATTAATTGTGTACTCGGGCTTTATGTAAATTGATATATAATGCAATAGTTTTCTCGTAATTTATTTACATTGTAAGGGAAATTAAACGTTGAGAAGGTAAGATAATAACGTATAAAAATTATCCTTTTCTCAATAAACGTTATGTAACGGTATACATACAGGCTCAATTATATTTACCATAATTTTTCAATAAACTATTATGATGGTTATGGTTAATAAAAAAATAAATAACATATTTAAAATGCCAATTTAACTGCATCTCATCTGTACTTTTATACCCAAATTACAAACGTGTCTCTTAATAGTAGAAAAAAGCATCCCACAACAGCTTATAATACAGCAGCCAACACCTCTGTGTGTATACCTAATCTCGCATCATCTCGCTTACCCTATCCACTCCACTTGCATAAACCTCATTCCGTAAACACACACATACACACGTAGACATTCAACCGATTACCGCACCATCTAAATCAATCGAAGCACAGCGTATCGACTATTCTATATACACACAGACTCTCTGGCCGCAACCGATATCCTTCGAATCTCACGCGCGTAAAAAGCGCCCCCGTCAAACCGCAAAGAAGCAATCGGCTATACGTATACCTCTATACGTACACACATACACACACACGCATAGGCATACAAGTGGCACCTGCGTCGAACGCTAGCTACCACCCAATTACGAATACCACGCGTGCGTACACACGGTTCGACGAACCGCCGCCGTAGGGGCGATAATTGCCGGCGCGTAATCACGTGCCGCCGCGTTTTCTCGCGAGGTAAATTCGCGGAGGAGACGCCGCGGGGCAAATTCCACACAGGGTGTGCATGTGTGTATGTCTGTAGTGAGAAACTTGATGGTGAGGCTAAGGTTTGGTCTTCTTCTTGTTGTCGGTTGAAAAGGTGTTGGGTTATCTAATGGCCTGTTGTTTGGTTACGTGTGGCTTTGTTTTATCAGTATAAAGAAGGTGGTTGGCTTCTAAATGTTTCGATTTACACATTTAGCTTCTGTTTTGTAATACTATAACCAGTGCATTCATCTATCGTAAAAGTCGTTGAAATGTTTACTTTGTAAGAGGGGTTAAGATCATTAAGAAGAAACAAAAATACATACGATATAATTATTTCAGATGCTTGCTTTCATCCCACTTGCACTACGAATAAAACTTCAAGTATTAAACCGTTCTCTTATTCCCAGAAAATGATATATACTTATTCCACAAATAATACCGTTAATCGAGGAACTGCTCCACAATATATCTCACTTCAAAAAGATCCACCAAAGACTCGAAAATTCTTCCCAATACCCATGTCACCTAACATTCCATCGGTAGCTTCCATTAATCTCAACCCCAATAACTAACCCCATCCTCCTCCTGATGCTTATCGAACCATCTCATTACCCTCTCCCATACTCCCGAATTTCCTCCCGAAACCCATATAATATACTCAGCACGCGAGGGGACAGCAATGCGCCTCTCGTAACTCCTCTAATCGGGCGCATGCGCGCGCGTATCTCGCGGAGAGATCGCCGCGCGGTTGGAATGTCATCCGGAGCGCAACGAGGTCTGCGTTCGCTCGCGCCATTCGCGGAAAAGTGCAGCGGCGCGGGACTACCGTTACGATAATATGGCACCCGGGAGAGCGAAAAACGAGACGACGAGAGAGGAGCTGGAAGCTTTTTTTTGTTGCCAAGAGGAGAAGGAGGAACAGCTCGGAAAAGTCGAGAGATTGGGACAAGAAGGTGAGGAGTTGGAAGGGAGTTTGTCTTCATTGTTATTGTCGTAAGGATTCTGGGAGTGGAGGTCGTTGGCTGCGCGACCAGCGCGGAGAAGTAGGTTTTGCCGAGTGCCCGAGGAGGTCGCGGTAATGAGGTTTATGAAGAACTCTGATGTGCTACGATAGTTTTCGAATTTTCGTCTGATTTCCGAGATGGTTTCACAAGATATTTAGTTGTTTAAATCTTTTATGAAAATTAACAAATTTTTAATGTAAAAGACTGACGTGAAAAGCATAATACAATTAAGCCTGCGTTTTTATGATTATATTATATGAGGAAGTAATAAAATAGACATTTTACGAGACTATCTACTACTTAAAAATTTTTCTGGTATTACAAATATTCGAGGAACTATCAGTTTTTAAAATACGTATTGCACAGAAATGCCCGATGCAGACACATCAGTAACGTCGTAACTTCTTACTTAATAATGTATTTATCGGCAGTAAAAATCGATACATTTTACATTGTTTTTGAAAAAGTGTAACAACAGCGGCGACCCCGCGAGAGTAGAGAGAGAGAGCCGTTGCACAATGCCGGGACTAATGTAATTACCGCCAACTCCAGTTACAATTGCATTTTTCCTCAAAGCAGCGAGTTATGCGCGCTCGCTCGCTCGCTCGAGCTCTTTTTACGGAGGCACGGGTTTATGAATGCTAATAGCGAGCGTACAGTTATCTGCTAAACTAGTTCAAGGCAAAACAGCTCTTTCTAATGTAGGTACAAATTAAATATTACACTTTAGCTAGTCTATATGCACGTACGTATCGTACGTGTCGGGTGCAAAGTGGAGAGGAAGCGTATATAGCAAGAGCGCGATATTTTTCTGCAACTCACGGAGAGAGAGAAAAAAAATTCGTAATTAGTCGCATATTCCAAATGTCAAATAAAATTATAGGTTTAGTGTGCGGTGGATACTTCAGTTTTAGCTCAAAGTGTTTTAGGTCTAAGTAGTTGCACGTAAACATTCTCGTGGTCGACATATATATACAGATATTTTTCAAGTGTACTGTTGGAATCGTATTTCAAAGTATATATCTCTGCTCAGAATCGTTTAAAAATATTAGTAATAAACTTTTAGGCGAAAATATAAATTAGAAAAAATGAGCTCAAATAACATATCCCACGACGTTCCCCTCACCATCGATAAATCATTGTACGTGATTTAAATGGGAATGTGTCGGCGCAACCCGCGCCTCGTCCCGCACCATAAATCACAATTACAATTTTTGCGCTAATTAGAAAACGTAAATTTCCACCACTGTAAAGCACCTCGCTACCTTCCTCTAAAAAAAAACACTCTACAACCCCTCATACTTTCCACTGCCACCACGTTAAAAAAAAAGCAGAGAGGAAAAATTCCAATCAATACGCTGCCCGATAATTCCCATAAATCACTAATCCACTTCCACTATCCACTCTCTCTCTTTCTCTCTCGCTCGTATGCGCCCATATCAATATCTCTAAACTGCAATTTATCAATGCACGCATCTTTCTCCCTACTTCCCTCTCTCTCGCTCTCTCTCTCTCTCTTGGCAAACAAAGCAAACAGAGCCGCGAAACTCCATTACGCGTAATAGCGGCTGCGCGAACGAGTACGCGCGTAAAAAGGCAAATTAATCGTATAAATAACTTCTTCGCGGCGCAGCGGCAGAGCAGGAGAGAGAGAGAGAGAGAGAGAAGCCGATTTCCGACCGGTAGCGGATAAGGGAGTAGACGACCGACGGCGAGGAGGAGGAGAAGGATGAGGTAGAGAGCCGAAAGGAAAGGAAGGAGACGCACGCGCGTGGTGTGTGTGTGTGTATATATATATGCGCATGCGGCGGCTGTCACGCACGCGCATACGCTGCCGAGTTGTACGAGGTTGGACGGATGTATATACAGGGAGTTCCGTGATAGTTGGTGAGTGGTGTAGACGATGATTGGAAATTAAGGAAGAATGTATAAATTTAGTGTTGAGTTATAATAATTTTGAAAGTGGAATATTCGATTTTAACTTTGAAATTGCTGTAAACAATAATGCGGTAATAATTATGTTTGTAAATAAGTAAATAAAAAAGGGATTCGGAATCATTTGAATGTTTGATGATTTCCTAAGCATTTATATCTTAGAAAGTTAAATCTCAATTCGAGGGACCTACTAGAAAATAATTAAAGTTTGATTAAAAACGCGCTACTGTTATCCTATACCAAACTCTTCCTAGTATTTTTATACCATTTACCTTGCATTGTATAAAATACTCGACAAATCAAACGCAATTACAAATATTTAATGCTTTCAAATTGAAATCGTTAAAACTTACATAAAAAATATAGAATTATTTTACCATAAAAGTTTTCAATAACCTTTCTTCAATCCCGCAAAAAAATATATTCAAAACCTTCTATACAATACTTCCCATTCACCCCAACTCTCTCTCTCACTCTTTCAACGCAGAATCCTTCGTATGCGCGCGCACCACCGCAACGCGTCCCACCGGTAGCGGCGGTTGTGGATTTCCCTCTTATATAGCGTCTCTCCTGCCTTTGCCGCCGCGCCGTGAGTATATATCGCAAGAGGTTTTTGAACCCGAAAGAAGAAGCCGCCGCGTCGCGTTCCTTCTCTCCTAGCTGTCGCCGTTCTCGCAGACGCATCCTTTACATGCGTAATTGCAGCGCTAGGGGACGAAATTGCACAAGGGGGAGGATTTTTGCCGTCGCATTGTGTTGTGTATATATACGCGGGGATAGAAAGGGGTGATCGGGATTTATGTACGAGAACTACTGTGAATGTGTGTGTGTGTGTGTGTGTGTGTCACCCTTGGTTGGCGCCGAGGATTTTGGAATTTGCACGTGGATTGCTGCAGCTCTGACGAGCGTATAGCGGTGAGGGGGACTGCGAATGTGGACGTGGGTGAATGTGTAAGATAGTCGATTGGAAGGAGACTTTTGAATAAAAGAATATAAGGAGAGAGGGAGAGAGAGAGAGAGACAGAG
This sequence comes from Torymus tubicola, assembly GCA_035583055.1. Taxonomy (NCBI): domain Eukaryota; kingdom Metazoa; phylum Arthropoda; class Insecta; order Hymenoptera; family Torymidae; genus Torymus; species Torymus tubicola. Next base: position 5,799,820 of record JAWWEQ010000027.1, read on the forward strand.
AAAGAGAGAGAAAAGAATGCCGTAGTGTGATTTGCAGATTTGTAGAGGCGAAGAAAAAGGTATGTGTTTGAATGTATGAGAAATAACAGAGTGTGTGTGTATATACATATTATATGTGCATCGTGTCAAAAGCTTTTTGTCTCAGCCTTGTTATCTTTACGGAATATTGTAAAATAACAAGTTCCAAGATATTTTATACACTGTAATAAATGAATAAAGAATTCATAAAATAAAAACGTAACTCTTATTACAATATTCCTATAAAAACTGCATCGCCTGTGTATGTCTATACATATGTATCTTGGAAAAGAACTCTCGAGAGTCAGAACCTCATACTCTCTCGGCCCACAGTCGCTTCCAATCTCATTTTCATTCTACGAAATTAAAAGTGCATCTCTCTTTCTCTCTTCTCTCTCGCAAAGGGTCAGAGCCTCCTCTGTATATATAACCAGCACACTAGCGACAAGCCTTGCTCGTTCGCTCTCTCAAGCTTCTCTCTCTCTTTCTCTCTCTCTCTCTCTATAGAGAGAAAGAGAGAGAAACGAAGGCGAACGAAGATTGATCTAGAGTTAAGACGTTATGCAAGCTGGCAGGCCTGCACGCCGGTAGCGGCCTGTCGCAGATAAGCCATCCCCTTCTTTCTCTCTCTCTCTCTCTCTCTCTCTCTCTCTCCTTGTCCGATCGAGCCACGACAAACGCGCCTCTGTGTCTGTGTATATACGTGAGTATATAGCGTGCTCCTTATTGACTCTTTCCCTTGCGCGTGCGATCCCCTTTTGCGATCGGTTTTTTTCCTTTATAGCAGAGACTAGAGGAGATTCGCTTTCCGCGCGAGCTTATATCAATCGTTGATTGTCTAAGACTGTATGTGTAAGAGGACAAGAGGTAGATTTTTTTTAAGGTAAGTAGGGGAGGTCATCGCGGGTCATTGAGAGGATTGACGGTATAGGCGAAGTAAACGATAATAGCGTTAGAGTGTGGTGCTGGAAATCTGTTGTAATAACTAAAACTACTTTCGATCGTTATATGAGTTTGGCAGTTTTCCTCTCGACCATTATCACGAAATAAATTCATATTGATGTGCAAAAAGCATTTGATAACTATGTTTTTACTTTCCCTTAATATTCTTTAGTGCTTTTACTTTCTGCACTATATATAGTATAAAACAAATACGTACAGAACGCGCAAAATAAACATTGAAAATCACCAAACCGTGAGCTTAAAAAAAATAGCATATCGCTATGTATATATACATATAATTATATTTATATAATCAGCGATATAATTGTGATTTATTAAACAACTGCTTACACAACGACTGTTTGAAGTATATACTATATATATATAGAAGAGCAAAAGAGACAATCAGGTCTGCTCTCGCGCCAAGTAAACGCGTATTGTAAAGTCAATTGTACAACTCTTCCTGTAAATCACCGATGCAAAACAACAACGAGTCGCGAGGAGAGGAGAAATTTAATGATTTCCTTTAATCGCCGCCCGGAGAGCAGCAGAGACTTGGCTTATAAATTTAATTAAGGGAAATCCAATTTACACGCGGCGAATCCAAACCATTAAATTTTCTTTCGTCTCTCTCTCTCTCTCTCTCCTTCCTCACGGGGATCTGAAAATTTTGCGCAAGGAGAAAGTGAAAACGCGCACCATTCATAGTCGCTTGAGAAAGACAAAAGTCAGCAGTAGGAGACCGCAAGCGCGCAAGGCACACTTCGGCTATATTAAAATCACTTAGCCGCGTGCTCTAATCGTGCATCATTACATCAATCACTCTACTTTCGTATAATAGACACCTCTTTCTCCTTCCCCTTCTCTATATCCATCCGCATAGTTTCATCAATTTTTATCCCCCCTACGATTGCCAACATGAAAGAAAAAATCTTAGGAAACGTCTTTCTCTCTCTATTCGCGCGTTAGAATTGAGAAACGTTCCGATTCACTGTCGCGCGTTTCCGGCGAGCGCGTGTGAATCGCAGACGCGCGTATACAATCGTATGTACACATGCGCAAGCGTTCCCTCTCTTTTTTCATCGGTCTTTCTCGCACGGGCGAAATCGGTGCGGGCGGTTGGTAATGAGAGGAACCGCGCAATTCGTGGGAATTCGGTGTAAAAGCTGCCACGGTGCGGCGGCTATCGCAATCGAATATGTAGGTGTATTATATATGTGTGTGTGTGTGAGTGTATCATAAACTGAGGCGTTTTCTCACCTTCGTTTATAATAGAACAACGAAATTGAGTTTTTCCCGCGCGCATATAAGGCGATAAGGACTTTAATGTGGCTTTGATTGTGGAAAATTTTAATTGAACGAGTTCAGTGAAATTTCAGCTCTACTGCGCTCAAATATATACACGCTACTTCTTTTATTTGGCCTATTGTATATCTCATAAGCTGCGTGCCGACAAGTATAGTAGATCTGATTGTTCAGCTTTTTGTTGAAATATAAAACACGAAATAGCCTCTGCATATATTATCTTTTATTCAGAATTACCGCGTAACCTAAATTTCCTTAATTCCACATCTCCAAATGAATGTCTCTAACGTTGACACGTAAACGTCCATTATATATCACTAATCATTCCAATTTATGCAAATCAGGCCGAATGAAATTAAGAAATCCAGTACCCAGATGAACCCCAAAAAATCGCGTCAGTCAATTCAGCATCACCTTTCAAAAGTTCACATTACCGAGGGCATCAATCACGACCCCGCATCACATCAGTCACGCGACTTTCGATATTCCCAATTACTCGTCATCATCAGCAGTCTCCTCTCTCTCGCCTTTCTCGGCTCATATATACGCGTAAAACAAAAAGAGTCCTGTGAATACTGCCATCATATAAACTACCGAGGCCTCATTCAGAAACCTCGATCTCGCGAACGAACGCAACTTTCGATCGAATTATAACATCGCGCGTCGGTCGAGTCCGGAATTACACTTACGTCATAATAACGCGCGGCTCGCCTTTATCGTTACGCAATCGACGTTGGTATCTTCAAAGGGTGTATATACTCGTAGGCAAAGACAGGGAAGGAGAGGGAGAAATTACGTTTAATTGCGCGGTAATTTTCCTCCGACCACGCGTTGCAGCTTTTTCTTCGCTTTTCTCACACGCGGCATTGTGCGAAAGGAGACGACTTTCTTTGGGCCGACACGATGGATGCGCCTGCGAGAGAGGAGAGTCGCTTCGTGGCGATTAATGTACTTTTATGGCGCGCATTTTTCCGGCGCGCCGCAAAGATGTTTCGCAAAACGTGCAATTAGTCCTGGTGCGGAGAGAGGGAGAAAGAGATCTAGTTCTGCAAGGATGTACCGACGTTTCGACGAATGTCGAGGGGTTTTTTGAGCTTATAATTGCTGCTCTAAGTGCATTTGGAAAAAGCGCTAATTGGGGATGATGTTTCTCAGACATTGGTATAATCAAGAGGTCATTTGTTTCTCTTTTCATTTACTCTATGGCGTATGTGTTTAGAATATATTGATATAGACTTTGAAAGATGTAATTTTTCTCGCGTAGTTTATCATTTATGAAAAGTGTGAAATTTAACTATTATAAACGCTTTCTATACTATAAACATACTAACCCCACAGTAAAAATTCCACAAAAATCTTTCTCCACTAATTTTCATTCATGTACAAATAAATGACTTTCAATGAAAAAGTCGTCACATATAGATTCTATACAGCTCAAAAGTGAATAAACATATATTGAAACATAAACATACATCTTAATCTATAGAAACCATGCAATTACACCTATAAAACGACGGCATTTCCTTCCTAATCAGCCTGATCCTCAACGACTGAGCAAATCATCTCAGCTTCCAGAAACTCCGACAAAAAATTCAAATATATCCAGCAGTCCGATCGAACTTTCACGAACGCGTGTTTCGTTTGCGTCGCACATGCAAACAGCTGCAACTCGTCTCTCTCGTTCTCTCCTTGCGCGTCTCATTTGCGGCGACTTTCTTAGCGGAAGAGGCGACGCGAGAAAAAAAAGAAGAGAGGCGTATAGAGAGAGAGTCGTGCGAATCGGGCCAGCCGTGGGGAATTCCGATCTAGAAACCGATCACGGCGACAGTAGTCGCGAAAATCAGCGCGCGCTTTCGCGTTACATGTGTATATATATATATATATATATATATGTGTGTGTGTGTGTGTATATACACGTGCGCATGTGCGATGCGCTCACGTCGATATGGAAATATAGCGGACGGGCTAACGAGGTTCATTCAATAGATGCATCGAGAATTTTCGTGGGTATATGAGTGGGAGTCTGGTGTATTATAGGAATTGATGGATGGATTTTGGAGGAATATAAAAAATGGAGAACGTTGCTCAATGTATATTGAGAGGGGTACAATAAGATTTGGTAATGAGAATCAATTGTGTGTGCGCGGTGGCTTTATGATTATTATTTTAATGCGAAGATTCGAGAGCGTATGTTGCAAATGGCGTAGTTGCGAAAGCACCGTAGTGTATAGAGAGCGCATTATTGGCAATGATCGAATGAATAATATTTAATTTCCCGGCGAATAGTGGGAATCACGATTCTTTCGTAACACGAATATATATATAAATATATTTCGAAATCTAGTTTTTCTTTACCGAAAAATTTTACTTGTAATACACCGACATTTACCCTAAAGCATTAATACTCCAAATATCACCAGAACTATAACCGTGTCATAAAATTTTCATTGAAAACGTCTTTATTACCCAAACGTCGAACAAATCGTATCTTTCGATCACCTCCAGGTACGATCGATCGATCTCGAATCGAAAAATCCCGTCGCACACACATATACGCACACTTTCCTTTTGCGCTTATAACCCGTACACTAACCGAGAGAGAGAGAGAGAGAGAGAGAGAGAGAGGAGATCGATGAGAAAGTTCCACGCGTCTGTCTCTCGGCATCGAGAGATGCGATGCATTCCCATGCAGGAATGCGGGACGCTGTGTGCGCGCTACCGTCGATGATGCGAGCTAAAGGTGTATGTGTGTGTATATATATAGAGAGGGAGGTAGAGGTATAGCACTCGGTGGAAAAAGGAAAACGAGAGCCGCGGGTATAGTGAGAGAAGAAGCACTACACGATGGTATATAGTTGTTTTTCAATGGGGTGGCATGATAACCTGGTGTTGTTGTGAGTTGTTGAGCTAATTTTTGTTTTGTTTGAATTTTAATGTACGCTCGAAAGTCGTTCTCCAGGTCGTGATGAAATCAAGAAGCTCGGTAATACCATACTCCATCCGAGTATATAATGTTATGGATGTATAAATCTATCGGTTTTAATTGAGAAAGTAACCCTGGCTTATTATTGATAATATTTCATCTCGATAAATTCATCTCGAGCGAAAATATCTGTAATATATCGGTATACCGCGTATATACGTATACGCAATAGTAAAGTCGCACAAGTATATATATATTAAATGTGCAGGCTTATGACTCTCACAGCGATATAGATGAAAATCTCAAAGCTTTATCTCGATCTGCGTATTTTCATCGACGCGATATGAAACATTGACCCCTGCGAAATGAAAAGTGAATTAAGCCTTATTTCTGATAAAATCTCCAAAATAAATAATCGACGATAATTCTCTCTTTCACGTTTTTCACCGCTAACAACGTCAACCTACATATATATACAACAGAGATCTAAGTAAAAATACTTACGCACGCGTATATAGAGAGAAAGTCTCGAAATCGCAATAATTATTATCGCGATGATCGATACACACACACACACACATATATATATATATAGGTATAACGCACGCGCGGGAGACATCTGTGTAGCGGTCGATCTAAAGCAAAAAAGTCTATTGAGTTTAGCTGTATCAGTACGCGCTGCGTCGGTAAACGTCGACTCTATATATATATATATGTATTTGCGAAAGTTAATTAAGCACCGGCTTATATATATATATATATAAAACTATTTCGCGGTCACTCCGGGCGATTTTTCGTAAAATAATAATTAGAGATATATAGGAGGAGCAGTAGTGCGTGTGCCACATTATAAATGAAACGTAATTTCTCGAAGCTGGTAAATCTTGAGAGAAGATTTAACGGCGGGCGGTTCGGAACGGAATGATTAACCTATAAACGTGTATGTGAGCGCGCGCTCTACACTCGTTTTGAATGATGATGGAAACTCGGCTGCATAATATATTCGTTGCGTATTAAGGTAAATTGAGCTTAATGCATTTTAAACGTATAGCCAGAGCTCGAATAAATATGAGAAATCAACGATTCTTGAAAATTGTATTTTCTAATTTTAAATGTATTTTTGCGGCCGTATGGTTCTGATATGATGTGTATATATATATGCTAATGAATTTATATCAATTATATTTAGTTTATTATGTATGCATTATTTATTCGACGTTAGCATAGCGATGAGCTTACATGCAAACCACGTCAATGTGTTATTTAAAAAAAGTATTGTACCTGTAATCTATAATGTGATACGGTATAAAATTTATGCGGATTTTTTGAATAAATTATAAACTTTTTAGACAACAGAAAAACGGGTTTGACTCGGAAACGTTGAATTCATTCGAATGCAAGCGATGATTCACCAGATCCATCGGCAACGCCCTTTTGAAAGTTTTTAATTTAAAATTAGTATATATTCCTACCATTTCCCGAACATGATAAGCAAAGAGCACCCCAATTTTTGTTAATCATATCATTAATCTACAACTTAAACCAATCTCGCCATCACAAAAAAAATAAATTAATCATCTCACTTGTCCAACCATACCACGACAACTTCACGTTTTTCCTCTCAAAAATAAAAAAAAAACTATAAAAAAAATAAAAAGAAACAGAACGACAAGGACTTCCGCAGCTCATGCAGTACGCAGGAAAACCCCTTTGAAAAAAAGGCGCGCAAGGCCGTGGCAGCACGCCATCATCTCGCATCCGATCACACGCACATACATACACATACACGAGAGTACACAATGGGCCGAGCGAGCGGTGAAAGGCGTTTTTGCATGCCGAAACGACTCGGCCTTGGCGTTCATGCTGCTCGTCATCCCGGAGTACAATATATACATATATACACGCGCAGCGAGCCGGAGATGAATTTCATGCGTAAGTGTGTGTGTGTGTATTTGTAGAGGTGCACATGCATATATGACTAATGCATCGATCGTTATACTCCCCCGCGGGATTTCGATGCCTTGCACGCGTACGCGCGCGCGCGCCTTGAAATTAATGGCTTCGGAGCGCTTTGTCGAGAATTTGAGATGATGGTTTTGGCCGAACGAAGATATCTTATTGCTCTCGCGATGTATTATAAGTATTTGTAATATACATCGAATGAGTAAGTGCAGTGTGGTGTTTCGACATTTTTCGTATACGTATATACAATTTTTAGATTTATTTACGTGATAATAAAACGCTGAAAGACCGTAATTTATCTTTTTCCTTTATTATACATATATATACACATCGTGTACTTATTTGTAATGATACCTATATCTGCGCCGCTATCTTTATATTTTCAAAGAACGAGCAAATTTTGGTGTTGAAATTTCTATATATATATATATATAATAAAAAGAAACAAGTAAACGATAAAATTTATGTCTCCATTGTTTATAAGAAAGCAATTTACGAAACTCGCACGCGTTTCGCAAAAAAAAAACGCATATTAAAACCGTCGAATGTTATTTAAAAACAAGAGAGTATGTGCAAACGCAAAAATAACGCCACCGCATAGTCGGTGAATCATATAAACATATATATACAGACACACATACATGGCATGTATCGGATCACTATAGATTTTACGTCTGATAAATCGTGTATTGTCTAAAAAGCACTATATCGAGCTTTTAAAACAGTACCGGTATAAATATATATACATATATATCCCAGTCTGATTAATGGCATTCCTTCCCTAATTTCCATGCCTCGTGTACGTATATGATTTAAGTGTATTGTAAATTCCAGATATACAGAGAGAGGACAGACTTATGCATAATCGTTTCATTAAGCCTCATAATTGTTCCATCAAGGAAACTGTATTATGTACGATTCCGTCTGCATTCCTATCATCTTACATAACTGCATCTATATAATCCACCTTTCAGCTTCGCTCTCTAATCGTACGTGATGTGTGCCTTCGCATGCACTCCTTTGTGTACGTATACACACACTATATACATACATACAGAAAGCTATATCTTTTTACAAAATAAAACACAATATCTCTAGAGTATATATAATATAAGGTACACCGATGAATGGCCAAGGTCGAATTCTCCCCCTTTACGCGTCTCACCGCTCGTCATCGCCAACGTGTATACGCGCGGCTTTCCCGTATATATCCGCTGCACCCGACGATTTCATTCAATTCCGCGTCTTGCACGTATATGTGTTGCGCGTACATATATATACCACGCGTAATTGAGGGATGCGAAAATATCGAATTTCCGGGGGGGATCCGTTGCTGCTGTATACAGCCGTTTACGGGAGCTTTTCTCCAGCTGCACACAGCGCCGGTATATACATCGCGTTGAGGATTAATGGCACGTTTTAACGAGTGATATCCTCCTCGCGCTGCTAATCGAAGACGATATATACCGATGGACGAATACATCGCGTGTATGGGTATATATATAGGCTTCGTTAGAAAGAGAGAATGAGGAGACGCGCTTGAAATTATCGGTAGTTTAGGAACAGTTATCGCAGGATCGCGGTGCGATTTTCACGGGAGATATCGCCGCGATTGATTTTGTTGTCTGCTTAGAGGAAGAAGGTGTATGTATTTTTTTTCTTTTTCTTTTTACAAAAGAGTTGTTAGCATGCAGATTCATTGCGCAGCACGAAGGGTATATAGAAAATTGCTCATTGTTTGGCTATAAAATAAGTTTTACTTTCACTCTCGGCGTGCGCATGTATATTCATGCGTGAACTTTTTTTTTAACTCTCGACTGTTTATTGTATTTACTTTGTCGAAGCGCGGGCGCGTAAAAAGAAAGTATCCCATTATATATTTTCACCGTAGGGAAAAAAGAACAGTCGAAGGAAATATAATTCTTTTGAAAGCCCATCACACAATACATACTTATATTCCAGCTCATTTCACGCGAGACGAACACTATATATATACACACACGGCAGGTGACATTTATATATACACACACACGAGACTCACTTTCCTTGTATATATATATCTTTACACCCGAGGTCAAGCATCCTGGAAGCCACATAGCAATGAAAAGCTATACACCCATGACGTATACACACACACATACATATATTCAACGCGCACACGTTCGACCTCACGAAACAACGCAAACTCGTTCCTCTCTTTTATTACACGAGTTTCACGCCGCCGCAAGGCTCGCTCTTTTTCTTCTCCATTGTCGTCGTTTTCTTCTTCGCTGCGCGCGTGCTTCCTCATCCTCGCGGCAAGTGCAAGTTTTCGGCTTGTAATTTTCGAATTTTTTCGAAAGTATATATCTCTATACTACGACGCGTATGCCGCCTTTCCTTTTGCCCTTGGGCACTAAATTGTTGTGAGCTTTCGTGTGTATGTGTACGTTGAACCTGTCGAGGTCCGGATCCCAAACGAGTGTCGTCGTTGTTATTTGGAGTTGAGGTTCGTGATTCGGTGCTATTTGACGTTACGGAAGACAAACGTGTTTTGCGGCTGGGATTTTACTGTTACGTTCACGGTCAAATAATGTAAACTTGACTTTTCGTATATTTTTATAGAATTAAAAAGTCTCTTTTGTAAGTTTAATGTTGAAAAGAATTGTCAGTTTTCATCAATTAAATGTTTTCAATTAAAGACAGTAATTTTAAAGGCGCGCTTTAAAAGGTTGTAATATCGTGAAACATCGTCGGCACACTGTGTACCACATCGGATCACCTTGGACCAAAAATACATCGAATATCGAGAAAGAATATACAAGCCGACGCCGTTGAATCATCCCTGCATTCAAGTTTATCTTTGAAAAAAAAGCCATTAGAGTTTAATATTAGGCTCGACGAAATCGTTATTTTAAGAATCCGCTGTGTGTGCGTGCTGCGCAATCAATTAGTGAATTATCGAAATCCTCCAAAGTCTTATAGCTATAGATTTATGATATTGAAAACAAACCTTGATATCAAATTAATTCGAGGACCGTGGATTAATTGGATTGAAAATTTTATTTTCGATAACCTTTCGATTATCATTCGATTTTTATAAAACTAGAGCATCTGATCGTGTCGAAAGAATAATAGTTCCACGGCTAAAGCTATCGTGTTGTCACGATAAATTAAGCTGAAAAATTCGAATAAAACTGATACAGTCTCAATATAATATAAAATATGTCTTTATAAAAATAAAACGTTAGCATTTCTACTGTGTTTTTTGTTTCCTTGGCAACAAAACACAAACTCAAATTCCCACTGCACTTAAACTGCACTTAAACTTTACCAAGCACCAAACAAACGGCCCTTCCCAAAAAAACTCCCACACTCAACGCGACCTATAACCACCACGACAGGTGCACCTGGTCTCGAAACTCACCCGCAAACTGTCGCAATAACCACGGCGTGTGTCTCCTCCCTCGCGGCGATAACATCGCCTCTCCTCGTCACGCCACCGCGAGGGAAGGAACCAACAACCATGGTGAAAGTCGTGCGCACTGCATATATATATAACATGCAAAAAACGCGTTGCGCAATTCTTCAGCTCCCGCGTATGCAGGGATATTAAACGCATATTGGAAAACGCACACACGCGGCTGATGTGTATACTTTTCCGAAAGAGGCTATATTACATAACGGAAGCGTTTTATTAGACAGCTGCTACCGGTGTTGGCCGACTGCGTTTTTGTTTCTTATTAATTTTGAGACTGGGTGTGGATATGAATGCATATAGGCGCGCTGCGCGGCTAATCTAATTTGGACTGCGATAGTATACATCATATACTCCTGAACGGTTTTACGACGCGCGAAGAAGAAGTTAGTGGGTCGACTGTAAACTGCAAATTGCATCCTGTAAACTCGTAAATTTCGAAAATCGATCTAATCCCAGCGGCGCGCGCGAGTCGTAAACTCTTAGCTCGCGGCGACCTGAAATCAGTCAACAAATCGAAACCAACAGCTGAAGCCGTACAACTACATATACAACAACCCTGTCGTCATCCCCACATACATACACACATACATACACGTTGACTGCTGCAATCAGGTCAAGTTCTCTCTCTTTTTCTTTCTCTTCTCGAGAAGTAAGAAAAAAAAAAAGAAAGAAGGAATGAAAAAAGCGATTGTCTTGGATCTCTAACTCTTGGACCGTGGATGTGTCGTTCGTTCGAGTGTGCGCCTCGGTGTACGTATTTATAGAGCGGTAAAAACGAACGAGGGACTTTTATTGCCGAAAAACGGTACCTCGCCGCTATATACGCTACCGGTAATTAATGCCCGATCCTTGCCTGATAGGAGCAGCAGTATAGTGGTGTATAGTAGTAGCGGTGCGTCGATCGCCGATTGAAGAGCGACTGACTGGAAGGAGATGATTATACCTGAAACAGAAGGAAGAAAAAGAAGCTCTTTAGTTTCGTAAGCTCGGCTTGATGCACATCACGTGATGGCGTAATTTTATATTATTATGCAGGTGGTATTATTATATTGTATGTGTGTATACATGTAAAAAGTGTGCAACGCACGACGCGATATGTCTTCCGTTTCTGTTTTTGTGATTGTTTGGATCGGGTTTATTGGGTCGTGAAAGGAGATTAAAGACGCTCAGGCGAATGCAAACACACGCCGTGATGGTGGCGGTGGTGGTATCAGCGATGCGTTATGCAATGCAATTTTGCGGGTAATATACTTTCATTCATATTTTTTAACGCTCACGGCATACCTCGAGGCCAATTAAGCTTTTTGTTTACGATTAATAAACAAAAAACCGTTTAGTTTTATTCGCCTGGCCATTAAGCGATGCACGTACGCACATAAGCCTATATGTATATATATACGCACTCTGCATGTCTACTCCGTCAAAACTAAAATATTTCATCACTTCAAAAAAGCTAAGCTGCTTTACGAGCGCGAGGCGCGCCAATTACTTTCTTCTCTCTTTCTCTTTCTGTCTCTGTCTTTTTCTTGCTCTACCGCCTGCGCGTATATATAAAAGTCTTCATTGCACACCCGACCGAAGATTGACCGCGACGGCAGCAGCAGTAGTTCATTAATCGTAAATTACGATGAATAATCCGTAAGTGTAAAAACGGAGAAATGACGAATTAACCCGTTGCGTCATCGCGACGTGCACGCGTATATACACGCGGGAATTCGCTTTTTCTTTCTCCTTCCTTCTTGTGGAGTACATATATACCGAAAAGCGATTCGCCTCTCCTCTTTCTCGCTCTCTCTCTCTCTTGCTTGAGCCGTAAAGACGTACGTTGAATTTGAGGAGGTCGTTAACTTCTGGACGTGCAGGAATTTTTCTCGTTCACTCTCTTTCTCTCTTCTGGGGCAAAAATGTGTACGCGAAGAGGAGAGAAGAAGCGCGTAAAACAGCGAAAAACGCGCTCGGGCACGTGCGAAAAAATCGCGTGTATATACGCGAGAGAAGGAAAGAGGAAAGAAACGGAACGAGGAAGCGAGAAGGCTTTAATAAGTGCGCAAAATTCCTTTCAAGGATGGTCGTAAGTCAAAAGAATCGGCAGTGGCGCGGCGAGGCTGCAGCGCACGCGAGATGCAAAAATTGACGCAGGTGAAATATGTCAATTTTTACTGTTTTTTTTTAGAGAGAAAGGGATGGATCGAATGTTGCTGTATGTAAAATATTCCTGATTTTGATATACTTCTTAAGGTTGTAATAGGATAAATGAATCATTTAGCTTCCGCTTTTTTATTATCTTATATTTCTTTCTTTTTTCGTGCCGTCTTTGACTACATTGTGTTGTTATATTCTCAAAATCGTATTCTTTATAAACTTCTTATTTTTATTTACATTTATTTTAACTCCAATGTATTTCGTTACTCAAAAATCAAAACAACATCACAAAGTCATATCAAACCAGAAATATAACTGTACCAACTATATATATATATCTCATAAAAAATATTTCAATATTTTCTCCTTTCTTTCAAGCCTCCACTGCGTACATCCATCCAACAACCTTCCCTACCTAACGATTCTCTCCGGCATATCCGACAACAACAGCGAAAGTCCGCGGAAACTCTCTTTCTTCTTTCCTTAGCTGACCAAGGAAAAGGAAGGGCCAGCTACTAGCAGCTCGCCGTCTCCGCCAGTAGTTAAAGTCTTCGATGGAACGAGGAAACGCTCATACCCCAAGAAAGAGAGGAGATATCGAGGCGTGGTTCGGGCGTAATCGCGTTCGCGCGCGGAAACGAACTACTATATAAGCGAGCGCGCTCGCAACTGCGCAACGGTAGCATTTTTCGCTCGATGCTAAGGAAAAATGCTAGGACGAGGAAGGTGGAGTATACCTATACATGCTGTGCACACGCAGGAAAGAAGCGCAATGCGCGCAAGTGTGTAAATCACGCGCTGTGGCTCCCCTCGTTTCGCGCGCTACTGCCGTTTTTTCTTTCTGTTGTTGTCTGCGTTGAGGGGAAAAAAAGTTGCTGGGATATAGACTGCGTGGTGCGAGCGAGAGAAAGGGAAGAAAAGTTGAGAAGATCGTGGGATGCGTTATTAGGTGCGCGATGATTTAATTGGATGTTGATATGTGAATGGCTAAATGGGGTTTCCTTTCTTCAATGTTTTTATTATAGGTTTGAGTTGTTGTTTCGGTATAACTTATATTTTTATATACTTGAAAGTACTGCATCGAAAAGGAACTTCCTGATTGGCTTTGTAGTTATATGGAAAAATCAATTTGCAATCATAATATATAAGAAAAAATGTTTGAAATATCTCTAAACATAATTAAGAATTTAGTTTTATGATTCGACGTAAAAAGCTATTCGATAATTATCACGTGCGATAAATCATTAATCAAACTAAATATTCAGCAATTTCCCCAGCACAGCCTCCCATAATCGTTAAAATATTCAGATTCAACAATCTCGTTCCGCATCTAAACGGCTATGTTTACAACGGAAACGATATTATAACCAATAAAGACCGGAAAACTCAGCGCTGCATTTTTTTCCCCAATAAAACCGAAGGCGCGAGCATCGAAACTTTCACCTTCAACTTTTTTCCTCAATTCGCCGATTATAAATTCCCTATCAAACCAGAGATCAACAACTATATATAAACCTCTGCCAAATTCCCTGCACTTGATCATGGCTTCTCCCGTGTAGAAAAAAAATTAACCAACCAACGACCACAACTATAATAAAACGCACTACTATACTACTACGGTGAAAAGCGTTATTTTTCTTTCCTTACGCAGCGTATCGATCGAACTTTCACGCGCACGCACACGCGAGGTCAGTGATATCGTCGATGCCGAAACAAAGCCTGCATTCACTGCCACCGCGCGAATATAATTATACACACGTGTCTATATACGATGCGCGATGCGACCTCCGGAGAGAAAATAAAGGAAAGTCCGTACGATTACCGCCGTCAATATACCCATATAATGGCTTTTAATCGCGCGATCGGGTTAAATGACGCATGGACAATGGGGCGGTGCGCGCGTCGTCGATTATCGCGCACTACGCGCGCGGGTTATAATATACACGCCCATACCCTCGAGGGTCATAATATATATATATAGACTTTTCTACGCGCACACAAGTCAGTGCCGCGAGTTATGAGAGCATGGAGGGAAATTTGCCCGTCGGCCGAGTCTACCTTTATGTAATTCAATTTCCAGAGCGATAGAGAGAAAAAGAGAATCAAGCTACCGTTTTGTGATTTTCTCAAGTGGTTGTCTCTTGGCTGATGATTCGTATACTATGTTTTGCTGGACGGAGGAATTAGAGATATACAAGCAATTGTTAGTTTGTACGTGCATGATCGTTTCTTGGCGTTGACGTAACCGTGCCTTTGATACTTAGTATCGAGTTAAATTGTTTCTGCGAAAGCCAACGAGAAGTAATATACAAGTGTTAATCGTTACATGAGCTTGCATTTTATACACTAGCAAAGAATCGCACGATTTTGATAGGTATATTACCGCGTCGATTATATTACGTAAATTTCATAATTCCAAGGAGAATTATTTCGCTAAAATATTTTTAATCGCGTCCTTCCTTGAACATCATCACCTCGATCGACAATCCAATACAATATCTCACCGCCCACTGTTATACACGCGAAAAAAAAGAAGAATTATTTATGTCCGGAATTAAGAGCACAAGAGGGGAGAGAGTATAGATAGTAGTGTAACCAACAACGTGATGCAACCCTCCGAGCGCGAGAATCCCTGACGTCTCTATATACCCCGGAATGCCGCGCGTGCGTCACGCGCGCGTTCCTCTTCGTCGTCGTCGTCCGGCGCGCTGAGTATCGCCAAAAAGGGACCGCACGCTTGCGCACCTGCCCGCTATATTTACGCGCAGAGGGAGTGAGAGAGAGAGCAGAGGGCGCGGCGCTAACGACCGCCGGAATATGCAAGAGAGAGAGAGAGAGAGAGAGAGATCGATCGCGCCAAGAAAGCCAATTCGCTGCTTCCGTTCGGATGTGTATGTGTGTGTTTTATAGCGGCACTCTGTGTGCGATGCACACTTTCTCCTGTTAATTTGCATCGGGAAGAGAGGAGCCGAGCAAGATTGAAGATATCGGGATCGTGGATAATGGAGAGCGACGTGGGTTATGAGATGGCTGCTTGCGAGGATGGGTTGGCGAGCGTGGAGGAGGTGAAAATCGCTTTTCGGTGGGACGGCGGAGGCTGAGGAGAGGATTTATATGGATGGTGTATCGTGAGCTATGGGTTATAAATCTTACGGGTCTACGTTTTTTTTTATTTCGAGATATGCTATTTGTGCAGAGAGTTCGGTTTTTAATTTACCCGTTTAGATCGTTTCTAAAGATTTTACGCGAGATTTTTAAATTGGTAATTATTGTTGCGCATTGGAAATGTATACAAGAGTATTAGAAATTCGCTCTGAATATATATATTTTGATAAGGGAAAAGAGACAGTTTATATTGATGAATATTGAAATTGTCTAATGGTATATGTTTAATATATCTGGTCCCGATAAATCATTGGATTGTCAAGTGAAAGAATATCCTGATTTATACGTTGAATTTAAATGTGTAAATGTCGTCAAATAATTTGACTAATCTCACCAAATTGAGATTTATCAATTTCTTTTTTTTTAAGAAATAGACATAAATTTAAATGATACATCTTTCTTATTCATAGAGAAAGTCGTTTTGGTATGCAATTCAATACCAGGAAGAATTAAAAGTTTTCACGTTTGGAGACCAGTATTAAATTATGTGCAATCTCCCGCGTTAATTTTTACACTTAAATTTACTTTCAGAACGAGAATTACCGGATATTGAAATCATCATAATCGCAGTTTTCATTTTATACTTTACAAGTAATTTAGTTACGTAGGCACTTATTATTTAATAAGTTATAATAACCGATTTTTACGATAACTAATTATATCGTTAAATAACATCCAGCCAACCAAATGACACTTGAGAAATCAGTTATTACAAAAACAAACATTTACGTACTTGAGTCAAAGACGTAACCGCGATAAATAACTACACTTTGATCGCAAAATTCTCGAACGTCATTATCCAATCTACTCTTCCCCTCTATTTTGCCACCTTTCTCTCGTTTTCCTGCCTCCTAGGCCATTGAATACTCTTGAAAAAACAAAAAAAGTTTTCCACTAATCGAAATTTAACGAGTTCAAACACAAAGACGCACGTTAATTTGTAAAACCGCAGGTCTTACGATCATCCATTGTTAAAGGATTCCAATTGAATTTTTGAAAACTCGCGCGAATGAATGGACTAACGAGGCGACGGCTACACTACGCCTTGAATCTCTGTAATTCTCAAACGAACGATTTCCCGGAGTGGTAACAAGGTAATCAGAAGATTGTGCAAGCACTCGTGTAGCATAATTAAACAACGAGTTTATTATTCAAAAGGTTGGAAAAAGGCTATTCTCGCTTGTTTTGTGATCAAACGAATGCAGTTTGGTAACCGTCGGAGAATCAGTCACGTTGCGAGTATAATTGTTCGAAATTTTTTTCAATTGTCTTGAATGTGTTATAAAAGTTTAAGTGTTTTACGATCGTGAGATCACGATGGGAAAACGTCGTGGCGATGTGTGGTCATGACTAAATTTGAACTTTTAATAACTAGTGTGGGAATCGCTTATTTAACGGATGACGAATGTTGATCCGTTAATATGGATGCCAACATTAATTTCTACAGATTGCACAATGCAATTGTTGACTTCTAACTCACTTCTCCCAATACAAAAAACAATATCACCTCCACTTCAGAAATATGCATCGAGACCATTTTTTTCATCTTTCCTATGAAAAAGAAAACGCCACACAAATCTTACAAAACATTAGCAACCACCTATACAGAATATTTCCTATATTTCTTGTCCAACTAAAGAAACAGCCAGCCTTTACCTCAACAGCAGCAACCTTCACAATCGTATACGCGTGCGAACAGAAAAAAATCCTCACAAATGCAAAAACGACCCACGCGCGCGATTTTCTCGATTCCTTTCTCCACGCGCGTCTGTCTCTTGCCAGGCGCTAACGAGACCGACTTCGCTTCACGCGCGCGCAGCTCTCGCAGCGCTATGAAAGAAAAAGACACTCGACAGCGCGTGCGTTCGCAATCGCCGCCTGTGATCTTTCGCGCGCGTGGGCGTCCATAACGTAATACCACACGCGTATATATACGTGTGCTATATGTCTCGCGTTTCTTTTCTCCTCGTTTTATTATTCTCATTTTTATATATATATTGCAGCGTAGCAGTGGTATTCTATTTTTCTCGATTTGCAATCGTGCGTGTGCAATGTATATGGAAAACTACACGGATCAGCGGTGTGTTGGGCTGGGAATTTTTGTGACGAGCGCTCGGGTTGTATACAATGTTTATGTATGTTATAGTTATTTTTAGAACGAGCAAAGTCATTGTGACATTTAGAAAGTTTATATTATAACGATTGGATCTTAATAATAAGAATTTCTAATCATTTTCATGTATTCATTTTGAATCGTAGTATTTTTCGTACATTGCAATAAGTAAAAATAAAAAGTAGAAGTTTGTATTGTTGCCGACTACTGGAGGTTTAAAACCGTTCTCTAGATGTATCCAAGCTCCGTCTTGTTTGCATACACTGTGGAATGTAAAAATAAGCGAAGGCCACACGGTATAAAAGCTTGTAAACAAGTTATCCGATTAGCGAAATAAAGCTACGAGGAAAATCCGCACATAGAATGGATCATATAATATACTTTCTTCTTTCACGAGCGATAAGTTTTTCTGGTCTAATTACGCGAAATGACGGAGTACAAGTAGAAAAGAAAATGTTTGATTAGGACGCGGCGTAATAGTTTGTCAAGGCAAAAAATTTACGATAATTATCCTTGGAAAGCTCTCTCGGCTAATTACTTTGTTATGTAAGTAGTCGCTTCCACACGAAAGAAAATAACGTAAGCCGATTTAGTCAAAATGAAGATTTATTTTCCATAAATCACAAAAAAAAACAGAAAAAAAACGCTCTTACATATACCATTTATATACTTGTTCTCACTGATAACTAATTTTAGCCAACCAAAATAAATAATTAACATGCGTACCGTTAAACTGACGTTCAGGTATGCGCCGACAACAAAAATAACCATAATAACATCCTATATTCACGTTGCATTACTTCGTGAAACCCTATACACCAACGATCCAAACAACGAAGCCTACTTCTCGACAAAATCCACCCACGCCAATCCCTTGCACGACGACGATGGTAATTTTTGCGGATCGACGCGACGCGCCTTACACGTGTTTTCCAACACAGGGCGGTTGTATATACGTATAGGTATACATACACTCGTGTACGTATATACACGAGATCGGCTTACACTCGTGGAGGCGTGCGCGTGCGCTCAACAAGGCCGCCCCCCCAGCCCTTCATTGTTTGCATATACACTCTTAATGAGCGATCAATCGCTAACCGGAGACAGCGGCGGCGGCTTTGACATCGTCTTATTCGGCCGGTTGTATGTATATACACATATAAACGTGTGCGGTGGGGAATTTATGCACGTGACCTTGCAGCGGGGAAAGGTCAAAGAAAGTGCAGGACACAGCGAATACTGCAGCTGCATGTATGCGCTTGCACGTGCGCGCGAGATCGTCACGGTTGGCGAACGGTTTTTCGATTTTTTCCTCGATCATATATATATATGCCGTGGACCGAGCGATGTGGTATGTGTGGCGTTGTGTTAGGCGATGGTTCGACAGGAATCTTTTTTGTTTTTAATAGGTGCGAATGGAATTGACATTCTTTTAGAAAATCTAGTGTTTTGAGACGTAATTAGACATGGTTCTATATGCGGTGTGTGCTTTTCCAAGTCTCGTAACAAAACTAAAAGATGGAACGGTGCCATTTTTCTGCAGTTCGATGTATGTGTGTATATAAATAATATGTACACACATACGCTTGTACGCTCACATGCATATATATATATATATATATATATATACTACACGTATGATCTTCAACCTCGAGTTATATTACACTGTGGCTAGCGCAGGAAAATGCTATTCGTCGCGGCGCAGTGTTTTCCGTTCGCACACTTCCTCTCGTCTCTTACACAGCCATACACACACACACACACACACATACATATATACGTATGATGAAAATCATGCACGAGCATGCGGATGTTGCAAAACTTTTTTTTCTACTCTGCTGAACAAGGAAATGGTACGATAATATGGTACATAGTATTATAGCTTCAATGAGCTTTGGTATAGGATATTGTATACCTATTTGTTGAATTATTCCGATATGATATAGGTGAATGTTACATTTTTATACGGTAAAATTTTCATACATCACGGTTATGATCAAAACAAATAGACTGATCCTTTATATAAAAAATATAATTAAGAAAAACAATGATATAAACCATTCGAGATTACAAAACACCTCATAAACTTCAATTCGCGTGCAGTCATCACTCGCACACGAACCTGCGCCAACCGCGCCCAAGGGGTCACCGAGACCCCGCCAAAATCGCCTCAAGGTACATTATACAGGCACACGTACAACGCAATATTCTCTCCTCTCACTCTCAATACGTAATCTCCATCTCTTTCTTCCTCTCGCGAAAGAGAGAAAAAGCGAGGGCTTGAAAAGGCGCCAAAGGAGTGGCCCCTGCGGCTCCTCCCGCAGTATACATATATATATATATATATATATATATACACAGAGAGTCAGAGGAATTGCAGCGCACGTGCCGCTCGCGGTGGCTCGTTTCATTGTCGATTCGCTGAGCGCGCGCGCGCGCGAGAGCGATTGGGTCGTGAGAATCGGGACTCGGGAAAGTTTCCCCCCCCCCCCACGCGCGAAAAGCGCGAACCTTGCCCTCTCTCTCTATATATATATATACACACGTACGTGTGTGTGAGAGAGAAAGAGTAGTGTGGTTATGGGATAGGAGCGAGCTTTGAATGCGAAAGAGTCGAAAGTGCGTGTCGTTGTGGGAAATTTTTGCGACATTTTCCGTTTCGGCAGTGTTATATACGCGATCGTGAGGGGAAATCTACGGCGGTAGTAAAAGGAAAGGTGCGGCGGTTTGTTGGGAAATGGAATAGCGCGAAAATCTGTGTCTGGTTACCATAATACCGACTGTTTGAAAAAAAAATAATGTAATTGTGTTTATCTTTGACGATGGAGTTTCATCGAGCTAAAAGCGATTGTTGGTTTTCCTTTTGAGATTGCTTTTCGCGATTACCCACTTCGATTAGCATCAATTTTTCCTCTGCACGGCTGGTTTGTATAATGCGTGCCTATTTTATAATTCGCAGAACGTTCAATTAGCTTATATACCCACCCGTTGATTTCACTTTAGATCGTTTTTTTCGATGATCTTCTATAGATTTCTTTTATGTATATCAATGATGGTTTTTTTTCAAAAGGATTTCTCAAATGATAAGTTAATCTACAATGTTGCATCGATAATAAGTTATTACGAGCCGCATGCGTAAATGAAACAGCGCACTATTATTGTGATATTAAACGTTGTACCCATTCTCGCTCTAAGGCATATATATACGATACAAAACTATACGATCTGCATAAATTAAGCCGCATGTATATTCTTATATACGCGAGAGCTTTCAATATCCTATACATAAACACTTGCATGCACTGGAAAAAGCCATTATAATAAATCATGCACACGCATACCTATATATAGCACATACACCGCGAAAATTTCAAAACGCTCTTATATTTTCCATTCCAACTATAATACTCGAACAAAGGCGCAGAGAGCAGCGGCGCGACTATTACACTACGACATCACGACGACGACGACGACGTCGACGACCGCACACGCGCGAGACATTAACCACGAGCACGACGCGACACGAGGCCACACCACCAGTATACCACCTCGCGAACTAAGCTCCTCCGCTGCAAAGCATTATATAGAAAGAAAGAGACACACATTGGATCGCTCGTCCCGTCATGGGATGCATAATCGATCATTCGGTCTCGCACGCGCGCGCGCGTGTGTATAAGCGAAAGTTGCGCGATCCTCGCACGCCCACTCTCGCACGATTATAGAATTATAATACGGAAAATCGAAGAGTCGTGAAATGAGAGCCGAGTTGGCTGGGTTGTGTAATGTATTTATTTACAGCGGTGCGTGTATTTGTATATATATGAACGTACGTGAAGTTTTCGTAATATAGGTAGTAAATGCGTTTTAAAGAGGATGCGAGGGGTTGCATATATATATATAGAGGGTGTGGGAACAAGGTGCTCGATATTATACGTGGAAGAATTTAGATGATTGTAATTATATATGTGATGATGATTGCGGATAATTTGTCGAAAGTTTGCGAGGTTGGAGCGGGCGAGTAATCAGACGTAATTGTTGAATATTTCTATATAGCCGGTCTATCTCCGAAGATATAGGACAGAGACAAAGACTTTCTTGTGAGATTAATGCTCGTATCGTTATATCATTATTACACACAAACACTATCTTTTATATTATAACTTGCATCATGAAATAATCAGCAGTCGAAAATAGTTAAAATAAATTCAATATAGCACGTTAATTATTTGCATTTGGTTGTAAAACAACACCTATACATTTAGCTACAAAGCAACCAATTCTTTTTCCAACCACCTGTATTTCCATTCTATTTTGAACATAGGAAACATCATTACACGCGTTATACCGTTCCACATTTCCCATTTTCTCATGACATTACGATACACACACACACACACACACACACACACACACACACACACACACACACTGTTGAACGCGAAAATTGAAGCTCCGGCGCTGGGGGAGTTGTCGGAAGAGCTGCCATGCGGCATTTTTAGAATAAAAAAAAATTTTAATGACATCGTGCGCGCGACTTCGCGATGCGTTACACAGTGCGCGCACGCGCGCGCGTCCGGCTCTCGACTTCCGCGATTTGTACTTTCACACGTGTGTATATGTTACGTGTATTTGTATATGTGGGTATATGTTGTATAGAGTGGCGTGATCTCGAAAAATGGACCGTTGGGTTCGCTGAAATTTCGTGTAAGTGGTACGGAAAGAGATTTTTTTTGGTACTTATCAAAGTACGTTCTTTTTTCATTGTTATGTACTTTTGATTGGATTGGCGGGTACTCTGATTAAAGAAAGATCACCGTTAAAGTTTCACTAATTGTAGTTTTTAATGTTTAAATGACACAGGCCCGATGGAATATATAAATTTTACGTCGCGATATCCGCTACTCACTTAATTAGGGTTTTAATGTATGGCACCAAGCAAATCTGACACCAACCTGTAACATAAAAAAACAACAAACATTAAAATTAATTACACCACATGATAGCCAAAGCTGTATTCTTAAATTACAAACAAACTCACATTGCTAAATTTAATAGAAGGGATTGTTTATTCTTTAACGACTAAGCCCTTTTACTACTATATATACATTTTTTTACGACAGTTGCGTAAAACTATTACACGACACGTATATAATTTCTCTAATAAATCATTTCGCGCATGAATTTAAATGCCATTATCTCTACATATTTTCCTATTTTATATCTAAACATACAGTATCCGCACACACACATACGCACACTCAATGCATCACTCTCTTATATACTGAACTTTCTATATACACACACACACGTACCATCAGACAGCTGCCAAAGCATCAATCACTTATCCGTCAGGTCGATCCTCTCCAAACCTCTTTCCTTATAAACTCACGGCATCCCGCGCACGTCGAATCATTTCCCTATATAAAAATCGCGAAGGAAAAACTTGTCTATATATACCTCGCACAACATTCTCTCAATACGCGTGAAATCGTCTAAATTTATGCCCGTTAGAGGGCCATTACGCTGCCGAGTGTGCGGCGTTGCACTTAGCCCGAGCGCGCGTAATAAAATACGCTCCAGTCAATCTCTCTTCCTCTCTCTCTCTCTTTCGCCTTGCGTGCGCAACGCAAAGTTGTATGCCTCGAAGGAAAAAGGGGCATAAGTGCCTACGACACGAGAGGAGTTCTTCTCCTCCTCTCCCTCTCTCTTTCTGATACATGCCGGTAATGAGCGATATGCCTCTAATTAATGGCCGGCCGATGCTAATTTCGCGCGAGTGCGCGCGCGCGCGTGCGAATTGCTCGTTTTTGCACGAGGCTAATTCCGTATATCTCTCTCTCTTTCTCTCTCTTTCGTTCGCGGTTGCTCGGCGTCCGGCATTTTTCCATCGCACGGTGTGTATATACGCGCAAGGCCTTTTTTGGCGCGGCACGCCGAGGAAAAATGTCACGTTACGTCACCCATCGCCACAGGAGTGCACGTATATATATAATAATGTGCGTGTGCACGCAGTGGGAAAAGGATGTGTTTATGGGGCCTTTGACGTGTTTATTCGCCTGCGGAGTGTGTATATATACGTGAGCTGATGAATACGCCGCAGTGGCGTACACTCCTGAGGTTTGAGTGTTTAGCGTAATGGGGCTAATTAAGAAATATACAAGTTTTACAGGGAATGAGATGTGCGTTCGAGGTTACGTGTATGTTCCTTATAATAGTAACAGGTTGCAGTGATGGAAAGAAGGTGAAGCTTTTATGTTACATCGTATATATAAAGTGGAACGAATGATTATTGTTTTATTCGGTGTGTATTATTTAGTATTTCAATTCAATATACTGTGCCTGTGAGAAATAGTTTATTCCAAAACTACAATGCTGTTATGTGTTAAACACTGATGTATATCATAACAAATTTGTTCGCTCGCAAAAACTTCAACGACATAATTAAGTATTCGTATTATCTTCGTAAACAAGGACAGATAAACATACAATTTCAATAAATATTTAATATAAAACGTTTCACACTGGAATATTATATTGTTACTCGCTTATAAATTCTCTTTAATCGATTAGAAATTTAACGAGAACCCCCGCTACTACATCAATTACGAAAACAAAATCACATAATTATTGTTCCACCTCGCGCCGATGACATAACGTAAATATATACATGCAAATATACCCACGATATATATCTGATTCATTAACAGAAAAAAAAATAATCATTCTCACTCCTTCGTACACGTATATATATACACACAAAATACGTTCGCACTCGAAGGATCGTCGATCCACGCCACGTAATACAATTATTACAGTGAGACCACCTCGCACGTTGCATCAAAGTGTGTGTATATATATATATATCTTATCGTTTGAAAGTATAATTATGCCACGCAGCGCGCACGAAAGCGCGCACACGCGTGTATGTGCAATTAAAAAAGGAACTCTTGCGCAACGATATATACAAATCGTACGAATATATTACACTCATCTCTTCCCGACACGAGTGTATAATACGTATGTGATCTAATATATAAACCTTAAAACACCATACGGTTCGTCCTTGCGTAACTTGGAAATTTCTCGCGCGTAATCTGTCGCTAATATACTCGCTGGCAATCTCACATGATTCGTGTATGTGTGTATTGGTATCGCGTAATATATTTACATTATACCATTGGTGTAATATATGCGCGTCAATACAAGCGTCAGCGTTTAATGGCGTGGTTCGCACGTCGGACGAATGTAACTGGTTATTAGGTGGGAAAAGGGGATGGTGATTGGCGTTTTATCCAGTTTGATATATATATATATATATATATATATATATATATATATATACATCTTTCGACATATCTTTGAGATGAGGATAAGGTTAATTTTTTTTAGGAACAGATTTATTGGGTGAAGAACTCGTAAAGTGAAAATCAATTCTATATACTTGTTAATTCTTAATAATTCTTAAACTTTTACTATTTTTATATTTTGAACTATATTATGCATCGCATTAAATATAAATGTTAAATTTAATTTTATCAATATAATTATTCAATTCATCTCCTGGTATAGAAATAAAAAAATATAATATTATTTTTTTTTTAATCACACTTCATCTATTCCTGCCTATCAACATAATTGCAACTCTATACAATGCACGCACACACTGCGAATTAAAACGTCTCCTAGGCCTCGTTTCTCCCGCGCGTGCGCCGCTCTCGCGTGTGCATTCCTCGCGAGAGCGCCGCGCGTTCGCGGCTAACTGCGTGGCGCGAAAAAAAGTGCGTTCCCAATCGCGACCGTTATAACCACGTCCCGCTGCTAAGCCACCGCTGCTGATGCTGCTGCTGCTGCTTTTCTCGCCGTCTGCAGAACGCACCTACGCCGTATTTTCCATTTGTCGGCCGCGATTCTGATGGTCGGGATGCAGTGTGAATGTTTCGAAGAGACCTCGTGTTGTGTAAGGTTTCATTTTTTTTCTATATATTTGTTTTTTGTGTTGCTAATGTGGTAATTAAGGATTAAGTAGCTGATATTAGCCGGTGTTGGTGGAATTATCTTGATGGCAGTTTGTGAAAATTGCACATTGTTCGAGAGACTTTTCATGTTTTTCCAAAGTGTTAAATTCCACAGTGTTTAATTGTGCGATTCGCGGATAAGGAAAACGACGAAAAAAATACATAAATAATAATGTTGTTAAATTGTTGTGGAATGCGTTGGATTGCACATTTCTTTTTTTCAAATCGCGCGTGCACGCGTATACACATGTTGCTTTGAAACAAAGCGTTAATTAACATATTATGCACGCATTCTAGCGATCGTGATGTGTATAACTTTCAACTGCCACACATGAGAGGTGTCAATAGACTCTCGGCCGATTGAGGAGCATAAAACGTTTCATAATCTTCAATATGTACACCAGCGTGACGAATTGCGAGGATTTCAACAGCTCTATACTACGCGAGCTTCAATCCAATGCGATATGTAATCGTCAAGTGTGTGTGTGTGTGAGAGAGAGAGAGAGAGAGAGAGAGAGAGAGAGAGAGAGAGATAGAGAGGGAGAGAGAGAGAATGTGTGCACACAGACGAAGACGGATAATAGAAGTATATTACGATTGTGCAAAAATTTTCTTTGCCGGGAATACCTATCTGCTATCGTAATTGAAATTTTTTACTACGGTAATTAAAATGCTATGCCTTTTTGGTTAACATTAACGTTTTAGAATATGTTTAGTTAAAATCTATTGTATTGCTGTATGGAAAATTTATTTTCACATTTCGTTTTGAAATTCAAGCTTCAGCTTTCTTTTTTAATCATGTGAGATAATTAGATTTTTGTCATCTCCTAACTATTACACTATTACATTTCTTTTTATATTATACATTTATTATAAATTTAACGAACCAACTACATTACAAGAATAAAGTAACTCCTCGAGATGAAAATCGAATATAATTCAGGTCAGAGAGTACACAAGATCAACTTTAACTATCAACGAATGCTATTATAGACGAAAATCGATTTCCATTATCCGACCAAAAGACTATGGCAGTCAATGCATCTTATCACCTTCGCACACGATTCCATTCCCGCATAGCGTCTTCAACTCTCTCTCTCTCTCTCGCGCGCGCATCTTCAATTAAGACCACAGCCCATCTCCATCTCGCATCGGCAGGCTAAGTATGTCAGAACCCACGCTATACGCACATGCTCACGGCACACACACATACGTATACATATACTCTTCACCGCTTCCACAAACTAACAGCAAAGAGCGACTGCGAACGCGCATGGGATGGTTAAAAGGCAAGTAGGTCGTCGTTCGTTCGCTTCTCCTCGCTTCTATATACTGCCGCTGCTGCTATATGCCTCTTTCCGCACGTACTTTTCCTCTTCTCATTGTTGCTCTCCCTCCTTCTCTCTTACTCGCATGCATTGTTCTCTATATATACTCCACATATGCGTACGCGTCCCCTGATGGCGCGTGTATTCCAGTGGCAAAGAAGCGCACTATAATACTCGCAAAGAGTTTCCATTATCTCGTGGGCAAATCTAGATGCGCGCACAACGCAATGGAAGTGGAAATCGTCGTCGTCGTCGCGGTCGGCAGTAGCGGGGATTTCTCTTGTTTTGTTTAATTGCGAAGAGAGGACGCGATGACGGGAGAGGCAATTGGATCGCGCGCGAGTGAACGAACTCTCTCGAGTGCGCGAGTGGCTATATACCGATGATGGAGCTGAGAGTTTCACTTGACAGGTTGTCTATGGCGAGAGAGAAAGAGAGAGAGAGAGAGAAAGAGAGGTGAGGAATCGCGGTAATTAATGGTTTTACAGCACGTGATTTGATTCTACAGCCGTGTCGATGAGAAGCAGACTCGATTCAGGATATTTCAGAAAGCTAATTTGTTGGAGTGTGGAAGCAATAAACTTTTTGCGATGGTTAATCGATGAGCTGTTCCGAGAGTAGCAGACTGTGGCTAGAACTACATTTTTCTAAAATGTAGCACAGGTTGATCAGTTTATTTATATTAGTTCGCATTAATAGATTTCGATTTTTATTCGCAGATACGAAACTGCATACGATCCTAAAAAAAATCATCGAATCGAAACCCATCTATAATTGACTAATTCTTCACACTGACTACTCCTATCAGACATCCTCTCACCTCGCCAATTCTACCGGAGCCCACCAATAATCACCTACTAAATCCCCTTTCGATCCCTCCGACAACCCACCAGGTACACCAACCTTGCCTTGATCGATCATCCCCTTATCCCTCGATCTCCTCGTCTCTCCTGTTTATAACGCACAAAGCGATCGCGTACATAAAGGATCAGGCGGAGATGGAAAAAATGCACACGAGCGCGACCTTCACCTCGAAAGCACGGTGTATAGGTAAGCGCCGCGTTCTCTCACACTCGCGTCTTTGATTGCAAAAACCCGTGCATGCGTTGTGTAACGGTGTGTGTATATAGTGTCGTGCTGGCCCTTAATTGGATACGGGACGTGAGCGCTTTTGTCTGTCCGCAGGATGACGCTTCGAATGGGGAGTGTAATATATAGTTGGTGTCGATGACGGTGTTTACGGTTGCCTTGGACTGCAGCTCTTTTTTCTTTTTCTGATGTATATGTGATTGTTGAGATTTCGGTAGTGGTATATGGTTCATGTTAGTCTCAGCGTCTGTTTAGAATGTTTACATGTATAGAATTTTTTAATAATTGTTCTTCAGTGGTAAAATACTTTCGAACATTATTATCTTTTCAAAAGCCTCGGTCCTTGCACATGCAGTGTTCTGGTAACAAGATCTAAGTACAGGTTACGGTTTTGCTATATAAAATTAAATTCACGCTCCCTGAAATTTAATTAGGTCCCATTGTTTTCACACTTTCTATACATGGTAGTTACAAATATATATAGGTATATATTTACTTTGGAGAAAATGCAATTAAACGCGCAACTTTGAAATACTTTTGCATCGTAGCGCGCGAGAGCGTAGGTATATAACACAATAAAAATGGCATATTCCCCTGAGCTAAATTGAATTGTGAAAGGTTCGTATCACATTTCTCACTCGCGTTAGTACGTATACATAGACATTGCATTGTGCAACAACGCAGCGAGTAATGAACAGGTGATGTGTTATTAGTTCATTAGCCAGAGAGAAGAAAGGAAACGAATCGAAAAATTCCTAACAAATTGAATAGGTTTTTTGCTACCCCCATCGCAAATAGCTCACAATCCCACCTATCAATCATTTTTCCCCACTCCAATAAGAAAAAAAAACCATCCATCCACTCCAATGCCATATCTACGCAGCGAAAATCATCATTCCCCATCGTCGTCGACACTCAACAATATGCCCCTTATCAGGCTTCTTCAGCTTTTACCGCTATATACAACAGCAGCACACATCGTGCATGCCTGTACACTCATACACACATAACGCATACCATCCTTACGCGAAAAAATTCACGCGCAAGCGCACTGCAGTACCACACCCTCGCACGCCTCTCTCGAATCGACAATATCCTCGCGCGCACGAGTTGCATAACACCTCGCTCGAGTGTCTGCATGTGCATCTATATACATATACACACATATAGGCGTTGCACTCGCGCGCGCGCGCACCTGCGCGTGCAGCTTTTCTGGGAAAAAGTCCGACGGCCGAGGCCGACCGCGTTATCGTGTGTCTCTCTCTCCCTCCCGCCTTTCCTTCCTCTCTCGCTTGCTCCGAACGTGCGGTAGCGCGGCGGTAACGGTGACTCGGAAAAAATTGAATCGCACCGGCGCGAGCCGCAGCGGCGTCGTCTTTTCAATTACGACATATGGAATAACGGGACGATTCATTTACCACGGCCATTGTGCGCCTCCTCCTCCTTCTCTTCTCGCTGCTGCTGCTGCGCGTCGTCTTCTTCTTGGCTATACGCGCGGCTCTTCTTGCTTGTTAGGCGAGCACGCGCACGCGTATGGTGTGTATATATGGTGGTATTATATAGGTAGCCGTGGTGAAGAAAGCCGCGTTGTTGTTGTTTGACTGCGGGTGATACAGACGCGTGTAGGCGATGCATACGTCTGGATGAAAAGGGGTTTGATTGTGAGAAGAAAGAGAGAGAGAGTGTGTGTGTATAAGGTGCGGTGCGGAAAAGTCCTGGCGGTGGGTTGATGGTAACGAGAGTTTAATGGCGAGTGTATATACGTGCTGACGGTTGTTGGGTGAATATTGGGCTTGGTTCCGGATATTTTTTTCTTTGATGTGATGTCCTGTCATTACGTTTTTATTTTCGGATCCGCGTCATTAGGAAAACTATAGGGGATTAGGTTTATTATGTTGGAAGTAGGATAGTGTAATATACTTTCTTATCGATCGTGTTAATTTAGAAATTTACTTTCGTTATACTTTGTTTTGAAGCAACAGTGTGAGCGCAAATGTTTTTCTATTAATTGAGATCATATAAAAAGATATTTTATGTAAGTGTTATTCGAACAGTGCGGAATGAATTTTAATTCGTTCGAAAAGAAAATAAATATAAATAGTATATAGTTTTAACGTTTTTATATATAAATGCTTTGATTTAATAAAGTGATAAATTAACAGCAAATATGAGCTACATAAAAATTTATTACTAATTATGAAATTATTAAAAAGCTACGTTGCAAAAGCGTAATGAATCCCTATTATCATAATTTTATACATAAATAAATAGGTTGCATTAATATTTATGAAACTCTATCAGCTGCATCTACGATCTAATGAAAATATTTGCATAATCGGGCTTTTAGTGTCAAAAATGCATTTTGCAGGACATAAATTTTTTGTAATCAAACATGAGCAAAATTTTAAAAAATTTGCATATTCTTAAATTGAGGTTAATTACAACTTTTTCCCGCGCAAAGAATAATTTAGAAAAATAAGGAAACATTGTAATTTATGCTTTAAAATTATCGTTAAATAATTCCATTCTTTACTCGTAACCTTTCATATATTTATTACGTGTAACATTTTAAAATATATACCTAAACTTATTATTAACTATATATAGGAAAGTATTGATAGTATCGTAAAATGTGTAACGGTAATGAGTTATTTATTAAGTTTAAAATAAGTATTATAAATTATATTACATAGCATTTTGCTGAAAGTAAAAGTGTACTAACCTTTCTCAAGTTTATGTACAGTAATTTTTCCATATAAAAATAAAAAAAAAAAGTTACTCTCCGCCAGATAAATCACGCAAAACTTTTTACCTTGACCAAAGTAGAAAATTGCTACACATTTCTATTTAAATTTACGTACACTTCACCCGAATTCATATACGTAATTTTTTGCGACACTTAAAACATTGTTACAGTTTTGACAATTATGCGCAAATGTTGCATTCTTTGAATTTCTACGGCACTCCATTTTTACTCGTCTCTATTAAACTAGCGACTGACTCCTACGTTTATTGCTTGCGTCTTTCGTCATTGTTCTTGTAAATTTACGCGCAGGTGTTTTACCGATTTCCCAATCTTTCCGCTCGTTTCGCTTTTATT
This sequence comes from Torymus tubicola, assembly GCA_035583055.1. Classification (NCBI taxonomy): domain Eukaryota; kingdom Metazoa; phylum Arthropoda; class Insecta; order Hymenoptera; family Torymidae; genus Torymus; species Torymus tubicola. The sequence goes on from JAWWEQ010000027.1 coordinate 5,831,382, forward strand.
ATTGTCAGTTTCCCTGCATATAAAAGATGAAAAAAATGGGGGACACGAAAGTCGCCGTACCGAGAAACTAGTCGTTATTGATGTACAAATATTGTTAACAAGTATGCATAAATAGTCAAACAGAAGTCTTTTCGACCGCTCGAAATGGTGCATGACACAACTCGTTTGTAGGCAGAACATATTTGCGAAGTTTTTCGACGGCACGATGACGAAACTCGTGTAAACTTGGCGCAAATTCAAAATTTGTATATTTTCTAACTTTTATGAGTCGTACGGCATTAGGAATTTCCCTGAGTCGTTAGCCACACATATAATTACAAAAATATTGTTAATGCTAGTCTTATTTTCCCCGCGTAAAAAGATTCGAGAACCCTTTTCTCGCTTCTTAAATATATTAAAGTTTAGTGCAGAAAGATTAGGGTAATTTTTACGACATAATGTCCTCGCGACAATTAAAAGAACGCAAAAACTTCCTCTCCATTCCAAAACAATCAAGAGCATAATCAACCGCTTCATTAACGACTCTCCGTTACCTAACCCGGCGAACTCTCAACATAAAAATCGTCGATTTAACGGTCCCCTAAATCTCCCGAAAAATCGCACACGGAATTCACTCATTCACCTGCGGACTCTGCAATTTTTCTCCTCCAGGAAAAGGAACGAGTGGAGATGATATATGACGAAATCATCGTTGCGCCTATAATACAGTCGCAACATGCGCACGCTTGCGCACATTGTGTAAAAAGCCCTCGTAAAAGCGACGTGCGCGCGTGGCACGGAGACCCCGGCATTAAAACGAGCCGCAATTAGTCGAATAAACCTTTCTTTCTTCTCCCTCCTCGCGCCTTGCGCAAACTACCGTAAGCAAGAAGAAGAAAGATATATATATATACCTTTTCCAAAGTCCGTCTTATTCCTTGCGCGTGGGCGCTGTGGGACCGCAGAGTGTATGTGACGTGTGTACGCGATCGGATCTTCGGGGCGAGCGCAAGCGTTTCGAAAGTAAGAGTTGCCAGAGTTATTCTATTTTGCGATACGAATATGCCAATATGGAATTCCAAGTGTGTGTTCCGTTCTTTTTTTTTACATAATGGGCATGTCGCGCGGGGTTAGGTAATAAGAGAGATTTCTGCGACGGATTTGAAAAAGCTTTTTACCATCTGGACTGTCTCTCCGCGACGATGATTTATTTGGTTGGGCGTGTGAGTTACCTGCGCGAGTTTTTGTCAGCACGAACGGCCGATATAATATATATATATTTGGAAAACGTCGAATACCTTTTACGACTAAATTTTTTCACTTATTGCTCATGGATTTCGTGGCCTCGAGATTGTGTCTATATATTATCCCACAAAAACAGTCGCACTTTAATCATTATTTACACATTAAGTAGAGAATAGAATTATACCCACAGCTGTACACAATCATCTTCTCCTTTTCGGATACTATGCCACACGCTGCATTTGTAATATGCGAATACTTTGATGAATTACTTTGCTATAAAAATTAAAAGCCTAGCCATAAATGTATATAATGCCAGCGTATACATATAATATACATTTTGCATAACTGTTCATCATCATCATCGTCAGTGACCGAATAACGCTGAAAAATTCACATATAATCCATTATGATAATTTTGTCGTATCCTAAGCAGCGATACATGTATTTTTTTTATAACTTCCTGCGGCACAAGTCATTTTTCTCCTTCTCCGTCTATAATTGTAGTACTATTACAGACTCACTGCTTCTACATACACAAAACGTTCGCAATATTCTAGCAAATTAATTAACCCTCCGCACGACAGGACCGTTTATAACAAATCCACCATACGCCTTCTCCGTCATTCTCAAGACACCATACCGTATATATACAACCGTGCGGATATACACGCGTACGTACAAATCCTCGGGCTATCTTACCACCAGCATCCGTGTACATATACACATCCATACGCAGACAATGTGTATATGCGCACACCCACACCCAATGCGAAGGGGGCAACAACTCCCGCGTGTAAACAATGGCCGCGTGTACTATAAAAACGAGATCGCATTCTCGACGCTCTGCGCGCATGAATCTTCGACACGGCAGCAGAGGCGGAAGTTGCATAATCGCCGCTGCCGCCGCCGCGCATAGCGGTATATATCGCGAACACTGCGCAGGGCTCCCCTTCGCGGAACGCAGATAGGATGGGTTTACTCGCGAGAGAGAGAGCAAGAGCGCGGGGGCGTTATTATTTTAACGGCCAGGGCTGCAGCGCGGACTTTCTCTCAGCTGCTGTTGTTGTCGGTCGTATTTTTACGTGTCGTTGATCGCGAGCTATATGTATGTATATGCGTGCGTGACGGACAATTGTTTTTGGCGCGCATTCTGGTTTGTTTTGTGCGCGCGAAGAGAAGTGGAGAGGCCGTGAAGCTGATTGCAAGCTTTGAGATATGCAGCGTTCACACCCTTGAAGAGAAATTTTTTTTTTTTTATAAACTGCGAGTCTATAAAGTACAATGATGAAGTTACTGTAAAACCTGTATATATCGGAACGTTTTTTTTGCTATTAACAGCGGATATAATTTATAGGCTGCAGCGTGTGTGTATATATGTGTGCGCGTCAGCTACGGTACACATGTTGTGACACAATTTACCACACTGTAAATCAGTGACAATCTAAGGCTGAATGAAAAGCCATATATTATAGGCACGCGCGCACGCGCGAGTGTGGAACGTCGAGTGTTTTGATTTTTTTTAATACCGTATAGGCCTGCAATAAACACGCGTGTTATATGGACTAGCCGCAGGACTATGTGTTTCAAAGTGATACTTTTGGCGTTTCGAGTGTTTTTTTTCGTAACCCATCAATTGTTACGTCGTTTGATGTATCGGATGTCTGATCGTTGCCCAAGCAATTTTGAGAAGACCATTGTTTGACTCTTAACACGCGGGTGTTTTAAGTGACTGTGGGTGAGTCGTGTATAGGTCAGTAACGAATGTTTGACAGTATTCGACATGTTTTTTTTATCTAGTCATTTTAAAATGCTTTACTCTTAAGTCGATCTGAAATATTCGTCAGCTTGAAAAAAGTTTTTTTTTCGCGCTGATAATAATACTGCGAAGATATATATATATATATATACCGTTGTTGAGATTAACTTTCTGCCCCTGACAGGTAACATATGCTCTAATTTGGACATTTACAAGCAGATTAGGCACTTATTTTCGACGAAAAAAAACAGCTACGGTTTCTCTTGTTTTTACCTCATAGACACATAAAAAAAAACTACTCCAGCTTAAACACATATTTCACATCACAGAGACTTTTACTTCAAATCTTATATGATTCTGATTACCATAGGTGAAGCTAAAAAAAAACAATGGCACCGTGTAAGCCCAAACTCGCGCCAGAAACCATAAAAAGCAAACAAGTCAATCCATCGCGCATCGCGTGTAGTATATATATATATATAGTATACAAACCCGCGAGATATAGAGAAAGAGACACATCAAAGCCCGAGGAAGCCTCTCAACAGTGTCAGTGTGTCACTCAAGCTCCCAAATGTAGGTTTCCCCGAACGTCGATGAGAAAAACGACAGTAGCGCGCGCACGGAGACACACATACTATATGCGCGTATATATATACACACACTCGCATTCGCAACCTACCTAGCAAAAAAGAAAAAGAAGGCGCGGTAGGTGGAGGGGGAGTCAAGAGGAAACGGAGCGCCAGAAACAGAAATGTAAATCATCGTCTAATGAGTTATAACGAAGGCGTAGTACACAGCGCGTACACACATACACATACATAGACGCACGTGAGAGACACGACGCATATATACACATATATATACACACGAGCGGCAGGTGCATCACTACAGCGAGCGCGGAGAGTAGTAGTCTCGTGCCAACGGTATCGCGTGTATGTTTTTGCACCTTAAAGGAGCAGCAGCAGCAGCAGCAGCGAGTCGAGGTCGACGAACTTCTCTCTCTCTCTCTCTCTCTCTCTCTCTCTCTCGAAACCCCCGCGCAGGCGAACCGTAGATCAGGTTCTCTCTCTTTCTCTCTCTCTCTCTTGCGATCGCAGCTCTTTTTTCGCGTCGTAAAGCTCTCCGCGCTATATAGCGAGCGGGGGGGAAATGGTCGCCGCGCGTTATTAAATGCGCGCGCGCAGATCGGATTTTCTAGCGCTTTCTTGCGGGCGAAAGTAATAAAGCGGGGGTTTCCTGTTGTTGGTTTTGCGGCCGCCCGGCTGCCTCCTCCTCTTCTTCGTCGTCGTCGTCGTTGTCTTCGAGAAAGAGTGTTGGGGGGGGGGGGGGGGTTCCTTTTTTTTCGACCGGCAAGGGGAGGCTGCTGTTGTTCGGTGGCGCGGAGAGGTGCGAGAAGAGCGATAAAGCGCGGAGTTGTCGGTAGTATACGCAGCGGTTTACGAGGACGTGCGCACTGCTCGCGCCGTTACGACGAGTTTATAAAGTTATTTTTCGGTGGTACATGATGCACGCCAGTCTTTGTCGTTTATGATGCGCCTGTGGGTTTTTGACCGTAATTTAGAGGGTTGTAATCTCTTGAAAAGTGTACATTAACCGAGTGTGTGGGGATATTTTTGTGGCGGATGGATTGGATGGATTGTAGGAGAGAAAGAGGATAATTTCTCAGGAAATGTGGGACTTCTATTGTAGAAATATTAAGAGACGAACGTATAGTGATTGTTATAGCAGTACTTCAGATATTGAAAACTCATTAGCTACTACATTCCTTGATTGTTATTTCAAGTTGTGCAATTTAGGTAGTTATAAAAAGTTATTAAGCGTTTCGGGTTGTCAAATTTGTTTCGCTTGTCTCTTGTTCATCGTAATTACTGTTAATAACGTAGAATAATCTTTTGAAAAGTGAGAGGAAGCAGCAGCGGTGGTTTGCTCGTGCTATCGTCACGCGCGACATTAAAGATGAAGAAAGAAACCCAACTTACAAAACGTTGTTTTTGAAGCAAAGAATCAAGATATATGATACGCGTAATTCCTATGCATTTTTTATCGTTTTACGTTTTTTCTCGTATTTTAACGAGTTTTTTGGAGTTATATCATTGGAAGAATTTTTCATTTTTACTTACGAAATTTCTCATTCTTATATCATAAACTGCATGAAATACGTGTTACTAACCTGAAACAAACAAAAAATCCACCTCATTAGTACAATCCTTACATAGACATAATGCGATATTAATAATAAAAAGTTACGTTATGAGACTAAATACGCGTAGATTGAAACGAATATTAGATATACTAAAATAAGTGTAACAACAAAACTACGCCTCAATATTTTGAAATGCAAATCACCTGCTCCACTTCAACATCATTAACAGCGCTATACTCGCAAACACAATGTACAAGATAGACGACCACGAACGAGACTAGGAACGCGCGCACGCGGGGAGAAACCTTACTGCAAAGTTGAGCGTGGTGCTCACGCCCGTACACCTATATATACACACATCGCTGCATCAGCCAAAGAGGGAAACAGAAAGAGAAGGAGAAAGAGAGCAAGAGAGAAGCCCGTAGGTATATACACTATACGTGTATATACCTATATATGTGTACAGCCAGAGCTTCTAAAAACGTTTCGCGCGAAATTAAGAGCGTCGCTCTCGGGTCTCGAATGCTAAGCGGCTCTTTCTCTCTCTCTCTCTTTCTGCCTTCGCTTCAAGGCTCGCAAAGTAAATTGCGCGAATCCGAGAGAGTCGCGGAATCTCAAGGTAGTGCTGTGTACTCCTCGTCAAGTGTCGAACGAAGCAACGAACGAACGCGAGCTTCTCTCTTTCTCTCTTTTTGCTTCTTTTGTCTGACTCTTCGCGTGCATACCCGGTGATTTTCCTCGCGGGCTTTTTGTTTTGCAAGGGGGAAAAGAGAGAGAGAGAGAGAGAGAGAGAGAACAAGAGAGAAAAGGTGATGGTGGTGCGTTGCAACGAGGAGAAATCGTTGTGTTTCGAGAGGCGAATGTCTGTGGGGGAGTAGACTGAGGTGATGGTTTCTTGATACAATGAGGGAAATAGCTCGCCTCGTACACACATAGTGACCTTTAATTTTGTGCATTCTTGCTTTTGTCAGAGTTACGATGCCGGCTTTTTATGTTTCACAATGTATCTCTTAGTGGTCTAATTTAGGTTACTAAGTAGTGCTACAAAGAATGCTACTGGGTCAATTAATGGTACAGGTGAAACTGCAAGGAGAACAATATAGGAAAAACACGAAACGTTTTCAGCTGCTACAAGAAAAAAAAGCTTTTGTACCTCGTGTAAGTACGTATGGTAATTTCATTTCACTTTGAGCACAAGGTAGGTAAGTCAAACAACGTCATGCTTTACCCAATCGCATATTTGTACATCACTCCAGATTCCACTTTATTACAAGCACTGCATAACCATCACGAAATGTCCCTTTCCTAATCCCACACCACCGCCCGCATGCGCACGACTTACTGTTTTCTGTTCTCTCTTCTTTTTCTCTCTCTCGCTCTCTCTCTCCTTCTCGACGCGGTCTCAATTCGTGACTATACGACGACGATGATCATATTCGGAATATTGCCTGCGAAGAGGAAAATTTATGGGCGCCATTGTCGTGCGCGACGATCGTCCCTGGATAAGAGGCAAATTTCATCGCGCAGGATACGTCACGTGTGTGTATGTATATATCGTGGCTCTGGAATGCGATGGCTCGATTTTTCGTCGCAGGAATTTTATCTCGGGCGGTATCGCGAGATTCCACAGAGAATTTTTTTTCTGCAATAGTGACACGATGTTGTTGGTTCGATGAAAAACGAGAGGTAAATTTTTTTTGTGCGGTACAAAAATTCGAAAGTGAATTTAGATGCAAGAAATGTGTGCTTGACGTTTGTGAGAGTAGATGAAGAAGTAAGGGGAAACGTCACGAGTCCACGAAAAAAAAATTGTCATGTATAAAAAGCTCTTTGACTTGTAATTAAACCGTAAACTTATGTAACCGCGTACATCGGTACTACGAGAGACGACCGTGTGTACGCAATCCAATGGAATCCATTTCACTCGTCGCTACACATCAGAGATTCGTTCGAGCTGTTGTAATGGAACAAGAGGGCACGACGAGAAAGAGAGAGAGAGAGAGAGAGAGAGAGAGAGAGAGAGAGAGGGAGATGATTGGTAAAAAGTTCAGCGTCGCTTCCTCATTTTTACGAAACACCTTACTTAACGAACAGACACGTTCTCCTTGCCTCTCCATTGCGGGTGAGAAGAAAGAGGTGTACAAAGTTCTTGTACGTTTAGCTCGTTATGATGGATAGAAAAGTTTGCGCGATGGTCGTAACGAGTTATTTTTCGAACAAGTGCCTTCTTTTTTTAAAGGAACGCGTTGTTGATTCAATTTCTTTTGAATTAAAATTTATGGGTTTTGTTGGAAATTCTAAAAGACGAATAATATATAACGATATTGTGAAAAAGTATTGGCAGGAGGAATACAGCAATTACCTAACTGAAGGAAACGAACGAATATAGCACAAGAATAATGAAATGTACATTAAATAAAGCTATTTGAAGAATACATACAACAATGTTTCCTTCAACTGTTTTGCACAAATCTTAGCCACATTTAAAACATTTTAACCAAGGCATTTATTACGACGAATAGTTAACAATGACACTTGGCAAACACACGCGAACCCACGAGCAACTAAACGTCCAAAACTCCTCAATCATTCTACACAGCTCGCATGCATAATCATCATCATCATCATCCCAAGGCGCGGCTCAATCGAGCTACAACCTCACGCGAATAACAGTAACAATAAACTCTTCGCGCTGTCGGAAGGTGTTCTTCTCGCGCGCGTCAACGACACGCTCGACCGGCAGCAACCGACCGCTAAATAGGCCACGAAATCGCAGGCAGGCAGGCAGCCAGAGTAGAGTCGGGAACGCCACTATGCTACGGCCGCTGCCTCCTTGGAAAGAAAAAACCCCTCGAGAGTGAGAGAGAAGTGCTGAGACTCACTCGGTCCGGTTACGCTGTAGGTATATAGCCGAGAAAAGAAGAGAAGAGAGGAGAAGAAGATGAAGAAGCAGCAGCAGCAACAGCACAAAAGGGATCTGCTCTCCGCGAAGGGGCGGAGAGGGATCGGATTCTTTGGCAGCTGCGCTGCGTGACCCGTTTCGGTGCAGCGAGTGTATATAGTAGTACTTTTGGTACGATGATGAGGAGTGTGCGTGAATGTGTGCATACCTGAGGTGGCGACGTGTTCGTTTATTTTCGAGCGGGGGCGAGGTGAGGACGCGCCGCGACCTTCCGGTTCGCCTGCTGTTTTGTGTGTTTTGACTTTGAGAAACGTGACGATGGTGGTGGTTGTGGTGGTGGGAAACTGGGGGCGAACTGGTGTGTAGAGTAAGAAGGAAATGGAAAATTTCCTTGAAGGAGACGGGAAGGAAGTTGTCGACTGCGCGGTGGGAAGAAGATAAATTAGGAGCACAGTGGGAACAGTTGAGTGTTGTTGCAATTTTTAAGGTAAAATAGTAAACATTTGATGATGTATATAAGATAAAGTTTTTGTAATGAAAAAATCAATGATTAAAATTTGAGAAAATATTTTTTTATTTTTATAGTATATAAAATTTCAGGCAGTGCCATATTAAATTTGGTTAATCGTATTCTTTATTACAGAAGATGAAATTTTCCCATACCCGCGCGAAGTCATTTACTCGATGAGTTTCGAACTCAGGCATTTAATCATGGCGATGATAACGTCTGTCCCAATTAAAACTGGATGTGACATGAATTCGTATTTACGACCTTCTTATATTAATTTAATCTATTCGAGGACATATTTCTAACGCTTTAGAGGAATTTACTTTCAAAGGTTACTCGCCGCGCGATCTTATGATAATCTTGAGACTATTTTCATCGAGCGATCAAGGAAATATGATAAGTCCCGAGTTTCTGGCAATGAAATCAAACATTTGACGAACTTGAGACTTTAATTATCTCATTTTTTGTATACCAAGCATTATTTTGTAACTCTACCTTTGAAACTAGATTCTATTCTCTTATTTAACCTCCATTCTAAAACGCACTTTGCAAATAAAATAAACAACTGCGATGTTCGCATTTCAAATCATTTCTAAAAATAAATTTTTCTACGTCTTCATCTTTTCCACATCCACATTCTTATAATTAACTTCGCATAAATAATTAATTCCTCTGTAAACATCGTTATAATAAACTGAGACCTCGGAGAAAAAAACCTGATTCCCAGCGTTCCATTTTAGAAACCAATTCAACTTTTTCAACATGCGTGAAATTCAACCAGTCTATCAGCTACATATCCCCTCTTCTCATACACACATACACATACATGTTGAACTAAGCGACTTCCGGATTCCGCGTTTTTTCCGATCACTACCGTCGTCGAATGTAGTCACGGTCGACTTTCCAGAAAATGGAATCGCCTCGGCTTTTAAGATATTGAATAATGCCCTACGGGCGTTCTTTGCGCCGCAGGGGAGAAGGATGTGTAATTTTTTTTTGCCCACGCCTTTTGCGTAACGCGATAGTATATTATTGATCTGGAGTGCGCAAGTTGGACGAAGACGGTGGCAAAGAAAAACGAAGAGTGACGGTTGTGAATGTTCGGACTGTTTTCATGAAATATGAATTGAGTCTGGATTAGGGAGTATATATTCGGAGAAAACGTATATTTTTATTTTCTCTTCTTTGAACGTTCAGAATACTCCAATAACATACCAGTTTTATAAGTATTTTAGTGACACAGTTTGGGTAGAGCGATAACACAAACGATTTTTACACGCCAGAAACAATAATGTTTACGTTCAAACTAATATCTGCAATAATAATATGCCGTGTATATTTTCTTAAACGTGACTAATCGTTATCTAAGAGGAAAATTATTTTCATTGCTTGGGAAAACATGACCGAAATGACGCAGCCTCAAACTCTCTGTACACGGACAAAACAATGTAAATAATGAGATTTTCGTTCTTAGGTAACGATTAGTCATAACTGCCAACTACGGTCAATGGAAAAAACTGCACAATTACAATGTCATATAAGAAAACTTATTGTTAATTATTTTAAATGACCTTTTACATAATCTTCGACTAGTTTAAAAATTTTCCGCATTCTTATTTGACGCCAAATATACTACGTTAACACTCCTCATGATTAATATTCGATCACAATCGAACGTTACCTTATCCATCTTGATATAATCTCTCCGAAAAATAAAAGCAAGCGCAACCAGCATACTACTTCCCCAACTTTAAATTCACGTCACATACCGCGCCAATCTTCTTACACTATCAGTCGGCGCAACTTTCCACGAGGAATGTCCGCGTGAACCACAAAACAGCGCCGTTTTTCATATTCCACTCCCGCGTCGTCGTTGTCGTCGTCGTTGAAGAAAAACAGCGATACAGGCACAGAGAAAGTTCGAACGCACTGAGAGAGAGAGAGCGAGAGAGAAAGAGAGACAACCTCGGGTTATTTACGATCTGCTCTTTCTCTCGTGCGGCTAGGCGAAATTGCAGCCACCGCGTCGCGCAAAATCGGACGACACTATATACGTACGGGCTTTACGAGCCGTTGTTACGCTACCGCGCTTACGGTTATGATTTTAGCCGCGTGATAGATTTTTGCATCCACGGTGTGCGCTTGTAACGGTATAACAGCCCAGCGTATATACTCTTCTCTCTATGTATATGTGTATATATATATAGGCGAACGCGACTTTTAGACCGTTTTTTCCGATGCACAGCGGGGTTGTGTAAGCTGCCCGTGTGCTCGCGCGCGCAACGTTTTTGTGTAATCGAATTATAAGGAAATCGTAAAGCGCATTATGAGTTATTGGGTCACGAGTCACGCTACCGCGAGTACGTTTCTCTCTCGATCGTAAGCGAGCGCGCGCAGCGAGTCTTTCGGATTTCCTGTACGTGCCGTTAGCCGATGACGATCGAATCCAGAGGTCTATAACAAATATTTTCGTTCGTCAGGCGTACAATGCGATGATTAAGGATGTTTTCAGTGGCAACAACGTAACAGAAATTACTTTCGGATTGGCGAAGTACGCCGCTCTGTACGTTCATGGATATATATATTTGGCGTTTCTTTTCGATGATAGAATCTGACCTAGAATATTGAGAATGGTCGGAAATAAAACGACCTAGTTTCGGGAAATCCGAATGAATTGCGAATGTCCGATCTGATGTTTTAATCTTTTCAGACGCACGAGATTAAAAATGAAGCTTTGAATGCGGTTGTGAAGTGAAATCGTTCGAGCTGCACTTGGACTGTTTTAAATTATTGCACGTTCATGTTTTAAAATATTTATGAAAACTCGGAAGAGGTGAGTAAATTTAAATTTAATCATGTGTTTAAATAATACCAAATTTACTTATTTAACGTTTAGATCTTAAATTTTTGAATTTTGATATATATAATTTTAAGGACAAAATAGAAAGTGAATTACCTAAATTTAGATATCAAAATTCAAACATGCACAAATCCCTGAACAAAACTTACTTTAATTAAACTTCAACTAATTTCATCTTTGCCATCAAAATGAAACTAATTCACCGTCACGTCTCAATTGCGTCAACTTCCTTCCGTCCCTCGCTCGCCATTATTCACACCGTACCCAAAAAGCGAAACTCACCTCGTCACTTCCTAAAATCCCACCCGCCTAACCGGACCACCCCGTAACCACCACTTCCTCAAAAAGCCGACTCGTTCTCTCCGTTCGCGTGCTCTTCTAATCCCTCACCAACACACCACAGATACGCCTCAGCTCGCGTGTACTCTAGATATATATACAAAAAGCGAGAACCGGCCGCGCGGACAAAAAGGCAAAAGGGGGCCAGCAGCAGCAGCAGCAGCAGCGGCCGTCGCGACAAAACGGAAAAGCGAGCCGGGCGCGGTGTAAATAACAAAACCTCGTGCGCGCGCGCGACTCGTTTCGGAATATTGAATTTCTATCTATCCCGCTGCGCTCGGGCCGCTCGACTTTCATAGCCGGTTCTGGTGCCACGGCGGCAGCGGCGGCGGCGGACGTCCGGTGACAATAGGACACGCGAGAGAGCTATATAGTGCGGAATGCGCCGCGACTGGAAGATCGTGTGTGTTGCTCTGCATTTTCTTGAAGTTTAGGGGGGACGGGGGGGGGGGGAAGGTCTTGGTTTGAGGTTGCTAGATTCGGCTGTTTTTGTGGCTGTGTTTTTGTCAAGTTGGGGAATCGTTTGGTCAGTGTAAGAAATGGACATAATTAAATTCTTGTAATTAAGCAATTTAGCAATTCTCGAAATATATATTAATTTTTTTGGTAAATGACCTGATTACGTTTTTATGGCTGTTAAATTTTAAATTCAACGTAAATTATCACATGAAGATTTTCCTGATTTTTTCTACTTTGGTCTTGAATTATTGAATGCATTAATAAATCAAGAAATTAATTAAAAAGAAATACTGTGGATCTTGAAAACACATTAATTTTTTTAACACAGTTATGACAATAAGTTTTCAGTGAATTGTAATTTCCAATTCTAGAAATATTTTCTAATTAGGAAGAGAAACTATGGTACTTTATTGTCAAAAGATGGAAATGATAGTGTAATCACTGTTAAAAGCACACTAGACATAAATATTCTAATCCTAAGATCTAACCATCTAAACACATCGAAAGTCTATTTTCATCTGCACAATTTATCTCTTTCTCTCTCTCTCTCCTTCTCTTTTCCCATCAACGACTCCAATAAAGGTCATCAATTAGTCACTTCACGGTAGCCTCGCGTCTCTCTCGACGCGCTTCACCGAGGAATTTCCAAAACCTGACAAAAAAAAGAAACGACGGCGACGACCCAGCACGAAAACTCGTTCCACGTGCTGAGGTATGTAGAAAGAGAGCGAGAGAGAGAGAGAGAGAGAGGCAAAACGAAAAAAGCAAGAACCGAGAGAGTTTCACGCGTACGCATACACTACCAACTCTCGCCGTCTGCAGTGCCGCCGGTTGCGTCATCCGGTTTTTCGTTTTGCCGCGAGGGTAACATTATAATCCTTCGCGGGGGGAGAGTGCACACACGCGACGGAAACAAGACCTGCGCACACAGCAGTATTATGCGCGTGCGCACACACAGGGAGCGAGAGAGGGAAACCGGGCAAGTGGAATACGAGATTACTATTTGTACCGGCGAGAAAGAGAGAGGAGACTGTATAACAAGGCAATTCGTATGTAGATGGTGGAGTGGGTTGGGTTCTTGTACATGCCGGTGGGATCTCATCTGCCCAAGCGCGTATACTTTGGTTATTTTTTTTTCGTAGTAGCTAGTATACAGGAAGGTTAATGAAACGATGGACAACAGCGTAGTCTGGTGTTGCAGATTTGGTGGTCGGCTGTATTGGAATAGGCGTGATTTGTGTAAATAATTAAAATTATGGATTGCAGAGTCAGGCGTTTGAGGTTAACCTATTAGTAGGCAATTTTACACCTGCCAACTATTTGCGAGTTATCTGCAGGTCACTTTCTAAGAGAACGATCCCTACCGGTGCAAAGCCTGCAGGGATTGTAAAGTATATCTGTAAACTATGACCAGCAAGTGACCGGAGATAACTCGCAGGCTACCCATGGCGTGAACAGAACCCCTGCGACTAGGATCAGGTGTGTGTGCAGGAATTATGAACCCCTCGTAAATGACCTGCCGAAGACTCTGTATACTGCGTTACATTGCTGGGGATGGTACTCTGGCGCTTGTAAATCAGATGTGTGCAGAAGTGATGTAGCGCTTGTACATGACTGGTTAATGACCAGTGCGTTGCATAACTAATGGCTTATTAATGCTCTTTCTTGTGTATTATAAATTAATGATAGTTCGTAAATCTCGATTTGTTCAGAGGAATTAGAGAAGTGGACTTACGTTGCGCGAACGGTGACAGGATTTTCTCAATTTAGACTACGAGAATTGGTAATGCTTACCTGAAACAAGAAATACATGGTTAATATAAAGATGAAAATTATACTACTATCTATAAATTAATGTTAAACAAAGGAAAAAGTTAGTAGGATATTTTACTTTGGTAACAAAAAAACACACACACATTCGGGCGTCACTTTCAACAACCAACCACAACAAGACGTACGTACACCACACTATAGAAAAAGGCGCCATAAAACGAAAAGCATCCACGCATCGACGTGGAATTTTCACCCGAAACTATGACCACGCGCAAATCTTCGTGCAACACTGAAAAATTCACGAGTCGTATATATATACACGTGGTATATACACATGTGCACGCGTGCCTATTCGTCCGAGAGAGAAACCCGCTGTGGCTTTTACTCGGCGTTTATACGTATATACCTCGCGGGAGGAATAATGTGGCACACATGCATAATCGCCCGTAAGTAAGTAGAAAGAGTGTAATTTTCTAAAAATCCACGCGGGGAAACGACGCGAATGCGCAGTTGCGGTGAAGATCTCGGCAGTTTCAGCTGGTTATGGAGCTCGTTGAGTCGCGAGGTATCATTCGGTCGTTATGCGGTGTTTGAGATCGAGATATACTTTTTTGTTCATCCATTTTACGAGTATATTATTTTGTAAAGAAATATTAAAGATGTTGGTTGAATTGGAAATGTAGAATGTTTTGACGAAAACTAGTTGCGTGAAGTGTATAACTGTGTATGAAATGCAAATGTTGGTCGGTTAACCTCGATTGTATCACTTTTCCAATTGATGAATCGATAATTTCACGGTTAACTGTATTTTGTAACAATAAATTGACGTTATTACGGTGGTTTGAAGACTGAATTACATTAGTATTTACTTAGAATTTCGATTAAGTGAACTATGTTTTGAATTTAAAATCTCGCATTCTATTTTCGTTCTGTGAATGACCGAGATGAATGACACTTCATGCCGTCGAGATACATTCAAACTAACTGTTCCTGAATGATTTTATTTACATACTGTAATATTCAGCTTTATACTCTGTTTACAAGTCCAATTCTCTACTATTCGTTCATTACCATGCTATAGAATGTGATTTCAAAAGAAGAAGGAAAAGAAAAAAGAATAATTATAAATTCCTCTGTCAAACTTGTTTCACTTTTCTTATGTAAAACAACTACACTGTATCCCTTTTCATATAAAAACACGTCTACATCCTCAATCACTAAAACCCAAACACCTTTCGATCCTTTTACCAACACGCTGATACAAAATCCAGAACGCTCTACATAAAACCTCGTGTCTCCCTCGCGAAAAAAGCCATCTTCCACGCTTCCAAGTCGATTAATCGTTTAAAAATCGTGCCAGAACAACAACAACACATGTAAAACGTGCTATGCGCTTTACATCTCGCAAAAAATTCTCCTCCCACGTAAAACGACGACAACGACGCAACGGCGGCGTCTTCTCCCACGGTATTCCCCAGGAAACCGCAGAAAACACGCGTACAGCGGCGCTTTCTAGCTATGGTAGAAAGAGAGAGAGAGAGAGAGAGAGAGAGAGAGAGGGAAGCTTTCGTAAAAATGTTATATGGGTCGACCGCATTGACAGGACGTTTTTTCTTTTGTGGCTCATCGGTCGATTGAAATTGGTTTTATTGCGCACGGTTTGTGTGTAAATATTGTTTATCGCGCGAGAGGAAGCCCGACTGTTAGGGGAAAGTCGGTTAGCGGAGGCCCTGCAGCGTTTTTTCTATCGGTTAGCTGCGCATTCTGGTGCGTTTACGATTGACGGACTTTAGGAAAAGATTGCATTCTTTACTTTCAAGTTGTTGCGATCCTTCATTTTCCATAAGATTGATCGAAATTAATGCCTGTGGTTTTTTTTATATCTTAACGGTAGGATATCAGTTAATCAATTATAATTCAAAACTGTCGTCCAATTAACAAATTATGCTGAAACAGCAGCATGGCATGTAAACCACTTTCTTTCATTACACTTTGTTGAAAGATATTTAATTTTCGCAGTACTGCAATTAATCACTAAAATTACCTTCTTTTTTAATGTAAAATTTAAAAAGAAGTCGCAAGAACACGTTTACTTCAGTGTGTCGTGCTACAACAGCGACCCTATATAAGCGATTACATGCGTGCACGTGCGTACCTCGAAAAGTGGTCCACGAGGCTTTTTGTATCAATTAATTTTATCATTCATTCAAGCGCGTAAAACATTAATTAAAAAAGGCGCACGAATCGTCAAACCGTAATAAACATTCGAATATAGCATCCTATTATCATCTGACATGGTAGGTCAGAGAAGAAGAGAAGAAAAAAGAAATAATTAACCTATCCTCGCGTGTAATTGTTCCGACCCATTACGAATGCAAATGTCCATCCATCAAAAACAACGTATATAGACGAGTCCGTAAAAAAAAGCACTTACTGCCAACGGCACCGTGTCTTTCTCCTCTCTCCAAACGCCTCAAGCGTTATTATCTCGTACGCTATATACACATGATAAAGCCTCACAGAAATCTCCGAATTTAAAAAAAAAAGGAACTACACCAGCCGTCTACAGAATCACGACTGATATACATTTTATTAGCCGCGACTAAAGTATGTTACCGTAACACTTCGAGAGAGAGACAGAGAGAGAGAGAGAGGAAACGACATCGCTGCTTATAAACAGGCACATACACGTATATATAAGCAAAGACGATCCATCAAAATTTCACCGAGCGCACGGCGCTCCTCGGCGCGACAAGTTACCGGAGAAAAAATCTCGGATAAGAGAGGGGATATCCCCCCGGTACAGGTGCAGCAGCAGTAACAGCAACATTGCGGCAGGTGCGCCCGGAACTGTGTCGTCGTCGACGACGACGCGACGGAGAAAGTATACACGAGAGGCGCCTTTCGCGCTTGTAAGTATGTGTGTATACATAGCTGCGTATACACGAGAGAGGAGGAAGAAGAAGAAGATAGCACACGCGAGATTTGGAACGGCTTTTTTCTGTAAGTGTGCGCGTGTTTTAATGAGGGGTTAGGTCAGGTTTTTTGAATTTGAAATTGTGAGAATTGGCGCCGTCTACTGAGTATTTTTTTTTTTTTTTTATAGACTGGATGGTGCCGCTAGATTTTTCACGGGGCGTTATATTTCTGTGTTATTTAGCGCGCACGCGTTGTATATTTGCATAGATTATAAAGAAGTGATTTTTCGAGTAACAAAATTTAAGAGCGCATATATTAATCCACACGCGTGCATGTATATGTTGTTAAGCATATACCGAAAAGGAGAGGTATACCATTCAAATGTTTAATAGTTCAACAGACAGTAAAATTATAGTTGTTCCGGGGATAATTACGAGCGAATTCTTTGCGAGAAGTGTCAAAGCAATAAAAAAAGCCGCTGTCATATCGGAAAAACGAGCGTATATACGACGCTGTTATGCAAAAGATAATATTGGCTATATACGAACGTGTTATATGTGTTGCACGCGCAGCTTCGTCTGTCAATCTTACATAAGTCAGGGGCCGTTAAACCGCGTCTTCCGAACGACCACGGCACTTCGTTATTTATTTACTCAACTACTCGCGGTGTATTATTCTCACCGTATCATTACCCTCGTCCCTTTCTGTATACACATCTCCTCTGGCTGTACGGGAACCGTGCAAAATTCACTGTATACATATATGTAGCTAACGCAAAAAAACTCTATATAGCCGACGATCGATCCTTTCGCACGAACACCTACTCAGAGTTCGATAAACTCTCTCCCTTCTCTCTTGAATATATCCCGCGGAAAGTTGGCTAAAAATGCGCGTTGATAGGTGATGAACGAGCCTCGTAAATCGGCTAATGCCGCCACGGCGGCGGCATCGGCGGCTATATACGTATTACCGCGGACTTTATATTACACGCGCTCACTCTTCGCGCGCGTGCGAGAGAACAGGATATATATCGATGGAGGGATCGTGATCGATTTGCCTGCGTGTTTCCAACAGCAGCAGCAGCAGCAGCAACAGCAGAAGAGATAACCGTGTGGGAAATGAGGAGCGTCTCTCGTTCTCTCTGCGCGGCTGGCTTACTTTCACGTTTGTTCGCCGCGCTTGTTTACATTTCGACGTGTTGCGTATATGTCTGTGAGTTCGCGCGGCTTCTGACCCTGCGCAGCTGGTATCTAATGTTACTTTCGAGAGAGGATATGTCCGTATATGTATGTATGTATGGGAGATTGCGAGATGATAAAACTGAGAGAGATAATTGTGCGAGAATTAGAAGGGAGTATGGTACGGTTTTGATCGGTGGGAATCGGAGCGAGAGATCGACGGGCGTAGAAGTAATTTGCGAGTTGCGGTGCGAGTACTTAAGTAACGAATGTGACGTTGATACCGGCGGAGGGAAAAATCACGAGTGGATTATTTTCACGCGACATTGGAAGGTTCGATCTGTCAGCTTTCCACGAGAGAAACTTGTACCTATATATATACATATATCTGATAATCGAATTACGCCAGGTTTTTATAACTGGCCATTGGCCAGAGCTCGTCAAGTCCATAAACTAGACGAGCGAAACTGTTTAAAAGAGTAACGTGATCTACGCTAACATGTGTTGGATACAATGTTAACATGTAATTTTGGCTTCGCGGCGTTTATATTATAGCCTCCCGAATGAAATACTGTCATTTAATTTTAGTGCGCGAGCTTTAGCCACGGCGGTTAAAAGAAAAAAACGAAAGTTTATCGAAGGCTGCACTACTTCCGCGAATGTAATGATGTCAGCTGCTCTGTGTGTGACGGGCTAATTTTGATCTAGATTTTGCGCAGGCGCTCGTGAAAACTCGAGCTTAATACTTAATTAAGCAGGAGGAAGTCATAACAGCGTTTATAGTCCCTTTTAAATTGTTACATAAACAAGATCTACATTCGTTTTTTTTTTCAAAGTTACCGTGTAGTATGGCAAAATGCTCGTTTGCTAAAAGGCGTAATTTAAAAATTGCCCACTTTCGCTTTGATAACTATTATAACTATATAAGACTTTATCGAGATGGAGAAAAATTATGATGTAAGAGGTACCAGAATACTCCGGACATCAAAAAGATAAGCATCTGTATTGAAGAATATATATAATTATACCGTAAATTAAGAAGAGTACAATTGTCATTTTATGACTCGCTCGTTACCTATAAACATATATCAAACCAATATTTAATTTCCAAATACACGTATAACTGCTCTTTGTAGTTCTATTTGCCTTTCTGAGAAACTCACCGCGCTTCTTATATAGTACCGGAAAATCCAAGCCCTCTCGGATGCGCACTTTTTGAGAGAAAGTCGCGTACCGCGCGAGAAACTCGCGCAGCAGCTATACACTCTCATGCTCTCCTTCTTTACGAGAGTAAGAGCTTCTCTCGCGGCACTCGCTCGCTCTCAAAGACGACAATTAAAGGACGCATTAAAAGGCGCGTCGTCGTCGTCGTCGTAGTCGTCGGTATATAGAGGAAAAGCGAAGTCTCGTTACGCCGGCTCGTAAAACGAGATAGCGAGAGGGAGAAGGGAAAAGAGAGAGAAAGAAAGAAGTACATATATGCTATCAACGTTAGAGGCGGTGCAGATAAGACGTCGGTGGAATTTCGAGGGATACGTTTCGGTTGTTCGTTTTCTGCCAAGGATAGGACGAGTCTTATCGCTGCTTTGGTAATCGCGGTGATACGAAGTTGATGGGGAGTAACGTGTGGTAAGAGTGGTAGTTTGAGATTTGAGATGCGTAAATTAATGGGAATGGGGGTGATTGATAAAGGATGTGAGAAAACGTTTTGAAATGACATTAATCGTAGCGACGATAGTTTACTGATAGTTCTGGTAGTACCGTTTATGATTACGAAAAATGCTCTTATCAAATCTTAACATTTAACACATTAATAAAACTAGTACTTTATTTCATATACTTAATTTCACTTATAGTCCTATTGACAAAGCTAACAATCATTTCACCAGCTTGCACATCTAATCCACACTCAACCACATCCCGACCTATTGTCTTCCATCCCTGCAACTGCATTACCACGCAACGACATGAGAATCGTGCTCTTTTCCCTCTCGCGTGGCTTTTTGTCGCGTATACTGCGCATCGAGAAAGAGATATACACACACACACGTGTATATGCAAGATTTTCCCATTGTCCGCGACTGTTTTCTACGCTTAATTAAGAGCGAGGGCGCGGGATGCGTGCCGATTGGATGGAAATTGACGACGGAAACGACACCGCGCGTATGTGCATTGTAGACGCGCATGGTCTGACGTACATATATGCACTCCTATTCGCATATATCGAGGAACGAAGAAGAGAGAACGAGAAAGTTCGCGTGCAAGCGGTTGTATATGTGTGCTTATGTACAGAAATGTGCGAGTGAATTTGTTCGATGTGATTTATACAGACGCAGAGAAGTGCTGATGAACGGTTGCGGCCAACGAAGCGTTTTCGCCAATAAAATATTCGTAATAGAACAAATCGATTTGAAAAAGAAATGGTGAGAAAATTAATATGGGAACCAGCTGAGCCTCATGTGAACGTTACCACCTTACGCGTCCAGGTACATAAATCCATTACGATTTTTGTCTATAAAAGGCGAATCGAGAGAGAACTTGAGAACAATTTATTGACCTACCCGCGCCACTGAAATAGAGAAGTCATAACACGCTTCTTGAATCACACGCGAGCTTATACCACTCGCGTGCAAAATATCATATATAGGTTCTCGTGCTAATCCGCGCGTAATTCCCCTTCGTATGTAGTATCGAACGCGCGTGAAAGTTTATTTACACAATCGTCTTCGTACACTCGTCTTCGTCTCTTCATTCGCGTGCAACGACGCGCCTAATAACCCAGAGACGCGACCGGCGCTCGTTTGACAAAGATTAAAACTAGAAAGTGAGATGCGAGAAGAACTACTTTCCAGCATAGCACGCGCGATCGTACAGCAGCTGACACAAAGCTATCCGAAATAAAAATAAAAAAAAATTAAGGAACGCTCGCGTATATACCGAAGTACCAGCATCAGCGTTAATTAGCCAGTGATTTTCGTCCCTCGCGGTATGCATTTTTACCCATGTATATATACCAAGAGTGGAGAGAGGAAAAAAAACGACATCGTCTGTGGTGAGAGACAGGACATCGCGTATATATACGTGCGCGAGTGTTCGCCTATAGACCGATCGACTTTCTAAATTTGTATCGACTGTACGTACACACATACACACACACGCCTATACATACATGTATATACGGTAGCTCACAGGCAACAACGTCACTTTCACCCCGAGGCCGATTGATAAGATGCATCGCGCGCGCGCGGGCCAGCACACGCTAAGTACACGCGAACCGCAGCAAGAGAGGGAGAACCGACGACGACGACGAGAGGGAAGAAGGAGAAAACGTCGCCTTTGAACACACACACATACACACACGTCCCACGATGTCGTCGTATAGTAGCGGAGGCTCTACGACTGTTGCGGAAAACGGATGGACGCGGCCGATAAAAGAGCCCGCTGAATGTGTACCCACAGCAAGTATCGATTACCCGGGGGTAGAGAGGCAATAATTTCCCCGATGATTTTCTATGCGCTGCTGCTGCTGCTGCCGGGGAGAAATTCGTTGCGTCGCGATGCGGAGGAGGAGGAGAAAGACGCGCCGTAGGAGGAGGTAAAAAGGGGCGAAAGTAAGCGCGCGCTCGCGGTGAGTGAATGAGAAGGTATGTGTTGTGTGCGTGTGTGAGTGTGTGGGAAGGGAAGAGCAGAAACCATCGTCGTCGTCGTCTATACTCTCGTGTGAGAAAATCGAGAGCGCGATTGAGAGTTCGCATAGTAGGCGGATTGAATGGTTAAGAGAGCTACTGTACGCGCGAGTGCGAGGAGACGATGTACATATATATATATACCTATATGTATGTGTAGTTAAGATTGGCGATGCGCACAGATGAAAGTGAAATGTGTATTTTTTTCGATGTAAACATTTTTTTATGTTCATGACGTGAAACTACGAATTATAATGTCAGGAGGATAAACTTTTATTTGCGCAGCTTTTCATATGCCGCGTGGCACCCAACCCGTTGTGCGCGCGCGATGTGAACGCGAGATTTAATAAGGAAAGTGCGTGGATGATGATGGTGTAGTGTATATAATACTGATCTCTGAGGAAAATTGTCGGATTAAAATGGGCCTGCCGATGGGAATTAATAGTATAGCGATCTCTTCGAATCAGTGAAACGCTTTTATTAAATTCATAAAGAGCTCGAGAACACGTCTATCTAAGTATTGGTTTTCTAAGTCTTAAATGTTTGTTGATGAGCTAAAATCATTAATCAAAAAGGCTACAGCAGCTGTGCAGCAGTCAATATAATATATGCGTTCTCTTCTTCTATCCTTTCATTAAATGAGTTTCTAAATACCACAGCTAAACGTCGTCGATTTTGTACGTTATAACTTGCGAGTAAAAATCCTACATACGTATAAGTGCCTCCGTTTTAGGCTCATTAGTGTCCTACCTAAAAAGTGAAAAATCGCATAAAAACGCTAAGACCATCCCATGTAGAAAACATGTCGCTCGCTTGCGCGTGTACGACCTCCTTTCCAAGAATATAAAACATTTTGCTGAAAGTCCACGCTATAAAGTTTCTTTTCAATATCTTCACCTCATTGCAAACACAAACACGACAATTCTATAATAAAAAAAAAAAAATGAAAAATAAGCGGCAGAAGCAACCGTCGATCGCGCGTTTTCTCACAAACGCATCACACAGAACGGCAACAACAGTACTGTACCGTAATTTCTCGGACCACGATTACCGATAGCTATGAAATCGATGGAAAAGATTCCTTTCGTAATGCTTTATATAGTGGCAGTCGCTTTGCGCTTCGGTAACCTTGGCCATTAGCTGAAGCGGCGTTGGTTATTAACGCAATTTGCTCGATACGCCCGCGCGTAACGCGATCGGTGTACGGTACGGTGCTCTGTCTGTACGTGTCAACCGAAACGTTTAGAAAATCGTTGTTAATTTTTTCTTTGTTTTTCACAACTTGCGGCGGACGCGCGTGAAACTGTTATGTAAAGGTTACATTGTTCCCGCAGTATTTTAAAATGTTTTCGTTGACAAAGTCAGGATTTTTACATTTTTACCATTTTGCATATATATAGAACATGTTGTTTCCACTTTAATACCGGTACCTTAATTAGCGCATCATTTTTATTATAATATAAACAGCATTTTCCAACTTTCAACAAACTATTATTAAAATTTCCAATATATTACCGGCAAATTATATCCTTTTAAAAAACTCGAGACGATTTCACTAAATTAAGCATATTTATGAACAACACTTTTACAATATCTCATAAACCACGTCGCTCGAGTTATGTGTACCAACGACATTGTTCTCGAAAAAAAATCTATACGTGTGTCTTTCTCTCCGAAAAAAAGTTCCAACGAAAGCGCGTGCAGACTTTCGCTAGTGGCATCCTCGCCTAGACAATTTTTCCACCTCAATTATTAATAATTGAAGAAGGGAGAAGCAAAAGAAGACTCCACGGCGTAGTCGTCGCCAGGAAACGCAAAAAACTTTCTTCCCATTTGCACACAATCCGTGAATATCTCTTCCATCCTTCCAGAGGAAAAAGGCATAGCGTCTCTCCGTCATAATATAATTACAGCACGAAATCCTTCTTCAAAAGAGAATTACATATACACACGTACACATACACACAAAGCTAATGATATCCCGTTGATTTTTTCTCGCCCTTCTATAGTATAAGCTTCCTCGCGGAATCGTAAAATCGATTAGCGTTCGGGAGGAAGAATCGTACCACCAACTGACTGAAACCGGTTGTTTACTCACTTACAGCAGCGATTCGCGCGCCTATGCACCGGAAAGCTTTGTGTTCTGTAGCTTCCCGTTGGAGACGTCGTCGAAAACGCCGATAGAGTGCACCCGATTATCGGTAATTGCGTCTTTATTAATGGCGGGAGTCTGGACTTTCCCAGGGTTTAGCAGCAACAGCAGCAGCAGCAGTGCGGATGATATGAGGGATCGACGAGCACGAGAGACTTTCCGGTTTTTCGCTTTCCGTGGAAAGCCCCATGGGAAGGCGCGTTGAGTCGTCGGCGGCAGGATTTACGAGGATTCGTGTTATGTCGTTGCCGGCGTACGGTACTGTCGATTAGTTTGACGAGTCAATGTTTGCGCTGCGGCAGTTGCCAGCGATCGGTGCGTTTGTATCGGTGTATACTCAACGTCGGTTCATGGCTTTTTAATTGTTACGGGTAAAAAAGATCATTATGTAATTCGCTTTTCCTCGTGTGCCGCGCATCATGTATGTCTTATTTTTACTTGAAAAACGTTTTTCTCATGACTAATAGTGGATTAGACAATAACATTGTAATTTTCAATTTCTATATAAAACAAAATAGCAAATAAACGATAAAATACTGCTAAGGAAATAGTCTTTTTCAATCAGAAAAGATGAA
Source organism: Torymus tubicola (assembly GCA_035583055.1). Lineage (NCBI taxonomy): Eukaryota > Metazoa > Arthropoda > Insecta > Hymenoptera > Torymidae > Torymus > Torymus tubicola. The sequence continues at coordinate 5,855,856 of JAWWEQ010000027.1, forward strand.
ACAATCAGGTCCTCTTGTACCCAACGGTAAAAATCTTCGCGTTCCAGCTCGACGCTTTTCATGAAATTTGAAAAGCCAACAGAAGCGTGAAGAATCCACTGTACACAGCTCGCGCGACTACGCTATACACCGCTTAAAAACTCAACTGCTCTGCAGTTCCTCGCGCGAGTGCCGTTACACGTTCTATCCCTCTATAGTCGTCCTCGTCGTCGTCGCCGTCTTCTCTCGCGATGTGTACAGTGCAAAACGGCCACGCGCGATAAACTTGGCGGACTCTCTCACGAGAGGAAGAGAGAGAGAGAGATAGTAAAGTAAGAAAAACTAATGGTTGAATTTCCTCGGGGTCAATTACGCTTGAGTTTTTTTTTCGCGAGCATTATATACGTACATGCGAGTGATTTGTGCTCTGGGTCATCGACCACTGACGAGGAGGTGAGGCGCGAGAGGAATGCCGACGATTTTAGCTGAATAAGCTGTTTATGATAGCAGTGTAGGTAGAAGAGGAGGAGGTAATGAATGCAACATCAATTACGCCGAGAGCGTGCGAGGGAAGAGAGCGGGAGAGAGAGAAAGAGTTAATTTATCATAGAGGGGGTTATTTCGTAGAATTTTTAGGTCTATGATTACAGGAGTGGGTCGAGGTGTGCAGGACTCGAAAAGCTTGTCATTTGAAGAGTTACTTCGAGAAGGAAAATAATTAAATTACAGTGTGAGAAATTGTTTCGCAGCCCATCTTACAGAAATATATTCATTCAAACAAGTCAAGTTACTTTTTTCTTGTAAGAAATAATTAAGGATCTGAAATACACGCGCGGCCAAAGCTCATTTATTTTTAATTCATAAATATATATATATACACTTCAAATTCGGTTGCATATTATACAAGCGACGAGTAACGAGGAGCCATAAAACCTTTATATTTACGAACGTCTATTCTTAGTCCCTCCCGTGCGCGTGATTACAAATTTACATTGAAGCTTTATCGATGTATTTACCATCGGCCGTAAAACAAACTTCAAGGAAGAAACCCGATGACCTTGAGCTTCGCGAACTTTTATTTCATCGCGTGTTTCGCGCCGTTAAATCAATCGCTCAACGGCTCCCCTTCTCTCTCTCTCTCTCTTTCTCTCTCGGTCATAATCGTCCTTCGTACTGCGCGCAATTTTTACAGTGCGCCTTTTTTGTGTCGCGCGCTCGCGCTCGCCATAAAATCCAACAACGCGCGTAAGCATACACACATACACACACACACCTCTTTGCACGTGTACATCGTAAAAAACATTTTACGAGAGTTAGGACTACTACGCGAGCAGCAGCAACAACAACAACGGCAACGCGAAAAAGGAGGTAAAAAAAATCGGCTCGAGACCTGAAAAATATCCCTCCTTCCCGCCTCCTTTGCAAACTGTTCTCTCTCTCTCGCTGTTTCGCTTGCCTTCTCGCTCATTTTTTCGCTTCGCGTAATTGCTTTAATCGTCCGAAAGAGCAAGCCAAGAGAGAAAGAGGGAGAACTGCCAGCCTTGATCCCCGCGCGTGACCTTTCTTTCCACCAACAGAGAGAGAGAACACAAGTAAACGAGGGAGGAGAAGGCGGAGGAGGAGAGAAAAAGCCGCGTGTATATATACGCAGAGAACAGTGTTGTATACGCGTGCAGGCGCGGAGGTGCGATTAGCCCGACGAGCGCCTCTCTTTGACCTCTCGCACGCGCGTGTATATATGCGCGGTATAAGTGAAGAATAGCGTCGGCGACGTCGCTGCGAAGGAGGAAGAAGAAGAATGCGAAACGGCAGTTTTGACGCGCAGCAAAAAGCCGAACATAGCGGGCTTAAAAAGTGCTGATGCAGAGTTGCTGCCGCTGTTGCTGCTGCTGCTGCTGTTGCTGTTTTCTTGTCGGCCTTTCTATATAGACGCTCGCGTCAGTGTATACGGAAAACGATGGACGATTCGATCGGGATGTTTGCTGGATTTTTTAAGCGATCGTTGTATGGTGGTGGATACAGTTAGCGCACGTTTATAAACGAGAGAGAGTATTATAATTAGATGGGTGCATGTCGACTTGTTGTACGTAAAAAAGTATTTATCCATATGGTGATTAGGAAATACGCATAGAGAGAGAGATTGTAAATTGAATAAATTTGTTTCAATTAATTTTATTATTGTTGCTACGCATAAATAATACCAGTTTAAATCGAAACTCAGACGACGTGCCATTAATATTATAGCACGTCTTCCAATCGCTCGTATCAATTAGCCTACGTTTTTAATCCCATCTCCGTTCATTCCCTACATCGTTTGACCGAATACGCCGTCTAGTGCGGCGGCCTCATGTTATTACCGCAAATTAATCCTACCTGCATATATATATTTAATTGACTCACGCGGGGTATATATCCGCATAAAACGCAGCCGGTTACAAATAAATCCACGCGTGAGTCTATAATTTAATTACCCTCGCATCATTGGCGTGTACTACCGCGGGCTCGTAACCCAATTAAAGCCGAAACTACGCGCTTCCACTATCAATATAAACGCAATTAGAAAATGGCTAAAACCGTGAAGGTAAACGACATTTCAGCTTGATGCGCTATGCGTGCGTGTATATGTAAATATATATATATATATTTACTAATAACCGCCCCCGGTGTGCGCGCGGAATGCAAATTGAATGACTCGATCGGTCGCTCAGATAGCAGCAGCAGCAACAGCGACGGCGGTCGTCTAATAGTTCCGGAATGTGCCAGCGAAACTGCCTCAGCGTTATATAATATTTTCAGCTCGTTGCTGTTGCTGCTTGTGTGTATATGTATATATATGTATACGTTGTCGCGATGATTCGACGTGGGTTTGTTTTGCTCTTGCACTGCTGAATGCCGATCGATCGGAAGGGAGAAAGAGAAATGTGTATAGAGGGGAGCTGGGAGAGAGAGAGAGAGAGAGAGAGAGAGAGAGTTGAATCATGATGCGGCGGTATATAAATGATGTGTGCAATTGATACGTTTGTTGAGGGAGAAGGAGGATGATGAACAAATTGTGAGCGATGGTTTTGTAAATAATTGTGTGTATTTGTAAAGTACCTCTGATGATAGCGGGTAGCTGTGTTGTTGGGATAAATAATCCGCTATCTTCCGATAGGATTAATTATAATTTACATAACAATGAGAGTCAACTCAAGTAAAAATGTTGGTTTAGATGTTAACAATTATGTGTACCGATTTTAAGATTAGTTTTGTAAAAATTAAAGAACTTAATAGTATAATTTCTTACTATTTGTATCTCAAACTCAACTAAATAATCATTATAAACCCAACAAACTCTCAGTTGAAAAAACGTCAATTCAATCCTTCCATATAAAACACACTCCAACCTCTATACATATCCACTTTTTTTTTATTCAATCAGCATCGAAACCCGATATCCCGATCGCGACGCATACACACAGAGAGCAGATATCCCGGTATCTTACAAGAAAAGTCGCGCGGTCAGTTTTCCCGTCTATCCGTGTCGATATAGCTCCTCGGAGAGACGTGGACCGGTCGCGTCAGCAGCAGCAGCAACAGCAACAGCAGCGGTACATACACACAGAATGCGTCGTCGCGGCCTCTCACTCTATACCTACAGTGTTTTGGCCTCTATTGCGCAATACGACCGCCGCTCACGTGCGTCTCTCTTTGCGGAGCTCCGTTACAGCCGCTTCTTTCCCCATCCCACCGGTTCTGCCTGTGTTTCTGACTTTTTTTCGAAAGATTTTTCGAGAGAGAGAGAGAGAGACGTGTAGGTATATGCAGAGAAAGAAGATTGTTGTGAAATTGACTGAACGAGGTGACGTCGATTGGTTTTTGAGAATTGCAAGAAACGAGGAATTGTATAAGTGGTATTGTGTGCATGATCATTATGTGGTTTGGTTTATTAATGGCTAATGGGATTGTTGAGTTGCATATAGAGTAAAAGTTTTTTTCAATTTCTTTAGTTATAGTTCGTTTTGTTTGCATTGAATAAGAATTCTGTGGTTGGTTTAAAAAGTGTGCATCAAGATCTGAGTGCTTTAAATCCGTTATAGATTCAAGATAAACGCTGTGTGCTATACGGATCTCATCTGGTTAAAATTAAAACTAGCTACTGTACTGAATTCGAAGGTTATTATTATACATACGTATAAATCTCCGCATCTTGAATAAAATTATCATTTCATGCATCTCTTATTTATATTTATAAATATAAAAGATATATACTTTACGGTGAGGAAAAGAAAGCGTGCGCAGCAAACAATATGAGAAATACTAGTGTACGCAATTGAGCGACTACGGAATACTTTTGCAAGGATAAACATATTAATGTTTATAAAACGAATCAAAAGAATAGTCGACTTTCTTCAACGAGTCAATTTAAAACTAGCTTTTAGAGTCTATAAAAATAATTCATAGGTTTCACTTTATTTGCAATGAAAGATTTGGAACAGGTTTGTTCTTTATGAAATGTCTTTTATTTTTGTTATAAAAGTTTATATATAAGCGCATAGCATATATTTAATTCGGCAATGAGTAGTAGAAGTGAAAGAAACATCAAATATACACTTGAAAAAGGAAAGCAGCTAGCGATTGAAAAATGTCACTATTATGACTTTATGGGAAAAACGGATACATTGAATCAAATCTGCTTTTATATTTATACCAATCTTACAAAGCGCGAAAGTATTAATGCCCGTATCTATAAGTTAAATTCCAGCTTCAGACGACATGTGTATAGGTACACGATTTGTCAGAAATTCTAATAACCAATTAAAATTCACCGAGAAAAGTTATTTCGGCGCTCCAATAACTCATGCGCGACACGACGAGGAGGAGCTCTCGTTTCGTTCGTCTTCCTTTTATAGGCCTAGAAAAGGCTATAGCACGAAAAATATCGAATTAATTCCGAGACTATGAGAAATGGACACAGCGAAGAAATTACCCTGCGCGGGAGCGAATACATTACAAACTTGAATATCGGCTTATTCCACTTTCACGTTCCAATAAATACCTCGATATATATATGCGCCACACGCGTGCGCGTATTCAAGATTCCAACGTAAAGTATTTTACGATTAACCCAAATTCACGCCCGACTGTATGTAGATGCAGCTAGGTAGCCGGGATATGCGCATTAATATAGGAAAAAAATTGGATTACGATGAGCTTAGCAAAGAAAATGAAGTCCTTTTAGAGTTTTCAAACTATACGTTGATTTGTATACACAAAAGAGCGACTGGTAAATGATTAACCTTGATGTACACATGCAACTAGTAATGATTATAGTACGTAGCATTAGTCACTCTCTTTTGCTTGTATTCGTATAGTGACTAAGACTTTCGTTTAACGTTGTTAAATAGTGCACGCCGTAGATTATTTACTGCGTCGTTTATAGCAAACCTTTAAGCCGCACGTTATTACCAATGATTTCGATACAACCTTTTGCTTACATTTCAAAATGCTCCCATAAAACATACATCACATGTATATATGTATAGACCACGCAGCGTCGCTGCCGCCTTCCTGATTCCTGCCCATTAAAACTCTTTTAGTTTATAAATACTTGTAAAAGACGACTTTTATAGCGAGCGCAGAAAGAAAGAACAATAAATATAAGTAAAGTCTTGCGGCGGTAGGACAAATTTTTACCAGACATGTCCGGTAGCATCTCTCTCTCGGTTCTCTCGACTACTCCCCGCGTGTACAAAAACGTAACTCTCTCTCTCTCTCTCTCCACGCGCGTTCTCCTAGACCAGAAACCGGTCTTACACGCAACTTATCTTTTATCTCGGCATTCAAATTCAAGTTCCCAACCTCTTTCCCCCCTTGTCCGATCGAAGGAAGAAGATGACGAAAAGAAAAAAACTACTACTACTACTACTACTACAGCTATACGCGCACTACAAGTAAACCGCTTCCATATATATACATATCGGCTGCTCGCTTTCGTCATCGATCGTTCGTATATTATAACGCGGGTTGACTCTTCGCAGCTTTCGCGACTCATCGGCGCGCGAAATAATTACGTCACGCTCACGCATATGTATACACATACCTGCGTGTGATATGTTTGCGTATATATATATGTGTGTGTCTGCGTGCGGGACGACCTTGCCTCGGGCGAAAAAACTACCGTCGGAATTGTGAGGGATTGACGCGTCGCGCTCGCGTGTCTGTGTGTGTAGCGAGAAAATCGCGTTTGCACCGGCATGTCTGTGTGATAACGATGTTAGCGACGATTAGTCAGAGGATTGTTATCGATGGCTGAAGTGCTTCGTTTGGCGAGTGAGTCAATTTTCGTCGGTGCAGGTGATTCTGTTGATGGGTACTTATTTGTTGTATATTGGAATGGCATTTGTTGTGCATAAGAGATGATGATGTATTCGAGAATATTCGAGATTTTTCATTGACGCGCATGTATTGAAGGATACAAGTTTTTAGTTCTACTTTAGCCAAACTGTGTCAGAGAGTACAAATCGTGTTTTGATTCAAAAATAGATATCTGATCTGGTTGTAAAGCTCGTAAAAGTGTATAGAGCAATATGTTCCAGTCGAGGTTCCAGCTGCGTTGACATTAATCTATAGAGAATCGACTCACGATATGATTGTTTGTTTCGGTATACATATAAGTGAAAATATAAAATCTGTACGAATTGATGCTGTACCTACTACGATATAACTTATATTACTAAACCAAATAGTAACGTCACTGCCGACCATATTAATACTTATATAAACCATCAAATTTACAGCTTCACTCTTCCAGCACGCAAACATATACAACAGCTCGACGAGTTTATTTGTAAAGCAATTGCTATCACGACGACTTATATACCAGTCGCGCAAACTTGCCGTCGCAGCTGCGCGTGCAAAACAAAAAGCTCTCGCAGCATATATAGCAGCGGTGCAATTTCAATAATTCCTCCGACAGAAAGAGAGAGAGAGATGTGCGCTGCGCCGGCAACACTAAATTCTAAGCTTGAGAGAGAAAGAGAGATGAAGCCAGAGACGTTGTGTGTATACGTGCGCACGAAAGAGACGGAAGGAGAGATAGAGAGAAAGCCCTAATGATGAGTACGCGGACGGCGAGATGGAAATAGATGCGGGATATTCTCTCTCCCTCCGAGTCGGAGTGCGCTAACCTCCAAATTTCGCGCCCCCTTTGATCCGCGAATATTCGTAAATAAAGACGAGAGCCCACGCGTATTTGCACGCGGGTGACGAAGCCAATGAGGCTTTTGGATTTGCAAATTTAGAGAAAGAGAGGATATGGTCTTTGCAAAAGTTGGTTTTGAATTTCATGCACTGCGAAACGTTAACGTATGTTAAAAGTGAAATTATTGAAATTCAGTTTAAACACGTATAATATCATTTTGGTTATCATATCTTTTTCGGCGGAGGTGCAGTTTGTTTCTTTATTTTATAGTGTTTCCTAGTTTTAATGAATTCTTCAATTCCATGAACCGATCTTAACTGTTTCCTCTCTCTCCCTCGGAGGAGCAAAAATTTAATCTAAGACTTCCATGAATATTCAGAGTTCCGCATAAATCATTATACGGATTCTTATCAAAGTTTGCGCATGCCTCTGCGCGCACGCGCGCTCTCGGTCTCGGATTGAAGAACTTTGAGCCGTGCAAAAATCGATTTGCAATCTCAAAGTTGGCACGGCGTGAAAATACATTTTGTATTTGTTATTAATCTTATGATGAACAAAAAAAAGTATGATTCATATGTCGAGATAAAATCGGAGCAACTTTTTCACTGCGAATGGTATGCAGATGATGTTGGAAAATGGTATTATATGTGAAAAAAGATAGATTTTCTTATAAATTATCTGAAATGTCGAATTCGTGGTATTTATATGTACATTTCTTTTCGGGTGCTATTTTTCTAAAGGCTTCATTACGAGGGTTTTACAAGATAATTCGTTTTGTATATAATGGAATTGACTGTCAATCAACCGCAATATACTACTTATTCCATCTAACACAATTTGTCTCTTAAAAGCTTTCAATTCAATTGCTCGACAATGTGGAGAGACGTTTCAAAGACTGGCTGTTTGCAAGGGAAAATAATCGAATGTTTTCATTGAGCATTTTATAGCATTTGCATAGCTAGACGACAAACTTTTAATAACATTCTATTTGAAATTTTAATTGCCCGTCAATTACAGTAACTAAATTCGCTACAGTATCATCACAACAGCCTGAATTTCTATCTTCGTAACCAGGCCGCACTAGAATATAATTCGCAAGTGCGTGTCTGGTTTCGGAATTCGGTGTCGGAAAACACGTCCCACAGTTTCATCAAAATCCACGGATTCCCAAAGGTCAGCGACAACTATTCCAAAGGTATTTAATGAAAATTCGCGGAATCGAGTGACCGATACCTTCACCTATTTTCCCTTCTCAATTAAAAGCCAGTTTCCAGAAATTCATTTACTTATTCTCTTCCCAAACCTTCCAAAATTTTCCTGCTCTACAAGACAAATACCAACGGAAAGCCTCCCCTCCCCTCCTCACCAATCGAACGTAATAATCGCACGATGATAATCCACACGCTCCCGCTTCATCATGAACTCTCCTCTCTCTCTCTTTCTACTACGCGTCTCTCTCCTATTAATAGAAGCCATCGAAACAGCTCGACTACGACTCTTTCTCTCTCTCTCTTACCCTTTGACTCTCTTTCTCCCTCTAACTCTACGCATACTGTGAGAATTAGAATCGAAGAGAAGTATCGGCCCGTGGTGGCCGCGTTTAAAAAGCCCCGAGTCCCGGGCCCAGAATAGATCGCAGCCGAGAATACACACCCGTATATACCGACGGCTGCTTTTGCTGCTGCCGTCGCCGCCTGCGCGTATATACGTACAATACGCGCGTCTGTGCGCGCCCGCTTGTATGTGCATGTGTCTGTGTGTGTGTATATATATACCTATATAGAAGCGAAGGGCTTTCACCCCCGCGGTGCGGCGCGGAAGGGAGGCCCGGCGGGACGCGCGAGGGATGGGAGAAAATCGAATATCCGAGAGAGACAGAGACGCGACGCAAGCGTGTGCTTATATATGTGTGGGTGTACTTAGATGTATATATATATATACGTGTGGTGGTGGTAGCTCGGTTTACCTTTAAAATCTCGAGTTCGAATCTTTGGTTTCGGGAATTTTCTGCTGGTATACGGGTAGGATGGTGGTTTTTGGGCTTGGATTACGGCGTCGCTGTGTATATAGCGGCGTTGTGTTCCGGCGTTTTTTTCCGAATTTGAGAGGTACGAGCTGCGCGAGGTTGATTCGTGAACTTGAATTTTGTTTTGATGCCGTTCATATATAGTATAGGGAAGGATTTAAAAGTGTTTTTAATGTCACAACGCGAGTTCGTTGTGGTTTTATTGATTTTTTTCTGATATCCTGTTTACAAACATTGACTCACCGATATATTGTTCCGGTTCACGCAGCTGAAAGTGAGGGTAATGTTTTCATTTTAGGGTTTTCACGTAATGCAAATTTTAGAATTATGTCGATTTAAATTTCAACAAATTATCAAGGTTTACTTTTTGCTCTTAGCATATTCTTTTCTCAATCTTTTTATACGCGGATTTTGGAAAGCTGATAAGGCGTAATTTAATTACCCTGACGACGAAACCACAGCGGTTCTTTTTTTATTATTTTCGCAAGGCTTACCGGGTCTCACATGACGAAACTCCTATAGTATTTTATCTGGTTCGTCGTCTCGTTGAATTTTTTATTTTACGACATTAATTACAAGTTTGGAATGGTTTTTAAATACCTTCATATCTTTATTGGCTTTTTAAATTTTAATACAATTTAGACAGTTTTAACGCTAGTTTATCAACAACAATAAAACTGAAAACTCGACGTGCTATTGCACGAGTAACTTTTTATTGGCGATCGCAATCTTTCCAATACGAGTTTTAGAAATTTAGAATAGCTTTAATGTATGTAAATCTTTGGGAATTCAAATTTAATCCATTTTTTCAATATAATTTATAGGACAGAAAATCGATTTACATTAGCCTTAATTTCGCATGAATTCATAATTAATTGCCCAGACGAAAGAATCGACTGCAATATCAGACACGTCTCCATTGAAATTTTTAATTAATCGTACGTTCCGCGTGCAATTTACGACATTTTATTGGTTTTCACTAAAGAATGTTTGACATCCGTCGATAAATTTCGAGCCAATCACCACCGTATGAACGATCAGGAAATATCAACTAAGAGTGACAATCCCAATTCGCGCATCACCGGTTTACATTCGCTAAACACGCGAGGCTGAATAACTTTTCCCCGCAGGCGCACACATATACACATACACACGCGCGCAGTCGCTGCTAAATAACCGTAAGTATATATACACAACGACAATAATTTCACAAAAGCCTTTTTGCGATCAGTCACGTTTCGATCATTTAAATTTCCATTAGGCCCACTTTCTTCCGTCACTAACATTATCACTACATATAGGCAAGGAGGGGAAATTCGTCATCGTCTCCTGGCAGTAGTCGTCGTCTCTCACCTTTAACAAATCCTGGAGCTAGCGAATGCCGGGCCGATGTTCACTTCTCTCTTTCTCTCGTTCACGTTCCTTGCTCCGAAATATAGATAGGAAAAGACTCGTCGTGCGAGACGACGATTCCACTTGGAATTCACTGATCTCCCAAGTTTTTTATTCCTCTCTTTCTCACCGCCGTTTCACTCACGTGTGCGTTCTCCTCTTGCGAGCTTCTTTTCAAACTCGGAAAAGAAACCACAAAAACTCCCGTGCGAATCCAAGTATAAATATTTATATACAACAATTTTGTTTTCTCCTCTCGAACAACAATCAAAATATACGTATATATTTTTTTTTTCAAAAAATCACACTCGCACGTCGAACAGCGCGCGGGTGCGCGCGCGAGCTCGATAAGTCCGCGCACACAGAACGGGCAAAACGTTACTGAGAAAACCAAAAATTTCCTTCGCCAACTACTATTGGTCGGCTTGACTATACATGTACTTTTCACGATGCAAAATGAGACTTGTGTGTATTTTTTTCTTCGGAGGGACAACAAAAACTATACGGAGCACGCGTCGTTGTTGTCGCGCACCCAACTCTCGACGAGCGGAACGGAACGGAACGAGCGGAACGCACGGATACTACACCCGATGCACTCGGCTGCTCGAGGTGGACTGACTGGCTTATGGCTGCTGGCGGCAGCCGCCCGCTGGAAAGAGAGAGAGAGGAAAGGAGCGCCGAAGTTTCCCGATTCCGCGACGCGGCGGTGGCAGGGGGCCGACGACGGGGATAGCCGAGCGCGCCAGAGCGAGACGCGCGGAACATACGTATATATATATATATCTGTGTGTATATATGTATTATATACGTCTATACCGGTGCCGAGATGTGTGCGTGCGGAGCATAACGCGAGGAAGAGGAGGAGGGAGCGAACGCGAGAAACGCGGGAGGGAGAGAGAAAGAGAGAGAGAAAGGAGGATGCGAGAGAGATAGAGAGAGAGAGAGAGAGAGAGGAGAGGAATATTATTTGTTTGGCCTAGGAATCCCGAGTGGACCAGGTTTTTTGTGCTTTCGCGCGAACGCACATGTATATGTGTGCGTATATACATGATGCATCGCAGAGCAGTAGTAAATGTGTGTGTGCCGGTCGTGGATTGCGTAAGTTTTTTGCATGCGAACGTTGTTTTCGAGCAGCATGTATATATACTGAGTTGAGAACAGCGCGCAGGTATCGAAATCGAAGTTTAGAGATGGAGAAGAGGAGCAGAACTGATATGGGTGAAGTAAGCGAAGACATGCTTGGTACCAATGTATGAGATTGTTTTGGATTGGTACATGCTTGCAATTGTTCTATTTTAGGTGAGTATTTTTTAAGTAATTTTGTGTAGGTTTTTGGTTATTGTTTTGAGATAGGTATAGAAGTTGGTTGAATACTATTGCTAGTTCATGTTGGGAAATGATGCTGAGTGTGAGAAAGCGATTCCCGACACTATGTGTGTCGTTTTATATTTTTTACGTGAATTTTTCCGGTACATTTTACGGTTTACATGGTAGGCGAACATTACGTATTAGTTGGACAAAATATCTAGTCCTGGTAATATCATATCTTAATAATATTTCTACTGTATTACCGGAAGTTTATCCTTGCATAAATTTATAAACAAATAACGTGATGAAGACTTCATTTTTTGAGGAAATTAATCAATTGAAGCGCGAATAAAAGTTAGTATTCAATTCGATATTTATTGTGTTAGACCTTTTATAAAGATGTATTAAAAAATCGTTTATTATGAAAAATAAAAATTATCAGCATAAAGAAAAAGACAATAGAATAGTAGAAAATCACCTTTGTTATCCCTACGATTTGTCGAATTTAAAAGATGATAAGTTACCGGTTCCAATAGTAAACCAAACAGGAAAGAAATAATTTTCTCTAGGTTAAGCTTTCTTTTCCCTAATGAAATTATAATTTGCAATACTAAAATTTGACGAAATAAAAATGGTTTCACTTCAAAGTTATACTAATTAACAGCGATTTGGAGGAAATGTTCAGGGTTCAATAATTTAATTAATTGAAAAAAATGTTGTTGTTGCACACCAACATTGCAAACTACAATCTCTAAAATGTAATAAACCTTTTTAATGTAGTTTTAGAAAATCTAATCAGGCAAGTATTTATAAATGAAGATTTCAGATCGATTTAAAATTACAAATTTTTATAATTTTACTTTTAACAACAAAAAGAAAAAGTATATCCAACAAATAATATAAATCTATAACATATAAATGCCGTACCAGTGGTACCATTGCTTATAAAATAGCAAAAAAATGCTCTTTTCCACAAAGAAAATAAAATGTAAGGGAATGAAATGAAGATTAGAGGGGGTTAACGCTATGATGTAGAAGAAATTTAAAGACAGACGGACGGCTGGAGAACGAGAGAAAGGCGAGGATATAGAAGGAGAAAAGGTATATACCGGAGAAGAAAGAGGGGGAGGAGCGGCGGAAAAAAGAAAGAGAAAGAGAAGGAGGGCTAGAGAGAGAGAGAGAGAGAGAATTGAGAAGAGAGACGCACAACACGACAACCTCGAGAAGGCGAGCCTCCGCTCGGGTCGAGGACGGCCAAACCGCGCCGCGTTCGTACTTTGCCTCTCTCTCTCTCTCTCTATCCCCCTCTTTCTCTCTCTTTCTCTCTTTCGCGCGGCCGCTGCACGGAACTCAGCGAGAAAGAGAGAGGTCGAACCGTTTTGTCGAATATATACGAGCACTCGCACGCCTGCTATATAGCGTTATATTTACATGTACGCGTGCGCGCGCGAAAATACCGGGCGCCTTTAACCCCGGCGGAATTTTAGCCCCGTCGCACCGGATGTTTATACGCGGGGGGCGCGAAGTTCGCGGGGAGGTCGTGTGCGACTGCGCGGGACACCAGGCTTTTTTCGCGGGGGAATTAAGGAGCCTCGTGTCTGTAAATTACTCTAGTATTTTTTTCTGGGTGATGTGGGCACGTTTAGACTGGGCGCAGTAGTTTAGAATAAACGTATGGAAATTTGTATTCTCAGGTCTAGGGTAAATTTATAATAAAAGTTATGATGAATGTTTGGTAATGTCTGGTACCATTATTTCTTTTTTTCTTTGTATAATCTATTAATAAGAAGGATAGCTTTGGTGAAATATATATATATATATATATGAGTACTTCAAAGCGTAAATCGGTATGAATGTATAATTTGTTATAATTACTAATTAACCATTAAATCCTTTAAGATATAGTCTCAATTACTTCATTATTATTTATGCCCCGCCTAAATTAGAGACTAATGCAGATTAAGCCTGTCTTTTATATATCATTCTACAAATTATACTGCCAACAAAGGCACAACAACGTCATACCACTTAATTTACTTAAGCCAAACTTAGTGCGTCCATAAATATTGCGCGTGCAAAAACGCCGCCGCGCTCGACCCTTCAACAAATGTTTGAGCACGTGCGACAAATGTTTATAGTAGAAGCTGGACACAAGCCGTGGAGAAAGTGATTTTTGGCGTTTCTTTTTTCTTCGTGAGGCATATTTAGGAGCGCACAGTTATAAATTACACGGTTTTTTTTTCTCCCCTCCTTTGTTTATCCATTTTCATTGGTCTGCTGCCGCGTGGCTTGAATGATGGAGCTGAGGGGAGAAAGTTGCAGAGCTCTCGCAGTCGAACGCAATAATTTTGCATTTTCTACGGGCGCGTGCTGACCTTTGCCGATCTCCCGCCAGTGATGCAATTTCTTTTGCATTTCGAACTTCCTAATAGATACGTAAAGTTTGTGAAATCGATATACAGCGCGCGAGTGAACTTCATTTGAATGAGTTGCAAGTACACGATTATTATTCAACATGTCATTATTTTAAATCGCTTCCTCAATTTTAGACTAAACATTAAAAAATAGCACTGCATGATAGCATAGTTTCACGATTAATAAAGCAGGTAGTACGGTTTTTTAAACGTTCTTAGTATAGAACATTGTTCAATTATTTTCAAATTTCACTCCTAATTGTACCTGAAGTATTATCATTAGATATATTTATTAAATTTATGTTAAATCCAAACTTGGAGTTGGGGCAGTAGTAGACTTTGACTTTGTAATATTTATTTTATTGCTATAATTTTGTTTGAACGGTTGATCATTGTGATTAATTTGATTAGAATGAATATTCTATCAAAAATCATATTTGTAGTTTAACAACTTCTATAATGACTTGTCGTTAAATTGTTGTAGAGAAATTATTTGATTTACTTAAACATTAATTTGAACAAATTATATAGGCACATTATATTCTCTTATGATTTTAGCAACAAGGAAATGCTACCAATTTTTATTTTACCGTTTACTACAATAATTCGTATTCACTTGGCATTTAAAAAATGTTCAAACCACAGGATATACTCGTAAGTACTTCCATTAAGTGTTACATAAGTAATATTATTTTAACAAAATACCATATCTCAGGAAGTAATTAAATAATAGTGTTGAAGTATTTTACATTCTACATTTGTGATGCTGAATGTAAAGTTCAGGAGGAAGCTACTTACTCGCTTTCTCCTAATGACACATTCTTTCACTATTCCGGAAAGTCAGAATTATGATTCAAATGTGAATCCTCCTGAGATCATATTATATTACAATCAACAACAATTGAAACTCAACAATACAGCTACAACTTAAAACTGCGCGTCTTTTGTCATTCTGCCACACTCTAAAAGTCGAAAACCAATGGCCAAATTTATTAGTATATACGTTATACAGCGAAACCCTCGTGTAAATTAACGACTTTCACATAAGCGAAACCCCCTCTGATCATTAACGACGAAAAGAAGTGCAACCGCGTGTATACAACGTGTTCTCTAATTGTATGTTTTACTCAACGGGATCGGGTAGAGCGCGAAATTCTAACGAAAAAGGGT